>VXBW01001549.1:1485719-1504672 GCA_013400375.1 Thinocorus orbignyianus
GGGGGGGAGGGGAAGCTTGTTCCCTTCTGCATATAGATCTGAACAAATGGGTCCAGCTGCAGCCGTAACATTTGCAAAGTATCATGAAAATTAGCAAATCTTTTGTCATTTTTCCAAGGACCCTCTCTGTGCTGATCTTGTTTCAGTGAATATCATCTTTCAGTAATAATTTTTCAGCATATATCACTGTACTAGCCAATTAAGCTATTTTATTAGATTATTATGACCTCATCCATTCGTGTAAAACCTATGACTATTTAAAATTAAAACTTTTTTTTAAAAGATGTTTTACCCTAGTTTAAGACCTCCATATTATATGAAGAAAATATTAGATTCACACAACTAGAATAGAGGAAGAAAAATATTCATTCACCTGTCCTGACCCAAAAAAACTTAGGATTGTCTTGGATTTTTTGTTTTAAGTTGATAAAGTAAGGTAAAAATCTCTCTTTCTTTAGTGCTCGGTGGGGTGTTGTTCCCTTTGGGATTTACAGTAAAGATACTACTGATTTCAAAGATAATAAAATTAGTTCTCAAAAATTATTATTTCCTGGAAATAAGAAACAAGGATTTAAGGAGTATGACCACACTGTGATTAAATCCTACTTTTCATTGCTATTGCTCAGTTCTCTCTTTTCATTCTGTTGAGGACAGATATCTAAAATGTCAAATCAATTTTAGGGGAGCTTTTGCTAATGGAAATTAGCATGCAGAAGGTGGCAAAACTGAATAGGAAAGACACAGAAGAGAGACATTTGTTTTACCTCCTAAATGAAATAATTTCTTAGGAAATGCTTTTCTGAGCCAAGTAATACTTCAAACGGTTATGACATTAAACCAGAGCATCTACTTCAAGGAGAAAACAATATTAAAATATTTCAAGATACTAGAAATGTTATATTGAGATAAACTTCTTGAAACCTCCTCCCTCTCTCTGTAACAGTGCACAGTGCATAGTGAAACTATGGAAAAGAGTTCTGGAGAAACAGAGTCTGTGAGGAAAAGAATCCAAAGGATAATACTAAAACTTGGATGGTTTTGCAAAAGTTGGTAATTCCTAGGCTTGAAAATGCTAAAGTTACACTTCAGGTACAACATAGTTAAAACTCTGGAAGGACCAGGGGAAAGACCAGAAATAGCGGTGACAGCAGAAGAGCAATGTTGAGCCTCTTGAAGAGAAACACATTCAAATGACTCTCAAAACCAGAACTATATATCCAACTTCGAAGAGTGTCCTATTTTTAGTCAAAGACAAGTTACTGGTTACTTCTGGTTTTCCTTCTATTTGTTTATACCAGATGTAGTGAAAAGTGAGACTACAGCATGACCATTTACAATTATCCCTGGTTAAGAGATGAGAACCTTCATTTTAACACCAGTAAAGACTGCCAAAATGACTTAGGAAATCGAAAAGGAATCAAAGATTTCTGAAGTCAAACAGAGCTCTCTGACTCCAGTGCACTTGAAATTAGGCCCTGTTTTTGGAGTCTGCAGAAACCCTGTGTTTATGGAATTTAAGTGTTACAGAATGCTTGTGTTTTGTGATTCCGCACCCTTCAACAGCGCAAGGATTTTCTGCAAATCTTGCTGAGAGTTTAAAAGGAGCAAGGAAAAGACTAAAAGTTTCTGGAATTACAATATGACCAAATTATTAACAGGTAGCACTGAAAAAGTTTTGGGGCTTGTGGTTTGGTTTTTTGGTTTTGGTTTGGTTTTTTTTTTCACCAAAATCGTATTTGATCCTGATAGTCACTGTTCTTTGAATAAAGAAAGTGATGGAGTGAGGGGTTATAGTTGATGAAATGTGATAAAAAGTGAAATATTATTCAATAGGTAAGAAAAGCCATACCTATCTTCTCTTATGGGTTAGCAGCAGGGGATTACCACTGTCAAAGGAAACTATGGGGGGCAACAAAAACTATTTTTTAGCTGCCATTTTATTCAAACCCTACTGCAGCCACAGAAGGTCCTCAATCTCTTTAGGTTGTCTCCTGTATTTTTAGTCACTCATCAGCGAAAGTATTCCAGCAGACAAATTCATCATCCTGGATAGCAACTTACCTTTACACTTAACTCAAATTGAAACTATCTCATAGACAGTAAAAGTAGAAATTCTGAACTACTATTAAATGAATACACTTTTTAAAATATTTTGTACAAATGCCAAATCAGTCCTTAATCATCTTTGTATCTGCTTAGCCTGTTTAATACTGTAGCTGCCAAAAGATGTGCCAGAAGACAGAAAGCCCTAGAGAGATTGGCACACTTGAGAGACACGTAAATTTAAATAATCTCCTTATATCCCAAAATAAGTGGAAGGAGTATTCAGACCAGTCAAGTGCAACTTCACAGAGCAAAGAAATTGGAGTTAACTGTGAGGGAGTCCCAGGACAAGAAGAGTTATTTTGATTAATCTGTCTTAGAAAATTATTAAATATTTTAATAATTACTAATAATCTGGGAGAGGTGGAGGAAGGAATTTTTCTTGCCAGTCCGTGTTTAGGACATTTTTCAGTCTTCTAACAAATTAAAATAGGCAAGTTAAAAATTTATGGCCTGAATCTAATCTGCATTTAATTAAACTGGAACAAACATTTTTAAAAGGTTAGAAAACCTAAACAACTGTGGTTTTAATTTTTTCTCCTGTCAAAGGAATTCATGTACTCTTCCTGTGTTAAATAAACAGTCACTGGTTAAGGTGTTCAAGAATGAAAAACAAAAATAATAACAATAACAAAGAATCTTGCCAAGTTAATTGCAAACATCTGTAGTCTGATTTGTATTTCAAATCTTCAATAAACTTAGACAAGAAAAAATACCCAAAGAACTAACCCTTTGGGGCATACATTTATTGCTGAAATTCACATCTTTGCAAACAGTCAAATGATCACACCAATTCCAAATAAGATTGTCACATTTTTAGCAAAGCAATATATGGAGAAAAATTGCAATAATGTCAAAGCAGTTCTCAGAATGTTAAGTAAGAGTTTCTGAAGAGGCAAGGAGATTTAGGCATTAGAGATTTTGTATTTTTAAGTATGAAACGAAGTAAAAACAAAGCAATGGACAGCAGAAACCACTCACTGAAACAGGCTGGAACCTGGCTGTCCTTCCATCCCTTTGAGTACTCTAATGGTTATGCTATGCAGTGTCATTCTCATTCTTTTCCTGAATTAATATTTATTTACATGAAATAGAGACTCTTCAAAAGGAGATTGATATTTACTCATTCCAGAGTATCCTACAAGCCAAGAGTTATCATACTCTCTTGAGATGTGGAAGAGCCAAGTTCAAGTCTTTGCTCTAAATCAAGTGTAAAGAGAGTTTTGGTCCCAGTACTTCAGCACAGCAGATAAGTGCTCTAGCACCTTTACAGACTGTGGGTGGAAGTAGCCACTGCCTCCTCCAATGTTTTTTGTGAACGATATTGAAATCTGATGGTGAATCCAGCTGTCCCTTTCTGTATTTCTCTTGATTTTGATGTAAAATTGCTTATGATGCATTATATTTTGCTTCATTCTGCTAAGATCTTTATTTACTGGGGAAAAAAAAAAAGTTGGAGATCACCATAAAACAATTTAAAACATATTGCTTCTGCTATTGCAGAATAAAATAACAATGCAGAACTATGAATAAATACTAACACTTTTAAGGAATTACACAGATTGACAGATGAGTGGGGGGTGTGTGTAAAGGGTGGCTGTTCCTGAATAAGACTGTAGCTCAAGATCACCATCACAAGGTTAGTAAGTATAATACAGTGTTAAATAAGGTTATTTTCTAACTCCAAGCCAAGGTTTAGAGGAAGTTAATCAACCTACGTTTTCTTCTGAATTAATTAACCATACTAAGTACTTACGCTGATCAAGTCTGCAGCCCGAAATGTGCTTTAGGTGATGGGAACCATAATGAAGTTTATTTTTCTACATGAGCAGGAAGAGGGGAAAAGCCTTCTTAAAAAGTCTAGACAGGACCTAACCTGGACAGGCACAGGAATTAGAAGAGTCCTAGACACAGAACCAAAGAAAAAATAAGAATTTATAGATAGATTGAATGACGTCTCAAAACTACTAGCACTGCTGGCTGGATCTAAGGGAAGAACTTGCAGCAGAGAGGCCAAAGCCTAAAAAAAACCCCTGTAGCTATCATTATGCCAATTAGTGTTCCCATAGTGACACTGTCTGTCTTCGGTTTGCTTCCATTTCTGTGGGTCCAACATCTTTCAGGAGTACTTATAGAGACAGGCATAAAGTAAATTTTTTCCTTTATCAAGTTCTTTCTCTTCTGTCTTCTCTATGGGTGCTAATTTTTAGGTGCAGAATTGTCCATGCCAAACATCTATCTGAATATGCTTATAAACACGGTAAACATTTTACAAATTAGTTTCTCCTACAATTCTCTGAGATAATAAACAAGCCATCCTAGCAATGTTTTTGCTTCCTTTTGACTGCTGTTCAGACTTGTTTCAGAGTATGAGAGCCATTCACTCTTTCCCTTATCAAGATTGTGTTTCTTTTTACTGCTAAGAGATCGTAAATAACTATATGGGAAAAAAAACCCCAAACCTTCTAACTGAAAAAAGAAGGTTAGATGAGGCTTTAAAATAAAATTAAAAAAAAAGCATTTAACAATGTTAACACAGATTATATAGCTTGAGATGTTGACTTTCTTGGTAACGGTTGCTATGTAAGGTAATCTGATTTGATGCCATCAGCTATAATGAGTGAATATTTCAGGATTATTGCACTACATTAAAAAAAGAATAATGCAGAGACTCTAAACAAATAAGTACAATGAATTTCAACAGTCAAATGAAAAGAAATACAATGGTGAGATAAAATTACAAAAAGAGAAGAAAAATAAAAGAAAGATGGTTGAAAAAGCAAAGATGTCAGGCACTGATTGCACTTTGGAATTTATTTCAGTAAATTCTACATGGAAGCCATTATCAAATAATAGATACCAAGCATAAGAAACAAACCATCATTCTGTCTTAAAGCATTTTTCCATTAACAAGAAAAAATGATTTGGTGGAAATTAACTTATCCTTTACTCACAGATATCTTCAGCAACATTTCATTGTTCATTAGCCTGTAGATATTAGACTAGCATTCTCTGCATGCAAATTCCTTAATAGTCTTTCAGTTCTCCAGCAGTTCTTTATGAATGTTCAGCAGATACTGCCTTGAGTTTTACAACATCCATTCATTCACACTTACTGTTCTATCATTTGTATACAGAACTGAGATTTAGCTACATTTGATAAGGAGGCCATGATTCAATCGTAGGTTTTGTAAACATTTTCCATTAAAGTCAATTTTAAAAAATCTGTATATATAGTTTTGACATGACCTAAAATAATCTCATCACTGGTTTTCAACCTTATTCAAAGCTTGTATTAAGAAATTACAGACGAGAAATCTCTCATGATTAAGCTTGCTTACAAGATGTGTGTGCCCTTACTTTGGCTGCAATATAAAAAAGATACTCATTAAAACTGTAATTTGATTCTACAGCTGTGATCTGGTAATCTGGTCATGCAAACATGTGAAACTAAAATATTGACTAAAAGAAAAAAAAAAGATAAGCGAGAGCTCTCAGGGTTTATTTTAGGATTCATTTAAGGTGTTGTAGAGACTTTTTGTCAGCTTTCTTTTTTAACCACATCATTCAGCTTTATACCTTTTCAAATTATAATCTTTTAAGCATTTTACAAATTCTCAATACTTCAAATGTTTAGTTTTCTGCAGTAACCTTTTACGATACTTGAAGTCTAATTTTTCATCACCATTGACTATTCACATACCAATAACTTACCTACATGTCTCTTTTCTTTGAAGTAAACAAATAAAGCTGTGGGTCTCTCTGGCTTTTCAGGCAGTACGTATTACAGTGACTCTCAAATTAGCCCCTTTCATGAACACTTCATGGTTTTCATATTTTGAAATGTCAGAGTAATGGAGATAGTCTATTATGAGCATTGTAGTGCTTATACTTCCTGGTTCAGATTGTCATTCAGACCTACAAAGTCTTCAAAAGTTTCCGGTAATTATTTTCTTGGCATTTCTATCTTTCACTTCAGTCCAAATGGTTTCTGTTGGCAGGAAATTTGCAAATGTCATTCCTTTCTTCTGATATTCTCCTTTCTATGTATTATACCACATGCTCTAGTCCTCCTGAATCACCCTTTTTAATGGGCTTTATATCTCTATATTTTCAGTCTCTTTTCAGACTAAGCCAGAAGTAATTTCTATGTAATTCATCATGTATTGCTTAAAAAGAGAAGAAAAAAATGTTCACTTTATGCCTACATTTCAGCTACTGTGTTCTCATTATCCCTTCTTGTATCTGAAAAGAAACAATATTTCAAAATGCTTTGGCTCCTTTTCTTTAGGAAACCACCCCGGTTTTCTTTCTACTTGTTACTTTTTTTCCCTCATTACACAGTTCTGCTTTAACAACACTTACCTGCCATCAATTTCCTGTCTCTTACTTTCTCATTCGGATGCAGCTCCTGTTCAATAGCTCTCAGCCTCTGCCTATGACTGGCAGGAAAGCTTAAAATACAGCTCTGCACCTTCTTCCCCACAGTCTCAAGAGGAGATGTCTGAACCACGTTTTCTAAAGCTCGAATCTCCACTCTTTGTCATTTATACCCACATATACATTAGCTGCCTTCCCTTGCCATCTAAATTATCTTATCACTGAGCTGTCTAGGACTCTCTTTAGTGTAACAATTTCATTTCACAGCAAGTACTGCACTTTCCCTGTCAGCTCTTTAATTACGACGTCAGGAAAATTGGTGGAGGTTGAGTAGGAAACTACTATTTGTCTTCTGTTTCAAGGGTGGAGGTTGTACGTGTTGGGAGGGGGAAGAGGGAGATAAAGGCAGCGAAGAAAAAAAAAACAACGCCTGAAAAAGAGGACAAAACATTTCTTTTCCCTAACAGGACAATCTCAAAAAGAGTTATTTGTACTCTTCCCTGGACTTTGAGGCTCTCAGACCCAGGAAAGAGTCTGCATATCTCAAAACCCTCTCAAATTAGCATTGATTATCCAGGTACTGCCTGTAATTTTGTTGGCACATTTTAACTTGGCTGTGGAAACTGGTTGTATAAACTTTCCTCTGAATACTTTCATCCAAATAGAAACATTTAAGTATTCATCTAAGTAAATACACTAGATTCCATATTTGTCTTATGTGGAGGGCTTTACTATTAATTTTTTTCCCAACTGTACAGTCGCTGCTTATTGAATTGATTCTAAAATTGGTGAACTGAGAAGATACTACTGTTGTCCAGATCCATGATGCATTTTAAATATTGTAGCTTCCATCTTCAGTGTAAGCAATGGAAGGATGCCAGTTTGCACTGTTGAGGACTAAAGCAGCATAGCTACCCAGAAAGATCTGATGTATCAGTTTCGTGTGTCACTAAGCACAGAATAAGATAATTTGAGAGTCTGATCTTTTGACCTTCCCTGGTACTTCTCTGATAATCATTCACAGAACATGATGCTGTGCAAGACCCTAATTGCAGATAAGAGAATTTGTCATTTACATTTGAAAGAGGGTTTTGCGCATATGAACCCTGCAGAAGTTACTGGAGAAGTGGAGACAGAACGATAGATTGGTGACTACAAACTGAGCCTTTTGCTGTTATTTTTCCACTGATAGATAAAGAAATAAATAAATAAGCAAATGCATGCTTTACCCTGTCTTCTGTAAAACATTGCTTCCATTTTTTTCCCCATGAGTATGGGAAGTTCTCTTTATTTCCTTTCTGTTGATAGTGTTCATGACATTTTTTGTCAGTGCTAGATTGATGGCAAACATAGAACATATGGCACATGATATATGATATGTAAAGCATATCAATATAGCAGTGCATCCCAGACATCATAGATCACTGAAAAATTGAAACTTAATATATTGGTTCTGAAGACCATGCTAGAACTTCAAAAGGCATTTAAACTCAAAAAATCTGTTGTCATAAATAGTTTAAAATTATAATCTTCCTGTATAATCAACTCTTCAAATTACAGTGATGTGGATGGAGATCATCCAAAAATGAGAAAATAAAAAGTCCAGTAACAGCCCAGCACTTTATTGCTTGCTTTAAAAGCTTATAGACCTGTGTGACACATGAATTTTGAACATTTATTACTGAAATGAAATAGTTGCACATTTTAGTATCTTCAAAGGTATAGAAAACTGATTTTGAAAGACAAATTATTTTAACTTCCTCTATTAACTATTTAAAATATTTTTCCAGTGGTGCTCTCCTTGATTCTAATTTTTTTCTATTCTATGATTTTAAGCTAGACATGATTTGCAGTTTTATTTTTAAGACAGTATGTTGTAATTTCTCTGTAGAAGTCCATAAATTATCTTTTTGCTTATTTCCTTATGGGGTTTTGTTTACTTTCCTTTTTTTCTTTCACTTTAAGCTACCTAAGAGCCTACAATTCTACCTGGGAAAGTTTAATTAAGAAACTACTAAAAAAGCTAGGTATTTCTCAGGGATGGATCCAGCATGACAATATGTTTGTAATTGGTTATAAACTAGTCTGAGGAACTTCATGCTACCTTTTAAAACTGTGCCACTCTATAAAGAGATCCAAAGGATACCTGGTAAGAGGAAACATTAATGTAGCCTAGTAATAAAGGTATTTTGGGTAGTACAGGAAGAGGAAAGAACTATTTTGGTTGTGATTCATACCTTAGGGATCTCTTCTACAATTTTTCCAGTGTCTACTTTGCATTAAATTCATACAGAGACGTTGAATAGGCTCTAGATCCCACTTCTTTCCTGTTTTATACTCTAGGAACTACTCATCCATCCATTATCCAGCTAATTATTCACTATATTTTTAATAGTATTTTTATTTTACCATACCAAGAATAAGAGTTGAATATTCTTCTACAGCCAAAATAAACGCTAATCTAGTGATAAGACATTTTCCAGAATTACAGGATATACGGTTTCAAAACCCTTAAGAATTGATACGGAATTGCTAGATGTCAAAACCTGTGTCTATCATAAAGAGAATTGAGCACATGGTTTTCCCTGAGCTTTCAAAACTACAAGGCACTTTCCAGATGCCTGGTGTCTTAGGGTGTTTAGTTTCATGGTAATAGTACTCAGGCAGATAAATTTTCCACGCAAAAAGTGAGCATGTCACAAGCACACCGAAACTTCAGTTGTGCTAGAGTTTAGATGCTCAGAACTGCAACAAATTATAAATTTTAAAGCTGGGAAACTTCAATTAAAGTGTACTCATTGGTTAAGAATACGTACTTGAGTGTCTTGAATAAAAGACTGTAAGACAGTTTTTAAGAGACTACCTAGAGGTAGACTGGACTTTCAGGCATAATTAGACAAGAAAATCTTCACTGTACTCTAGTCTAAAGATTTAAAGTGTATTTCAAGCGGTGTTAGGTCTAGAGTTAAGAAACCTGCATTGGTTTGTGACCCATTTTGTTTCTTTGAGCTGACTGGTTTGGGTATCTTTTGAAACGTGCATCTCTTCTTAGAAAGCTTCTCAAAACTTTCAGTCCTATGATATTCTATTTTTTACCTTTCTTATTTCTGTAGTGTGCAGTCTACACCAAATTCTACTCCTTCGGGCACAGTAGTGTTGCAAGGACAGGTCTCACAGTCAAGAGTTAAAGGACATCAGTCTATATGAATTTCCTCATATTTTGTGAATGTGGTCTTCAATGTCTGATGATACAGTGATCAGTAACTGCCTTTCCAGAGATGTGTGGCTACTCTCAGCTTATCTGAATGAGTCAGCCTCTTTGGAGTGCGTAGCTTTGATTCTTCAATGTATAAGTCGAACTATGCTATCAACAAATTAATGCATTTATTTCTATTTATTTCTATGTAGGCTTTTACTGCATTGTGGCCAATGTTTTCAGCAGGGTTGAGCTGAGAGTAAAAATATCTTCAAATTCTGTTTAACATTGAATAATCTGATGGATCTTTATTAATGGCAACTTTACTTTACTCACTCTGTCATTCTAAGGTTGGTAGGTAGGCCAACTCATCTAATAAAATATCTTCATCCTGGAACTTTCCAGTAACCGGTGAGAGGTTTTGAAATGTGGCAACTTGGTGACAAATTCCTATTCTGTTGTGTTGTTGTTAAACGTGGCATGAAGTTCAGTTGCATTTTTTAAAGTAAGCCTAAAAGTGCAGAGTGCTACATCAAAGCTGTAAGTGAATGGAAACCAGTTTTCTATTTTGCTTAGGTATCCGATATTGACTTTGCTGATTGCCATCCACAAAAATGAGATGGAAAGATTTCGGCACTGTGCAGGTGTGGAGCTATATAACTATAGATTTTGGTCACTATTGGTAACACTTTAATTAAATTATGCAAATGTGAAAGTGAATATTTTCTTGATTTTTATCTTAAAGTAGAATTTTAAAAGCTTCATAGTATTTTCCTAATTTGATAGTATTTAAAAAGCACTATAAAAGAAAAAAAAAATCAAAACAACTTATGGCTAATGTTAATAGATTTTGAAAATCATTAGACATAGATTTGCATCTATCATACCTGTGGTAAAATATTTCTGGATATCAGTAATTCATTAATCCTTATGGTTAGAGATACTTCTAATCTTTCCTCTGTTTTGCTTTCTTCAGACTATAGAAGGAACATAATATAGACTATTTTGAAAGCCTAGGGCAGGTAGCAAAGCAGACCATAACTCCTCTATATTTTTGAGAAAATGAAGCATAATTTTTTTTAAAAAATCCATGTTGTTTCTGAATTTTTGTATAAACAAAGAACAACAGTTTGATTTAGTAACAGCCTAATATGAGTTTGCGCCTGGGGATCTGTGTCAAATGCCTACTAAATCTGTAGATCTTGATCCCAAGCCAAGGGAAAGACTCCTGCAGACCTGAAAGCAAATAGGACTGGTTCTGTTATCCTTAAAATTAGGGCACTTAGAAAAAAAAAAAAAAAATTGGAGTGTCCTTAAATCTGTATCCTAGTGAAAGGCACAAAGTAGGGAAACAGCACAAGCCCCAGTAGCAGCTTTGTGCATCAAGAGCAGGGTGTAGGAAATAAGCCGGACCATTCTAACACCCTGAAGTTTTATGTTGCAAAAGCATTGGTTTATTCCACTCAGTTATTGACAAAGGAGTTTTTTTGTACACCTAATTACATATCAATTAAGTATATTGGGTGTTGAGTACATTAGTATCTGTTGACCTGATATCCTGAAGTTTGATAGTCAAGCAGTTGCACACAGTGTACAAGGAGAGACTGGGAGAACTTCAGCCTCCTAATGGAGGGTGTAAGGAAGGCAGATCGAGTCTCTCCTCAGAGATGTGCAGCGATAGAACATAAGGTAGCAATCACAAGTCGCAAGATGGGAATTCTGGTTAAATATAAAACATGTAATTAAACTTTGTGAAAAGTTGTCCATAGAAGTTGTGGAAACTCTGGAAATATTCAAAACTTGACTGGTCTTGACCTTTTTCAGGCCCTAAGCACCCTGAACTATAGGCCCTGGTCTGGTTAGGAGGTCAGGCTACATGTCCTCTAGAGGACACTTTTAGTTATCCTGTGACTGTGGTGAAATCAGTGTAGTAAGGGTTGAACTGCAGAGCAGGAGGAGGTATTTCCTGATTTTACTAAGTACTTTGCTTCAAGTGATGGGGAAATGGAGTACTAATCTTGTTCAAACACTTATCCATTGTCACAATAGCATGCTAGCAAGTAAGTCCATCAGTTGCATCTCTTTATTAATAAAAGATCTAATATTCCCTTATTATACAGGTCAGTGTCCCATTCTACTAGGGATAGAAGCTCTAGATATACCAGCTATATACTAATGTTAATAAGTATGTAAGAAAAATATATTCTTGGCAGTTTGAGAAAGATTTTTTTAGTTCTACATCAATTTAGTTCTATGTCAAATCTGTTTAAGCATTATCTTAAATATTTATCGACTCTCTTAAATGTACCTTAGAGTTCTGATTTAGCGTGTGCCCAGCAGTGAAGTGCACAGCAAATAGTAATAAATCATGAACTTTTTTCAGGGGGACGATTTGTCAGCATGCTCTTTAGGACTTGCTGAACTATTGTATCTGAGCTACAATACTCTCTAAAGGGAGTGGCACCAGACAGTGTTTTAACTTTCTTCCACCCATGCAGTCTTTTATAATCTTTTCAAGAAAATAAAATATTGTGACATCTCCAATTTGATGCCTAAAGAATTTTCATCAAGAGAGCTGGAGAGTCTTACCCTTTCCAGTTGTAGGAAATTCCTACTTTTACCTGTGTGATTTTAAATGCCATACTGTGTTGTGCCCTTCACACTGTTTTTGCTAGCGTAGCATAGGTAAGAAAATATTGGTACTGATTTTCATTGTATAAAGAAATTCGGTCAAGTATGCATGCTATTTAAAATTCTGAAAACTCTTCTGTTGGTGATAGACCAAGATCGAACTGCATAGAAAAAGATTTGTCTGGTCAACCTCAGTACGATGCTTGGGAAAGAGGGAAAGAAATATTAATAGGCCAGTTACTGGTTTCGTTACAATTTATATTATTGATTCCAGTAGCTTATTTTAGCATAATAATGAGCAATGCAATCTGAATGAACAAAATCTTTGAAAAGAAAAGGGATAGCTAATGCACGTATAGGTAAATATCTACCATAAGGATTTTTTTCTTCCTATCCTCTCTCATTACATTTGTAGCACATCTAATTGACTTATAATTCAATCCTAATGGACTCTATGGGGTCTTTTTTTTTGTTTTCCTGAGTTTTGGGAATCTCTGCTTGGAGTATGACTGTAACTGGCAGGAGTAGGCAAACTGGGTACACTGAGGTACTGAAGGCTAACGTATGTATATGTTGTGTGCGTGTGTGGATGTGTGTAATTAAAAATTTTTTAAAATGTCATTGTATGCATGAGTACCTGATTGGGGGGTGGGGTTTTTTGGTCAAAAAAAGTTTACTTAAGAACCAAAAATAAGGTAAACAAGGATGCCAAAATAATATCAGAAAATATTATACAAGAAGAGCTTGTTTCGTATTCCATATATACCATGCACATTCTAGAAAAATGACATCTTTAAACAGTTTTAAAAATGCTAAATGACAAAAACAACAGTCCTGCGAATCAATCCCAATATTATAATCACTAACAAGAATCCAAATTGTACAGGGCACCATGGGCACATAAAACTTCTTTAAATGATCAGAAGTAGCTACTTTTTCCCTTGACTTAAATTCAAAATTTAAAAACTTGATCAGACTGAAAACTAGTTTCTGGAATCTCCTCTGTCTCACTGAATTAGGTTTCATTTTCAAACCCAGCGTGGGCAACTGGTATGGGACTTTAAAATGATACAGCCGTAATTTCCAAAAAAGCTCCCACTGGCCCAGATCTGTACCTAATAGGGCACTGAGGAGATGTGAGGCTCTGTGGCAGGCTGATTATTTTTTAAAAGAAAACTGCTTGAAGCTGTTGGGGATTCAAACAGCTAGAAAACATGTTCTGGTAAGAAAGTTGATATTCACAGAGAAGATAAAGCAGAGAAAATCCATACAAGTGGACTGTAGAGTAACGGGGTAAGTGGAACTGTATAGATACTCTCTCAACCAGTAAATTATAAGACATTTATTAATTTAACAGGTATACACTATTTTTGCAGACAGCATGAGCATGAGGAGCTTATTAACACCTAAATGCCATGGAGTATGAACAAATGCTTATAATCCTTAGTCTTTGATGCAATAAAGAGTAAGGCATCATTTGGCTCCTTTATCAGTAAAATCAACCACTGTGGCTATTCACTGGACAGGCTTAGAAACCACAGTAGTTAAACGATTCCCCTTGGAATCTACTTTCCAGCAGCGTATTATCACTGTCAGATTTGCATGGTTGCTTTTTCTTTGGCCTTCTTTTGACTTATTTTTCTGTGCTACTCAAGTTATTATGCTTATGAACACAGTATAAGAATGTTTTCCAGGAGCAGAAATTTAAAACATGATATTTATTTATCAAATGACATTATTCGTTTCCCTTCTACCTCTACAGAGAAGAAAACAGATGTGAAAATATATTTTCCCAAGATACGGGTGTTCGGAGAAGTTGAAGGACAAAGCAGCACTCCCTTTAGAGTGGCAATGACTGAAAAATATGGTAGTTTGAGATCTTGCAGAAACTGTTTCCATAATCCTTTCTGGGATCTCAACAAATTGTCTTTGTGGACATGATGGACAACCACATTGTGACAAGGAGCTTGAGCTGGCATCCACTATTCTTCTATTGCTTTTCTTTGGCTTTTCCTGTGTTGTTTTAGATGATCTTGCAGTCTCTGGAGACAGACCGTAAAGCAAGCCTCAAGATTATAAGCATGATAGTGTAACAGCCAGTACAACAAACAGAATAAAGCAGTTGTTTTCATGGCAATCAATATTAATGAGGATCATAACATCCTACCATGGTTTTAATTTGCTATCAGGTGAATGGCAATGCTGTGGAATGGACAAATACTTCTCATCAAATTATATGGTCCAGCTGAGGACTGTGAAAGTCAGCTATTCTTTGTGAAAATTATATACATGCCTTGCTGGCTTCAAGTTTTCATAAAATCAGTAGTGCGATTTGTTATTCTTTATTTCTAAATAAGAGGTTTCAAAGACTTAGCAAAATAAATTTGCAATATTTTTTTCATATATATTAAACCCAGAAGGAACTATTTTGATTACACCCCAAATTCTTGTTCAATACAAGTATTTGATTCTTGCTCAGAAAAATCTTACAGGTCCTATCTTCTAGTTTGATTAATAACATGTTTTTGAAACAACTTCCTGTCCTGGACAGAAGACTTGAGGTGATGGAGAATCCAATGCTCCTCATCTAAATTTAGTCTGAAGCATAATATCCTTAATTGTTAACAGATAATTAAAATAATAATAAAATAAAGAAAAAGGAAGGGAAAGGAAGGAAAAGGAAAATTAATAGGAAAAAAGGAAAAAAGGAAAAAAGGAAAAGGAAAAGGAAAAGTATCTGAAGGGAGTCTACACAAGAGCTGTAGAAGGACTCTTGGTCAGGAAGTGTAGTGATAGGACAAGGGGTAACAGTTTTGAATTGGAAGAGGGGAGATTTAGATTAGATATTAGGAAGAAAGTCCTTCCTGTGAGGGTGGTGAGGCACTGGAACAGGTTGCCCAGAGAAGCTGTGGCTGCCCCATCCCTGGAGGTGTTCAAGGCCAGGCTGGGTGAGTCTTTGAGCAACCTGGTCCAGTGGGAGGTGTCCCTGCCCACGGCAGGGGGCTTGGAACTCAATGATCTTTAAGGTCCCTTCCAACTCTAACCATTCTATGACTCTATGAGTGGTCTCTGTGAGTAAACTTGCTGTGGGGATTCCTGTTACCTGCGAGATAGCTGAGCTTTGAGCTGCAGAGACCCACTGTACTCTGTGTTGCCATCTAGATTAAAAAAATCCACTCTCTGCGAATACGTCATTTTCTTCACTTGGTGCTGAATCGGTTTTGTCTCTAGTGAACTGAAATGAGAAGATGGCATGGCACGCTTCTCTGACATATGTATGCATCACTAACTCCCTGAAATAACAAGTACACTGCATGTCTGCACAGGGGCAATGGATGGTTCTTAAAATGCACATGTATATTTTATAGCCTCATTACAGCAGGCTGGCTTTACATTTCTCTTTTAAAGTCTTGCATTTTTAGTAAGGTATTTTCCCATTGTGACAGTCAATCTAACAAAATTATGATAATTGGATTTATCAACATATCATTTGTTGCCCTCTGGGTGAAATTCACATGCTCCCCAGTGAACTGATGAGATTTGAATGGATCACATATTTCTTACATGTGAGAGAATCAGATATTTTCCAGTGGCACAAATATATACAGTTATAATTATTATACTTGATTTTATCTGAAATGTGGGAAGAGTTTATTTAGAGAAAGAAAATAACTCCACGTACCATTGCATTCTAAAATGTATAATTGCAGGTATAAGAAAATTAGATTTGTTAAGTTCAAGCAACCTGAAGAGTGGGGTTTATGAACACAAGCACACGGTCAGAAAGATTTTGCTAGATAATGTGTATCTGAATGTGCTGTCATAAGATTGGCATTGCCTTGGGTCCCTTAAATCATGTGCTAAAGGCAGAGCTCACAAGAATTAGCTTGTTGTCGGGAAATTTACCTTCCAGGTCACATTTTCCCAAATGCCACATAGCAGCAATGTCTCTCCTTGGAGCAGAACCCAATTCATCGGGCAAAGAGTCACTATATTTGCAGAGCAGCTATCAGTTTTATTTCAAAAGGTGAGATCCTATAACAAAGGAGAAGTAGTAGCTCTGCACTTCACCTGCCTGTGATGGAATTAAAACATCAGGTGAGCCAAAGCAGAGAGTTTCACCCACAATCTGATAGATTGCAATTTTGCTAAACAAAGTGAAAAGTGAACGAAAACAAGCCTGTTATGATAGAAGCCTATCACAATATTGGCTCACTAAACGATGTAGTAAATATTTGTATGTTGACAGCACAAAATTGAAATCTGTGAGTCAGGCTCCAAAAATCACTGCGTCCACAGATCACAAACTTTAATAATGAAGGTTATTATGAATTGGTCTGGTTTCTGATTTCTCAGGGGACTTCCTCTTCATATATTTTAATACAACACATATATGTGAATCATGCCAGATCTTACTCATATATATCTCGTACATTGTAATAGTACATTGCATCTCTCTGTTTCAAAGTTTCTTTGATGATCAAACTAAAAGGGCTGACTCACTAGTGTTTTTTTATCTGTTAATAAGTTTACAAAGACACGTCACACCAAGACCTTTAAGAGTAATGAGAAAATATAAAGCACCAGTGTTCCAGTCTGAGTTTTTTGACAACAAAATGACTACGTATAGTTATATGTATATAAATTATATCCTCAGCAGGAGGAGTAGTGAAGCTTAATTTCCAATATATCTCTGTCTTTTTTCCCCTAAAAGATGTCCCTTTGCCTATTATAGTAACTATATCTTGCCACCCTATCACCTATGAAACTTTCACAGAGCCAGGAATGGCAGCATCGGTCTGGAGCAATGTGCACATTAACTGGCTGGCCGCTACGAAGATACAGGTTAATTTGGGTATGTTGTCTTTACCCAGCTGAAGATAAATATCCCATAGCATGATTGAGTAACCACATCATCAGGTGTGCTTCCTAAGTAAACCACATTGCATGTGAAACACTGTTCTGCTATATTAGGGGATTGACTTTTCTGTTTTAGCTCAGATAACTTCATCCAAACTGTAGGTGTCATAACTGATGAACGACGGTGAGAGAGGAGGGATAAAAACTGATGTCTAGGTTGGTGATTTACAACACCTCTTCTAATTCATAAGGCAGTGAAAATGATGTAGACCTCTAATAGGCTTTCTAAGTATAGATTTTCCAAGAATAACCTGAGACTTTTATCACGAGACAAGCCAGAAGAAGATACCGGGGAAACAAAAGCAAGAGAAAAGCTGATATGAAGAAAAGCATAGAAGTGGTAAATAAACCATTTGTCCATGTCAGATCTTTAATGACAAGGAACTAACTGAGACTGACTGCACCCAGTTTTAACTGTGAAGTATGTAATGAAACCGATACAACTACCCAATACATTTGTAGTTGCATAGTTTGGTTTTAATGACAAACGGATAAAATAATGTTTCTGCCTTGAAACTCTGTTTCTCTGGTACTGACAGTCTTTGCTTGAACAAGTTTCCATCTGCGGGTATCATGAAATCATTAATTTGCTAGGACTCTGAAGCTTCCCTTTTCTCAGTGGGCTGACCATCTGAATTTTATGGGGCATTAGGGCTTAAATATTTTATATTTTAAAGGTTCTTTTCCCCATGTTAAGTTCATGATTATTGTACCACACGCATTCTTTAAACATTATTTGTATTTTATTGCTCCTTGTTCAAGATTTTAGCAAATATACTTTAAACTAACTAATTTTGAATAGTTTGGTTTCTCTGGGCAGGTTCTTTAAACTTCCCTTGTCCGCCCCAGGGTCAACAGAATCAGATATACCTCTCAAATTCTCCAAAATTCTGTCAGGGCTTCATTTCTGTACATTTTACCATAATGGTCAAAAACGCGCTCCATGAGAATGTTGACAGCAGGGCTGATTACTAGAGGCAAGATAGTTGTATAGCTGCAGGTCGAGACATGGGTACTTAAGGACATCTGAAGTGATAAATCACAGCTATTGCCCTGGAGTTGCCATTCTAACTGCATCAGGTGAGCAGAAAACTCCTACTGTTCTGCCTGCTAGAGCTAAACTGACATAAGGCAGGACTTATACAGTGCCCCCTGCAAACAACTGCAGTACCTGAAATTCCCTCACATTTGCTTTTGAGAAGAATAACACAGCCCTTCTTGAGAAGATACTTCCTAATGCTGTTCTAACATTGCAAAGCTCAAAAAAGGGGTCCTCAATGTAGCTGCCTGGGACAAATTCTGTGCCTGGATATGTGTATTGGACTCAGACTGAGGTCAGCATATTTTGAGTCTTAAAAGTAGATGGTGAAGGAATGTCTTATGTACCCTGAATTGAATCATCTCATGAAAAATAAATGAACAAAATTATCATCAAGGAACACTAAAATTTGCTCTTGGGGAGTACTGGAGCAAGCAGAATTCTAGCTTGCCAGCAAGTAATTGATTGGGAAAGCTTTGTTGTTGGGTTTGGGGTTTTTTCATTTTTCAGCATCAGATGAACATTTTCCAAATGTAAGTGCCAATTTATGGTACCACAAACATTGCATAAAATATATTATTTGGTATTTTAATCAATAGCTGGGATATACAGTGCAGTCCTGCTCTGTCTTACATACTCCAAGCATTAAAAATTATTTTAAAATCTGAAATCCTTATTCACTCC
>VXBW01001549.1:1504702-1550280 GCA_013400375.1 Thinocorus orbignyianus
AAAAAAAAAAAAATAATCCTGCTCCTGTAGAACCTTGGTCTTTAGTTGTTTCATAAGAAGAGTGATGGGATTTTTTTTCTAGCAAATTCTTAGAGGGCAGACAGAACTTTGGCTTTAAAGCCATACTTGCGGTAATAAAAAAAGATTTTTCTTAAAAGCAAATAGCAAATAGGCAACAGGAGTCATTAAGCACTCTTCTTATGCCTAAGTCTCACACACAGATAAAGCTGCATGTGCATGGTTAATAAATTCTAACATTTTGAACTTTTAACTTGGTATAAGTCAAGGAATGTATATGGGAGGGAGGTATTCTTATCTCTGGTTCTTCACAGATTGAAGAGTGTTTCTCATACGTCTAAATGAAAGCCTTTTATTAAATGAAGTATTTCTTTTTCTTTTTTAATAAATGTGGCAAGTGTTTTCATATCTACGTAAGTTTATTTGTTTAAATAGCTCCCATATACAGATGAATGATTTGAAAGGAAATAGGAAAGCTTGCATGATGGGATACGGTTGCTGAGTGATGTCTGTAGGGACTGCTTAGTGTTGATAAATAACTAAGGAATTTGTCTATCAACATTTTGCATAAATGTCAGTCATAGAACTTGTGACAGGGTTGAGGTAGCCCTGAATGACAATGTATTTCTCATTTAAGTATAAGCTTTAAAGGGGGAGAATAGGGAAATAGAGAACTTATCTCAGAGCGGCACACGGTTTTTGAATGTGGGTGTCCTCTAGCAGAGTCTTCTCCAATTGCTTCCTGTGAGACTTTGCAGAATCCAGACAAAACCCAGACCAATTCATGCCTTTGGCAGGTCAGCAAAGTAGTATGAATGTGTTCCATGCCTAAAATATTACATTTCAAAGAGACCTTTATAATAAGTCTGGTAGGCTTTTAAAGTCTATAGGCTTTTAAAGATGAGACTTTCATTTCAGATGTGAGAGGAAGCTAGACAGAAAATGGATTAACTGCCTTTTTAAAGTTTGACACTTATTCAGACAATTAACCAAATACCTGTAAAAATCTGAAATTCCCACATAACCTCCATGGAGTTGGAACCCTAACAAGAAATAAAAGCATGGAACAGATATTTTGACAGACTATGTTTCTTCTTGAATTTATATAAACATAAATCTTTTTATAGTAGAGGAATCTGAATCAGCTCACCCCAAAAGCACATAGCTCTGTTATCCTCCCAGAACACTGAGCCCACTCTGTGCTAGCTGTCTCTGAAGCAGTCAGAGCTATGCATATAATGTTCACAAACAGGCCCCAGTGAGTTGATAAAACACAGTCTGATATTATTTCAGATTAGGAGGGCCTAGAGAATATCTTTAGTATTCAACTTTTCCCTAATTAGTCAACTTAAAATAGCCTGAGATTGGTATGCATAATGGCTATCGCAACATCTTCATAGCACCAAACAATCTCTTTGCTTTTAAGATCCCTGGTAAGTGATATATACAGGCTTATCTCTTCTCTCTTTGAAAATGCTGTAAAGCAGGGATAACTTGAGGTGGCTTTTGGTTTACGTAAATACAAATGAGAGCAGAACCAGGACCAAAGGTCTTACAAGTATTGTCTACCAGATGGCAGAGCTACAAAATGCAACATTCCAGAAACCCATAACTGCTGGGCCTAAGAAGTTTCAGGAAGAAAGAGCAAGTTAAAGCTATCTTTTGTGTTAAACAGTGATGGAGGATAACAGTAGAGAAGGTGACTACAGGAAAACAAAATACTTCAAGAACTTGTAGTGATCTTCTATCTTCCTGGTTGAGACAATAGTGCCCTGTTTAATGCCCTACTAGATGTGGAATAGAATGAGATTTGTTTTATTGACTTCAGTAGAACTTCAGGGAACTCTGGCACACAGTTAGGGTGTTTATGGGGAAGGATTCCTGAAAAATCACGATTAAACAATTTCATACACCAAAATATTGCGGATGTCTTCAAAATATTCTTCTTTCTTAATGCAAAATTTCAAACTGGAATTAAGCCTTCAAAATCATAATTTTTAATAAATGTAGAGCTACATTGGGATTCTGTCCTGGTTTGAGGTAAAATGAATCAATTTTCTGTTTTACAATTTTACTTAAAGACAGTAGCTTTTGGACTAAAGACTCAGAGACACTAACTCAATATAGAGACAAAAATGACGCTTGATTGATTTTCCATTAACTTCTACAAGTGTTTTATTTTTATTTTTTTACCCCAACTACAGTATTTTTCTCATCATCTCTGAACCACCATTGTTTCATTGATGGTGATGGAATTAGTCAATTTAATTGAACAATGATATCTACTGAAAGATATTATCTTCAAATATATTAACTGAAGAAAGACCTTGGATAAGGGAAATAGTGTTCACTAATAGCAATGACTGCTTGTGTTCCCATCAAATCTTGCCCCAGTCAGACACCTAAAAAAGGTCAAACATGTACCCTTTGGTTTGGTGTGCCCATTTTTGTCTAGGGAGCTAGTTCGAAGAGTAATTTGAAGCTTCAGGGAATAAAGTAAGAATACAGATTTAGTTAATTACAATAGCAAGGAGAATAGCTCTTTAGGGTCAGACGCAAATAAATAAATAACTAAAATCTTATTTGGCTTCAATACCATGGAAAATAAAGCAATAGTTTCTTTGGTAAGTGTGCATAGAACAAGGCATGTAATAAGACTGAGGAATTTTCTGATCTACCTTTATAGAATAAGTGACAATGCTGCTCTTACTGCATATTTTAATATCTTTATAATTGTATCTGATTCAGATAAGCCTTAAGTCTGAAAATCCTGAAAGCACTTCACATACCCTGTTCTCTACTTAACTCTGTTAAGATACTCAGTACTTTTCTATACTCCTGTCTCTCCTGAAACTCAAACAAACATCAAAGATGAAACAGGAAACCTGTGGAAAAGAAACCTACACCTCTCTTTAACTAAGTTTATTTTCAAGTCTTTTACTTTTTAAAATTCTGCATCCTTCAGTTGCAGGCAAAAAACACCCCAAAACCTAAAGAAATAACAGATCACATCTCCATGGAATATATTTTCTAATATTATAATAATAAAATTAAAGGCAGCTCTAATTATATACATATAGGTATATTATACTATTTCACGTCATGCACACTTTCTCTCTTTCCCATTCACTGTGTATATGTCATTCTAAATTTGATTCTAGATGCATTCTCCACTCTTACCTGATGAAGAATTCATATCATGTCAGTGGAAAATTGGGAAGGGAAGGAATTACAAATTTCGTAATACATTTCAGCAATGATTTAATGTGTCAACCAAGATACTTGGTTATAAATAGACTACTATTTTCATTTTATTTACTCACCTTCAGTTATTAAAAAAAAAAAAATTTTTTTCTTTTTTATTTTTTTTAAATAGTTCTCCCTAGATATTGTGGATGGCACACAATTGTATTACCTCTAGTTTGTATTTTAAGTTTTGGAGAAAAGCCATAGTAAATTAAGGAAAAAAAAAATGTTCTTATCTGAAACTTCAAAATATTGTTAATCTAGTTGGCGTATTCAATATCAAGAGTCAAAAAGCCAATGGAATGTGACTGGTAACAGGTAGTTAACAAATGTGTCTCTGTTGAATTATTACATTAAGAGACTTATTGTATTACTTAACCTTGCAGTGAACTAAAAAATGTATGTGGTCATTCTAAACTGGTTAAACCGGAAAATATATTTTACACAGATGTGCCTAATGTAGTTTTTTGGCAGAGGAATTGGGTAAAAATATCTTAAAAACTATATGACTGCAGTTCTAAATCAGAGTACTACTTTTAAAGGAGTTTTTTTCTTTCTGCCTTTTATTTTTCTTTTTTTTTTTGTTACAGTTACCATCCTTTATTCATCCTTTTAAAAGCTTTTATTTAAATGTTTCCCTTTTTTCTCTCCAAAGTCTTACCTTACTGCAATATTAAAAAAAAAAAAAAAAAGGATTTTATTCGTAATTGGAGATCTTTTAAAATCATCACTGTACTGATTCATTCTCAACACTTCCTATTTTCATGAAGCCCTGAGTGTTAACTAAGGATTTTCTCCTTTTTTCCTTTGAAATCAGCCTTTGACTTCCACACGACAATATCCAGTGCTCGAGCTGTATCCACCTGCTCCCTCAGAAGTTGTCCCCATGAAGTGTCCCAGGCTGAATCACCTCTGTGGCATGCCCGTCACTTCAAGACCGCAGAGCACCACAGGAGACCTTTGGTTGCGCTTGGCGTTCAGCAGAAATGAGGTTTCTCTGTGGAGACGGCTGCCACAGAAAAACTTTCCCCTGATAAGGCTTTATTAATGGCAGCACTACGTGGGGTTTGTCTCTGCCATGGGCTGCTAGTGACCCTGTCTAAGGACCAGTGAGGAGAAGATGTTTGGTGATGAGTAGCTGTAGGCCAACACCGCGCCAGTAAAGCAGCCATATTTATTAACGTTACTCTACTGAGTGAAAAATATGCAAGCACTCATTGAAATTACTACTCTTTTAAAGTTTCAATGAAGGTAAATTACGTTCTCAAACTTTTGTTTACCTCTGTCAATCCAGAGGTGAGTTTCTGAGCTGCATGCGCCCTGTGGTGTCCTTCATGGCAGGCCTCTGTGAGGAGACACCAGGGCCACCGAACACAGCCAGTAACAGCCAGGTCCACAATAAAATAAAATAAAAGACAAAATATTTAAGATAATATGGACGGGGAGAGGAAGAGGGAAGATAGAGTAAGAAACAACAGCAAGAACCCCAAGATCGGAGGAGACGAGGGGGCACTCCAAGCTCTGCAACCCATGGAGCACCCCACACCAGAGCAGGTGAATGTTTCCTGAATTATTACAGTCCATTACAACCCACACTGGAGCAGCGAATAAGTGTGAGGTAGAAGATGATGCAGAAAGGTACTGATACATAGTGACCACAGCCTCCCTCCCTCCCGCCCCCGTCTCTGTGCCACTTGGGGTCAGGTAGAGAAACCTGGAGTGAAGTTGCATCTAGGAGAGAGGGGAGGAAAGTTCTTGGTTTAATGTTTGTTCCTATTTATCACTACCCAAATCTATTTTAAGTGGCAATAAATTGAATTAATTTTTCCCAAGCCAAGGCTCTTTTGTCTGTGATAGTAAACGGTAAGCAATATCCCTGCCTTTGTCTTGACCAGTGAACTTTCTCACCCAATTTTCCATCCCTCCTTATTTGAGAGGGAAGGCAGGAGGGAATAGCTGGGTGGAAATGTGTTTTTTTGCCAAAGTTAACCCACTCCCAAGTTTAAATGAGCTGCCCAGTCTACTTGGGGAACTTGGAACTGGGGTAATCCACATTTGTACAGGGTTTTATTTGGGTTTTTTCTTTTTGTTTATATGCTTGTCTGGGTTTGTTTTTTGATTAGGCTTTTAGTGACTTTCTGAGAAGGATGCTGATAATGCCAGCAGAGGAGTCTGATTTACCATCTTCACTTTGTCCAGGCCCATGATGTCTATGAGGGCAACGCAACTGACTGCAGGTGAGTATAGGAGCTTGTCTGAGCTTCAGGATGCTTCTAGACATATACTGTAAACACCAGTATAGGCAGACTGCCAAAGCTGGCCTTGGAAATGGATTAAAGCATGGAGAGATGCTACTTCCAAGAAAGCAGTCTAGGGATTATAGAGACCAAAAGCAAAGCAGCTCCCACTGTATTCTCTGAAGTTTTCTGAAAGGTGGCTGAAGCAATATTTTCCCCATTTAACTTTAGGTGCCAAGAACAGATTCATGATTTTTTTTTGTTCTCCCATATCTGACCATGATGACTTGACAGATGTGGTAAGGTAAAGGACTTTCAGGAGACTTAACAGCCAGCTTGTATTCAGCATTATTCAATAGGCAGTACTGAATAACAATATTTCTGAGTGATTTTTTGACCTTTTTGGCTTGGAGGTATGTTACTGAGTCAATGTGCTAACTTGAAAGCTCTCGAAGCTAAAACATGACCTAGCTCACCATAAGAGGGACACAGTGACAAATATATTTGTGAAGCTTCTGCTAGAGATGCAGGCTGTGCTGTGGCAGAATCCAGGCACAATAAGGGTTTTAAGTGTTTCTTTCCTTCCCAATTAAAATCAGCCAGTGCTCTTTCCTAATTCACTGGAAGAGTGATACTATTGTACATCACTCCATTGGTGATGTGGATAGGGCAACGATGGAAAAGAGGTGCCAAGAGTGATCTGACAGCATCTCATTTTCAGACCTGGCCAGATTCTCCTGAAAATCAGATAGAGCACTTCTGAGTATTTCTAATGTAAAGCATCAAGTACTAATTTAGTTTTTGATACTGTCTTGATACTCAAGACATTTTTCTTTTGCTAAATCAGAAGAGTTCAAATATGTATTATGTGGCCTTGACAATACAAATGTTGCTGACAGAGGACTACCTACAAGCAAACAAGGGGATTTGGGGATCCTGTTTCTTGAAGAGGACTAAGTAATAGCCCCAGTGGTTACATTTAAATGACTTCAAGAGTGGGAGTGTTCATTAGCTCAGCCATGGACCTGATATTTGTCTACCCACAGACTGCTGCCAAATTACATATTTTATGAACATGAAGTGGAAAGAAGGACTTTATGACTTCCTTTTTCTATTTACTCTCCTGGCACTTTTGGAATCCCAGCCACCCCAGTCCTGCCCTGCAGACAATTTTCCCAAGCATCTATTACATTAATTTCTTTAAATATTTTCAATACCTTTATATTTCCCTTTTGAAAACCAGACTGAATTTTCTGAATCACTTCTATTGATGCTGCCTAGATCTTTCAGCCCTTGAATTCATACTGAACTTAAATTAATCCCCAAGACTCTGAAGCACGATAGTGAATGCACTTGTAACTCTTTTTTTTTTTTTTTTTTCTTCCCAATTATCTTTTAGCTGTCTCAATTATTTTTCAATGCATTTACATTACTTTTTTGGTGTTATAGCACCTGTCCACCTATTAACATACGAGGAATATTCTATACTAGCTGATAAGAGTGTGCCTTTAGGACATATTTGGATATCAAAGTCAATATCAGAAGCGTGCTCACTTTCTTTTGGTGAGCACTGATTTTCACATGTTAAGACATTGATTAATTTAATTACACTAATAGATGAAAGTGTCCTGTGTTGAATACAGGGATGCTTTGACGTTAAGCATTGATCCATTTTTCATAAACATGCAGATTTTTCAGCTGTCTGGTAACGATAGTGGGAAAGTACAGAGTTTTTTTCGATGGCAAAAGAGGAATAAAGTAACTTCATATGCCTTAAAAGCATGATAAAACTGGCAGAGGGGTTAAAGTTATATCACAAAAATATATTAAGGCGTTCTTGAAAAAATAATGAAATATATGGCTATAGCTACTATCTGCTATGAAGTTATCTTATAGCACACAAATTCTACCTCAATACATTTATTAGGAATTAGTTCATTTCTATAACTAAGAAACCACATGAAAGGCTCTGGTGACACTGTACAGAAGATGAGCTCCATTACAGGTACTACAGTTACAGTGAAATATTTAGACCCAACTGAATGTTTTAGAGCAAAGGAATCCACCTATATATGCAAAATAAGCCACTGAAGCTAGTCGGAAAACAAATTTATATCAGGTCTAATGTTGGAGATGACTGGAGGAGATGTGCATGTACTTGGATGCAATTACTCGCAGTGAGGGGACAGGGGGAGGGTGTTGGTGGTAAAATGCCAGTGGGAATAACAAGGAATGGACCTTGGGTTTTACAGACATTGTGTTCAGACAGCCTGTCAAGTTAGCAGAAAGGCTTGCTCCAACACTAATTAATACCCAAACTGAAATACTTTCATAGGGCTTTAAAATGGGATGTATGACAGGCAACCACATGCAAGAAATTTTTTCTGAAAGAAAACTGAGGTGGTATCAAATTTGGAAAACGGACCAAGGGCAAAACTGCAAAAGTGCCATTGTAAAACTTTCAGCCATGGAATCTATCAGCTCGTGCTTAATAAATGTGGCCACCAGCTTGATTTCTTGCCTCCATACAGTGAAAAACAAGATCCAAGAAGCACCTGTAATTGCTTAATCTCACCAGTAGAATATGTCTTTTTTTCTTTTTTATTTTTTTGTAGGATTTTGAAAAATGTTTCATCTGAAAATAATACTTGAATATGATGTGAAAATATAACTTCCAGATTTGATTTAGATGAAAAAAAATACATAATTTTAAATGTTTCTATAATTTATCATTTGGAAAGTGAGGCGTGGAGCAGTGTTTGTACAAAGGAAAAACAGGGTTCAAATTTTGCCACAGATTCCAAGGAATGAAAAAAATTTATTACCATCCAGTATGACATCATCTTTGATTGCTTGACAAGAGATGGAATGTTTTTTTTAATTAATTGATGTTTTAACTGTATGCTTTTAGAAGGAAAAGCTTCAATCTGTTTTTTAAAATGTGTGGCAGAGATGCACATACATAAACTGTTCCAATTCTTAATTACTGTCAGTGCTATAAAAACTACAGTGTTTTTTTTTCTAGTCTAAACTTGTCCATTTTAAACTCCTAGGTACAGGAATTTTTTATGCATTTATCTGATAAAGAACAATAATCAAGTTCTGTTCCTTGTTAAATATTTTTACATCACTATCAGCCCACCTTATAAACCTCTCTTAGATAAACGAACTTCTTTACTATTATTTTGTAAAGAAAGGATTCTCCAGTTTCCTTTCCTCCTATTTTTTTCCTTGCAAGCCTCCTCATTTTTCCCTTAGTGCTTTATCCACCCATATTAATATTTAAGGTCTTAAATATATTGCTTTATTTTTCACTATCATTCAAAGGTCAATAGAAGGTACGGAGACTTTGCTCCTTGCCAGGTCAGGCCAGGCATTATCACTACATTTGGGTTTATGAATTTAATCCAAATCACCCGTTTTGGAGAGAGAAGTTCGAGCTATATACTACACCTGCAGACAGACATGTTCTCTTGTCATTTCATCTGATTTACTTGGAGGCAATTAAGGGGTTTTTTTTATTATTATTCTTTTTTTTAACGTAAACTCTTGCCATTGATCTAATCTCATTATAATGTTAATATTTAATTCACAGACTCTTATCTCCTCTCTTTCACTGGTTTTGCTGCATTACTTTCTGTATTCCTAATGAGGAAATATCAGATCCTAAATTACTTCTACAAAGTAGAAGGGAAATGGATATTAAATGCTTTTTTTCCCCCCAAGGTTGCTATTTCACATCCAAATCACACAAATGCAACATTCCAGTTTTAACCCCGGCAATGTCTTATGGGACTTCTTTGTTGATCCTGTTACTTCACTGACCAAAGATAAATACATAACTCTCAAGCACTAAATGCATAGGACTAGGCATTTATTTTCTTTTTTCATTTTTTTTTCATTTTGTATTCAGAAGCCAATCTGTGAAGCCATTTTTTTCATCATCAGGTTAATCTTGGAAAACAAACACACAAAAAAGAGTTTCCTGAAAGCTTAAAAGCTCCTGAACTTTGTGATGAATATGATAATTTTAAATTCTATTGAGATCTATAATGGTATATCTAACAGTAATTATCTAATTTATCTGTTATCTATGCAGTTCTTAAAACCTTGCAGTAAATATCAGCAAAACTGTTGGTCTAAGCAGAGCTAGAGAGAGAAAAAAGAAACACAGACTGAGCAACAAAATCAAGAACTAATTAGAGCACAATTGCAACAGCTCGCTAATAGATTATGAATGATAATGATCTCTTATACACCATTACAATTGTTTTTATGGAGTACTTCTCATTGAGTAGGTTATTAACATGTTCAGGGCAAATGGCCCAAACATAATTTCTGTCTGCATATATATTCCAAAGGAGGAATGGGTGGATATAAGATACTGTGGTTGGATTGCTTTGTAACATTGACCCGAGATGACAAAATAGTGCCTCAGAGACTATTAAAAGTCAACATAGCTTAGAGTGATCTTCCAGGCTGCGCTGGTTGAGACCAGGGAGATTAAATGGTTCCAGGGCCTCTGGAATCAGGAAGACAAAAGTAATTTACAGCCATTTCTAGCCCTGATCCTCAAGTTCCATATCCAGGAGAACCTGATCTGGCTCAGAGATGGTAACCTTGACCTGAAGAATCCAATCTCTCAGGGTGGCTACTTGCAGCTGGAGATCTCAGACGTTGAATGCCATGCAAGATAATCACCAGCTCAGAAAAACTTTTGTATCTTTGTTTCCTTGTGTGACCTCTCTTCTCACACAGATATTCAAAGATATATTCCTTTCTTTGAATAATCTCTGTCATAAAATTCTTTTTAAAAATGCCTTCAGAGGCAGAGGGACCTGGACAGGATTATGAAGTGGGCTCATGTGAACCTCATGAGGTTCATCAAAACCAAGCGAAGGGTCCTGCACCTGGGTTGGGGCAATCCACAGTATAAATACAGGCTAGAGGATAAGAGTAGTCCTGCTGAGAAGGACTTGTTAGTAGTAGCAGATGAAAAGCTGGACATGAGTTGACAACATGAGCTCAGAGCCCAAAAGGTCAACCATATCCTGGGCTGCATGAAGAAAAAAAAAATAAAAATGAAACATGACCAGCAGATTGAGAGAGGTGATTCTGCCCCACTGCTCTGGTGAGACCCCACCTGGAGTACTATGTCTGTCTCTGGAGCCCTCAGCACAGGAGAAAACACAGACCTGCTGGAGCAGGTCCAGAGGATGGCCACCAAGGTAAGCAGAGGGATAGAACATCTCGACTATGAGAAAAGGCTGAGCGTTGGGATTGTTCAGTCTAGAGAAGAGAAGGTTCCAGGGAGATCTTACTGCAGCTTTTCAGTACTTAAAGGGAGTCCACAGGAAAGATGGGGATGAACTTTCTGTCTGGGCCTGTTGTGATAGGACAAGGGATAATGGTTTTAGTCAAAAAGAGGGTGGATTTAGATCAGATATAAGGAAGAAACTTTTTAGGCTGAGAGTGGTGAAGCACTGGAACAGGTTGTCCAGAGAGGTGGTAGATGCCTCATCACTGAAAACATTCAAGGTCAGGTTGGACAAGGCTCTGAGCAACCTGATCTAGTTGAAGATGTCTCTGCTCATTGCAGGGGGCTAGACTAGATGACTCAAAGATTGTCTCCCCCCCAGCCAAACTATTTTATGATTCTGTGTAATAACAGAAATAATTCCTTGTGTTTCAAGAAATCCCAGACTACTTTCAGAACAGCACTACTTCCTATCCTATGAATGTTACCATATCATAAATTTCTGAAGCATTTCCTTGAGTCTACCTTCTCTTACTCTAGGCTTAGGCTGGTCATGGAAGTGACTATCTTGATGATACAATCATTTCATTCCTTCTACCGTGGAACCATGCTTACAGTGTACTGTCTATACGAACAAGTACTAATAAATTATGAATTGGAAGAGCAGCTTGTGGATTATCTCCAAAGTAAGGCAAATATCATGAGAATATCTGATAAAACTTTCAGAGAATGAGTTTAATTTTTATTGCTCTCTTCCTAGCATCTCTACATTTTTCTCTGTATTCAAACACATTTGAACCAGTTGGCTTTCTAACAGTGTGCATATAACGTAGCTCTTTCTGGACTTGCTTTAAATATTCATTTAGTATCTTTCTGGTTAATTTAACAGGGACTTGCCGTTTTCTTTGCTTTATGCATGCTGTTAAAATTGTAAGCAAACTCCTGAGAGAAAGGAAGTAGGATAAAGAAAATAAAATCTCTTGAAATACACAGATGTATTATACCAGAATAATCACAGTTGCATTCTTTCCTAAGCTTTATTTTCAAATATAATCATGCATTTAAATAGTGAAGTGCAGACTGAATTCCCCTTTTATTCTTTCCACTTTTTGCTTTCTTCTGTCTTTAAGAGTAAAAACGTCAGAATTGTTTGTTTAACAAACTAGAATCTCATTACAACAGATTGCTAAGATGGTGACACTTATTATAAACATATTTGGGGGGGCACCAAGGTCCCTCACCTTATAATACTAGTGAAATGTTATATCATGTACGCTACAGCACCTATACACCAAATAGACTTTGAGAAACATTTTTTAATTTAGGATTCTGAAGGAATTACTATTTGAAATGGCTATGATAACTGCATTGACAATCTGGCCAGCGCCAACCACATTCGCTGCATGTTCTGCATGCCTTCTCCATGTGTGCCAGAATTCCCAATTTCCCTTTTACTAAACCCTCAGCTCTTTTCCTCTACTCTTGCAAGAAGCTTGTTTCCCTCTGCCAGTTTCCATCTGTCACATCCTCCCTCACATCCATGTTCCACCAACGCATCACGCATATGTCTATGCCATTCTTTACTTACCCTCACATCACTATACATACCTGCATCTTATAGCTGCCCACATCTGGATTCCCTGCACTCCTCCCTTTTTACCTGTATTTCCATTCCTTGCTTTCCTTTGGTATCTTCCTCCTGCTATTTTCTCCTGGAAACAAATAATTCAGGAACTGAAGATCTGTAAAGCGTTGGGGATAATGAATTGCAATAGCAGGTACAATGCTGTTAAGCAACTGGACGTTTACAATTAACAATTGATTAGCTGACAATTATGCAGGTAAGTGAAACAGATGGCTGTGCTAATCATGGGCAAGAGCTGCATACATTCCTCTTCTCTCTTCTATTTCTGTTTACACCCAAATTGACTAGATTTTTCCCCCCACTGTCTAGAATGTCCCCTACAGCTTTAAAATCGATTAGATAGTTACAAAACACCCCATGGTACTTCAAGACAAAAAAAAAAAGAGAAATAATACCAGGCCTCGCTTTTCTCTCTCAGACTGTGCAGATAATAAAATCAAGGGTGAAAAGCCATATGTAAATGTTTTGATAATACTTTGCCCTACAACTTAGAGAAGGGTTGGGCAGCAACTTCATCTCATATCAACGAGCGTTGCTTGTATCCTTATGAAAGATTAAATTAATGTCTGTAGCTACCTTAGCATCTGCTTCTGCTGAAGTCAGTGAAGAAACTTCTGCCAAGTTCTGGGGAAGCAGGCTCAGGCTCTTAATATTATCCATTATAGTCATATAGTCATTGTTATTCATGGTTCTGTATTGATTATCCTGTCTCTAAAGAAAAAAAATAAATAAATAAATAAAAACCCACACCACAAGAAAAAGGAAAGACAGAACAGAGGACAGAAAGACAGAAATAATTTAATCAAATGGAAAGTTGCTGATCCTGGATTCTGAAATGTGCATACACTGTTGACCAAATCCTGCCAATAGTTTATGTTAGGCAGTAGCAATGAAGCAAAAATTACAGCCTGATTTTTTTATTATTTTATTTTTTAAGAACACATGCTTAATTAAATTACATCTAAACCGCACAGGCACAACATTTTCAAAAATAGCTATCTCACCACTGTTGCGACTTTAGTATTATTCAAATAGTTTTTTAATCTAAGAAAGCCATTTAATAGTGTCTGCCTTTGTAACAAGGTTGCTGTGCTGGTTGACTGAGTCTTTCAAGGGAAGTTTTTTCCTCTGAGACAAGCCACTAACTGTGTAACACAGTGTAATAGGGCAAATTGGCCTCTTTAGTTCTTTTCTATTGTGCAGCTCGCAAGGGAGGCAGGTGACGAAAAAATTCCTTTCAAGAATAGTGGAGGAACAAAATGGCTATGCTAGATCACTCAATTCCAGGTTTTCTTTTTTTTTTTTATTTTCAAATAATTTCTTGTAACAAAGGGTCCCACTCCTGACTATGAAAAAGCAGCATGCAACATCCACTTTTCTTTTTAAATCAGCTTTCATAAGAAAAAATGCAATAAAGCAAATGGACCTTATGTCTGTTTAATGATCTATAACTCAAAAAGATGTTGAAACTATTCTGCTGAAAACTTTTTTTCCAGGAAGATTTCCTTCCAGACTTGAAAAACTACTTTTTAGATCTGAATTTCTTCAGTACCTTAAAAACTTCAGTTTTGAATGTAAATTATTACATAACTCTATTTTTTTTCAGGCGACCGTAGTAGGGATATGTCTCTCTAGAACGAAGAAAACAATATTAAAACTACCTTAACAATGCCCTAATACTTAGATGTTACAATTTACAAGAATCATTCATTTAGATATTAGCCAAAAGTTACACACTTTTTTTTTTTTCCTGCAATACATACTAGTTTGTCATGAGCTTCTTAAAATTGCTCTATAATGTTTATAGCCATCATTTTGTTGCCTTTGAGAGGGGAAAAAATGGATCAAATAACTGGGTATCTTAGCTAGAAAGCCTGTATCCTAATATTTTCTTACTATATCCTTGGTTAAGTTACCTGCACCTCCATACATGTCTTCTTCAAATATATATAAACTTTCTTCTTTAATTCCACTTGCTGACAGACCAGATATTGGGAGGCCGGTTGAAGTTCATGGATCTATGCAAGTTCATACCAGCTGAGTAACCGACCCTAATCCACCATTCCTCGGTTTATCTGAAAGTAAAAGACTTCTTCTCACACAACAGTTAGGTCTGCTAGGTGGCAACAGTGTATTTATCCCGCACGTCATTTACAAAACCCAAGTGCTTAAAATTGAGGAAATGAAATCTTAAGGATGCCATAAATCTCAGTGCTCACAAGGAGACTGAACCAATCCTTACGGAAGCCCACATGAGTCTTGCCACTTTGTTTCAGTCACAGCTGGACCGGGTCCATAACAAACAAGTATTTTGTCATATGTATGGCCAGGTACGCCGCTAAGAGATGCTGATACGTGCATATGAATGGCCTAATATGGTAGAGGGAATAGCAAGAGGGTGTTGTATTCCAGACATTTGGTGCAAATACCCACACCGTTTTCCCCTGAGCTCTCCACAGAGTTTGTATCAGCTATCTTTTCATCTGATTTATAGTTTTGCACCACTTATTCAGATCAAAGACTCTGAAACACATGGGGAAAAGTCTGGCACTTGTTTCTTCTCACTCACCTAGAGTTCTTGTTATCAAAGGTACGAATAGACTATCACTTTTCGCTACCTGTGCAATCTAAGTATTTGCCCTGGTTTGAAGTAAAACAGAACCAACTTTCCACTCTGTAATTTTACATCTTAGCTAGACTTCTTCTAACTCTCTGAAATCAATGGCACATTGTGGAGAAAACTGCTCATTCTCAGAGAGATAAGACCAATGTTTGTGCTTCGTGCCAAGGAATGGTGTGCAGAGAGGCTCTTGGTTACACTTACTGCTATAACAATCAAGGTCAGCCAATGTTGTTATTTGGAGGGTCAGAAATGGAAAAGCATAGAGGGGTCACACCTGTGGTGAGGAGTGGACAGGACAGGTGACCCAAAACTGACCAACTGAGTTATTCCATCCCACCTGCCCATGTTCATTATAAAAGTTGAGTGATCAAAGGATCAATTCTGTTTCTTCAACTGTCAATGTCCAAACAGGACCCTGTCTGTTCATCTGGCTTTGATACTGATCTATGTGTTCCTGGCTTCAGGTCTGGAATCCAGTTTCCATCTGTGGCTGAGTTGTGTCTAGGACTTTCCCAGTGCCTACCAGTGATGTGATTGTTATCCTGGGAGCTTGATATGATTTTGTATATTTTATACCTTTTTTTTTTTTTTTAATATTAAGGCTTCACTAAAGTAGTTTAGTTCATTCTAAACTCATAAATCTCCTAATCTCATTATCTCTTCCTCTCCTCCCTTTTGGGGGTATAGAAAGGCCATCTGTCAGTCTGGTTTTGGTAAGTTTGGCTGAGACCACGCTAGTACTTCATATCCCTTCAAGCAAACGCACTTCTTTTCAAATATTTCAATAAATATACATCTATATAGTAAGAAATTGTAGCATAATATGTACAAAAGTAGTTTATAGCTCCATTTATTGAGTACTCATTTCACATATTAAACCTACGAAACCACCCCATTAAGCCAATTTCACCTATGTGAAGCTCTCTTATTCAAAATTAACAATAATGAAGAATATGTACTCTCTCCACAGCTTGCTAGCACACACTACCTTTAAGTAACTCACTTCAGCATTTTAAATGTTGGCAGAAGCCTTTCATCCTTATTCATTCTATTGCTTGGCAAACTCCTACTAACAACATGACTAAGGAAAAAGTATTTGAAGGACTCTGAGCTTATCTCTTCCGCGGGAGAATACTTTATATTTATTTCTCCTAAATGATTTTTTTTTAAGATGTCATTGACCTTTCTACATTCAAATAATAAAGAATACAAATACAGAAACAGGACTCAATTTCACAGTTAAAAGCTTGCTCTGTACACGTAGACTGGACTGGTAGTGGCACAAAGCTCTTGAATGAAAAAGAGTAATGGGAGTAGCACCCATAGAAACACCATTGAAATGCAATCGGTCAAAACCTGTGATTGTCAAAAAGTAGATTAACAAAACTTTCATCAGACACTAACAAAATTATTCCGCCATAACTCAAATTACACAGACCTACAAGCTCTATTTTTCTACTGTAATCTTGCTAAATACGGTGCTCTGTATCAAACTGCTGTTGCTAAAATATTTTTTTTCCTCTTTCTTCTGAGTAAACTGCTAAGTTTAGAAGTTTCAGTTTTCATTATTTCTCTGGGAGGAAAAGCTAATATTTAGGAAAAAAAAATACAGAATAAGATATTCTCCAGAACTGTTTGTGTAACAGTATCATCAAATGTTAATAGAACTGATATCATACAGTAATACTCCAACAGAGGTGGCTTAAGGCTACGATCTTCAACACTGAAGCAGGTATATCCAGGAGAATAACAGATACTATCACAATATGGTAAAGAATTCTTTTTTCCTTATGCAAATCACAAAGATGTTAGATACAGCTTATAACACAGAAAATCCAATCATTTCCTTAAGAAATAAAATAAATTCATCCCTGGAACTACTTATAATCTGATTATAACTTTGATACAACTAGTGAAGACAAGAAGAGAAAGTGACACAACATACACATTCATTATATTCCCAATTTACCTACCTACCACACAGTTTCTGGTTTCATATATTCGACATATTAGCTCTGGCTCAATATTAGACCTGTCAAACCCAGCTGCCTCCTTAAAACCATACACGAGTACTGTATCATACATTTATCCTGATTCAGATCATACTATGCTTTTACCTACTCAAATGCAAACAAAATTCCTGAAGCACTCATTGAACATAGAGCCAGACCTCAGTGCATTGGGTTGGCTTGCTTTTATCATGAATTTTAATGGTGAGAAAATTGCATCTGTTCCTAACATCCTTTCAGCTGTTAGTTGCTGCTGCATAGCTGATACCAGACACAGATGGGGAAGAGGAGAGTTCCTCGTTCTGTAATCAGGTATTGAACTCAGCTGGGACACCAGCGTGTGGAATTAATGGCACCACTTCGGTATGCTTGACCTCAATCCCAAACTCAGCAACTAGTGAGGAGTATCTGAGATGGCTCTGGTTGTTTGCAGAGTGCTGTACTTGAGCTGATAAGCCTCAGTGGAGATGGTACTGTTTTGCATGGAGCTAGTCCTTTTGTAGCAATTTCTGTACATATGGAGCAATTCATCTGCGATCCAAATTAACTGTTCATACTGATTTGTCAATGTTCGTACCTGTGAATGTCTAGATGCACTCAATTGCATTACTACGGATGTACAACAGTCAAGATTCCTAATGGTATTTATATTTAGGCTTTCTGAACTTTCACCAGATCTGATTTAATTTTTCAGATATTTTGATGTATGATATTCATTCTGCTTGTAAAGTCTGATACATTTAAAGAGAGCACCTGGGAAGCACAGAGGAAAGTTTTCTGTTGAATTTTTTGGATGTTGTACTCTATAATACTCTGGAGGATATAACACTCTGAAAGGAAGAGAGTGATTGGTTCACTTCTGAAAGGAAATCAGCACAGAAAATTACTTTGGGTAAAGAAATTTACAAGCTTGGTGTCATGCAAACTGGCAAAATAAAATATTAGGGATTATATATTCTCAACCTGAATATAAAAATATTTTCTAGGAGCCTGGAGAGGACTCTGGAATTGTTTATAACTTGGAACCCAATGAAAGGGTTTCTGGAATGATAGTATAATTTCTGGAAAGGTGACAGTAAGTAAAAGGGAGACTTGGGTATTAATTCCTTCATTTCTATTTTGTCTCACTCAAAATTCTCTCTATTCTAAGTTCCTCGTGCAAGCTATGCTCATATTAAACCTAGCTTTAAAGGTTTTTTATGTGTTTTTTGTAAGAGAAAGATTTAGGTATCCTCTTTTGAAACCACTGCTTGGTCTGAATCCCTGCACAGCTGTGTCAGGCAGGGGTGATATGTACTCGTAAGTCTGACATCAGAAACTAGTTTTACTACAGGCAAGTAAATTTCCACTAGTCTGAAAACCAGGGCTGAGACAAAAGAAAAGAAAGAAAAGAAAAAAAAAAAAAGAAAGAAAAGAAAAAAGAAAAAAAAAGAAAGATCTCATCAGAAAAGAACTTAAAACTTCTTAAATAAATAGATTAGATCTGAGTCTTCCAGTTTAGCTACAGGATGGGAAGTTCTAGGTTGTCAGTTTCAAAATAACCTCTGAAAGATCTCTCTACGAGAAACCTTTCACCATAAGGTTTAAATGTATTTAAATGCTGTCTCAAAACATTAAATTATAGCTTGAATAAAAGATTAGTTTCAGGTATAGCTTTCTTTGGTAATGCTTTCCCATTTTCAAACCAACAATATAGCTCCATTGTTTTTCTGGTGCTGTACTACCCTTCTAAAGAAAAAGTTTTCCTAATATCTGATCTGAATTTCTAATGTTCAGTAAATGAGTTTTGCCCATTGTTGTATCAAAACTTAATTACTTGTTAATATAAAGAGCTTGACTCCCTTACGTTATTAAGAGCCCTTTGAGTAGTTCTGGGTAGCCATGAGGTCACTCCCCTTCTAAGCAAGTCCAACTTTCACAACTTTGCCTTCTAGCTCGTGTGGTCTAAGACATTTAACCATCCAGGCATCTGCTGGACCCTCTCCAGTTTCCAGACACCTTTGATGGCAGGAGACCGAGGGGGTAAACTAGGCCCATTTTTCCAGATGGGGCTTCACCAGTGCCAACTCAAAGTGACCGTAGCTTTCCTCAATTTGCTCACCATGTGCTTCCTAACATAACCCACTATGTGATTTGCCTCACCTGCAATGAGAGCACATCCTTGCATTATGATACTCAGCCTGGAGGCCACCTTATCCTCCAGGCCCTTTTCAGCAGGCTGCTTTTCAGCCAGACACTTCTCAAACACGCACAGGATTTCTTCTGTGCTGGAGGCAGGACTTTGAAAATCTTGTTAAACTTTGGGAGGTTTCCACAAGTGCACACCTCAGGTTTCTTAGGGTAACTCTGGACTGAAGCTCTCGCAGTTGTCACATTAGCTGCTGCCTTAAATAAAAATCACTCTTGGGACGGTGCTGTGTGATCATCCAGGTAACTGATGGAATTGTTTAGGAAAAAAATGGGGCCCAATATCAGTACTAAAGCACCCGGCTGATAGACCACCTGTGTTCATATCATTTTACTTGGAATAGGCATCACATTTGATAATAGTATTAATGGTTTGCTTTTGAGGGTTTCAATTACATTTTTGTAGGCATGTGGTTATCGGATTACAGATTTGGGGTTTGTGTTTGTTTTTTTTTTTTTTTGTTTGGTTTGCTGTTTTCTTTTTAATTAACTTATTTCTTACCTAGCCAAAGATGTTTTCTTGCCAGAGATATTTATTTTCTTCTTTTCAGCTGGAAAGTCATTTTCTCTGCCATCACATCCCTTCCTTTGTACTGTCTTTCTTCACTTCCTGACTTGAGCAATGACTTTAATTGTTTCTGTGGTCTTTAGGGCTTAGGGCTCAGACAGCCTTAGGGATGAAGAGCTTCAGCTTCTCTTTTACTAACTGTTGCTTCTTTCTGTCTAAATTTAAACTACATGTTTGAGCAGAATTGTTGGCCATTTGGTCTGAGGGTCCCTTTCACAGGAGGACTTAAAGGTATATCATGAACTCAAAAATGGCACTGTGCAGTTTAGTATTTGCTGGAGGTTGCTACGTCCCTGTAACATAACTTAAATTTTCATGAAAAGCAACAAATTTCCCTAATTGGCACCTCAGGGCAAACCAAAGCAGGCTGGAAAAGTCAGACTGGAGTCTTTGCTTGTCATCCATCACTATTACCTGTGGAGGCTTTGATACATAGACAAGACCTCCTTCAGCGTGTTTGCTTATTTGTAACTCAGTGGGCTAAGCAATTGTGCTATTAAGCTATTTATCTATTTCCTAGTAGTATTGGCTCTTCTGCCTTAAAAAGTACTTAAACTAAAGTTTGAGCAATGTATGCACATACTGGGAATTATAAACTGGTTTCTCAAAATCTTATTTTCAAAGTATAATAGTATTTCAATGTGTGCCTGAGTCTGTACTGTAGCCTATTCCGAAAAATAAGACTTTGGATTAACATCAAACTTCTCCAAATGGTGTGCTGTATCAGCCTTTGTTCAAAGGGTTTGAACTTGAATCGTATGTTATATAAGTGATTATAAAGTACTTTAGGAATTTTTAGATGAGAATTACTGTTTACTAGCCCTACTTTTGCATAATTGGTCATGTTATCCATTACTGGCCTTTGTTGCAAGTTCACAATGTAACATGTCCTGGTACCTTTGCCCTATAGCTTCATACAAACTTTTATAAGACTTAACTTAAACCAACAGTTTGTCTAAATATTGAATATCTTTTGGTAGCTTCCACTGTATAACATTTATGTGTACTTTATTTATGTATACTATGAAAGTAGCCAATTCCCTCAAATTTCCAACTTTTATGCTGCTTCTTTCCATGCAGTAGGATTCACATGTGCTTTGGGTAAACTAATGTTACTTAGACCATAAGCAATTTTCCCCATTTTCTGCAGTGATTCATCCATGTATTTTGCATGAGGAAGGGAGTACTTAATCTACAGAATGGCTTTTAGACGTAGTGAAATATAAAATATTTTTTCTGTGAAATTAGTGAGTTATTCCCTTGATCTCAGAAAAATTCTTTTTTTATTATTTTCCTTTGATTTCCTACTACTTTATATTTTTTATTCTGAGATAATTTTTTATTTCAAGTCTTCAGAGGTTTGTAGGAGCACTCTTTTACTATCTTGCTTGGGGAATTTTTCTTTTGTGACAGATTTATTATTTTATTTGGATGGTACACCATCTGCTTGCCTGACCCAGATTCTCTTCCCCTTACCTGGCACCTGCTTACCATGTGGCAAATTCTTTCTTTGGTAATAAGTTCAAATTTGCAATGAAGGTCCCTGGAATCAAAACTATATAATAGCACATGAAACTCTATACAGTCCAAACTATATCTTTTTAAGATGGTCATGGGCACACAGTTGAGCTAAAGAAACACAATGAAATATTCTGCTTCTGGTTTTGTTTCTCTGTCTGGTGACCACAACAAGAAAATCTCCTGTTGTTTCACAAGGATCTCCCACTTTTGCCTGTTGCTGTGAATAATATTTATTACTAAGGAAAAATTTCAATCATAGGGAATGACAGTGGGTTTACACTGATTGTTTTATGTGTCCCCATAGTAGAGACTGACATGCAATGTGATGTGAGATTAGCAAAAAGAAAGAGTCCTAAGGTTCCCCTACTTGAGTTAAGCTTTGAAAATAAGAATTCCTGAAAAATTAATATGGCTGCTTTCTATTTGCACTACAGAGAAAACCAATGTATTTCCAATAAACTGACAGAATATGGCATTGACTTTTGAAAGAATGTTTACACCTGGGGAACTTGACTTGTTTCTTGAGTGTACAAGCAGGTTGTTTTATTAAAATATAGGTATGTGACTTTATGTTTAACTGAAAAGTAATTCTTCCAGAACTTCCAGATCCTTTAACTCCTATACCTGTGAGAAACTGCAAGAAGAAAAGCCAAAACAATACGAAAACCTTACATGCCATTATTGAGTGAGATTATGTGCTTTAGGCTTTTAGAATAGAAAAGAAAATGAGGATTGGATCAAACAACAGCTCACTATCAATGCATTGCAACACACTGTAATTTCAAGGTCCTCCAAGGAACAGTAGTCCATCTTGAGGAGGCTATCAGATGTGAATGGTAAATCACATCAAAATAAAACTCTACTCAATGCAATGTTTATGAGCTGTGCGTGGATATACGTGGCTTCTCATTACAAATTTAAAAAAAATGAATTTTAAATAGTTTGGGTATTATCTAGTTTTTTCTGTTTTCACTTTTTACAGCTCGGGAAGGGAAAAAAATGCAATGGTGATAGAATTGCTGTTTAAAATTATGTGTTTGGGGAAGAGAAACTACTTGTTACTAAGAACCTAAGTTACATTTTTGGTTCCACATATCCCACTCGTCTGCTCCACTGTTCATTAAATGAATATAGTCTTACAGCAATGGTGTTAGAGCAGCACATCGCTTTGAGAGAGCTAAGAATCATTGGTTGTGCCTGTTTCTTCCACCATGAGTGGAAGAAATAAGTTTGGGGGAGGGAGGGAGATGTAGGTTGCTGGATTTTGTTGATTAGCCTGGCTGTTTGATTGGTTGGATCTTCTCTGAGACTCCTGCTCCACTTGTAGATCTGTAACTACAGAATGTGTCAGTGTCCTGGTAACAGATGAGGGGCTGGGAGCTGTGTCGCACAAAGCCTCTGAGCCAGATGAGCCTAAGCACTGCAGCAGTGTCAGGAAGAAGTGGGACAGATTGCAGTGGGATACTTGGTGCTAGAGGGGGATGGAGATCCCCCTGTCTGCTGTCTGCTGATCGTTGTCTAAGCAGGTTTGCTGCTTGTTGGTGGCTCATATCTGGACTGAGGTGGATAGGCTGTCAAGACTGGCTTAGCCCCTGCACTATCACCCCCTTAAGTTCTTCCATTTGAGTACCACCAATACTGCTAGGTGGGACCTTCAGCGTGTCAAGTGTGACTACATGGCACTGGGAGTGAAGGTCAGGGATAAGATGGCCTAGCTGGTCTTCATCTCATTCTTGCCAGTGAAGAGGAATTTCTTGAGGAGCAGTGGATGAATCTTGCAGTCGATAAACAGTCGTCGTTATGCAACTCATGTCAACAGCAGGGATTTAGTTTTCAAATCTCTGAGGATCAAGAACTGCTGGGAAGAGAAAGGATCTATCTTACCAAGGGAGGTGAATGTATCTTTGACAATAGGCTGGCCTACCTGGTGAGGAGCACTTTAAATTGGGAATGGAGGGAGAGAGATGGTGATGCTCTGTTCAGTTAGGAAGCGGTAGGCAGAGCTGGCAAGAAAAGGGTACAAGGGTGAGCAAGAAAACCCCATAATCAAGAAAACAGCCCTGAAGAGTGGGCCATCCTATGTGTTGCACACAATTAAGGAAATGCAGACAGGACAGCATGACCTGAGATAAATTTGCTAAAAATTGTATTTGATTTCCTAGAAAAAAAACCAACAAACCTGCTTGAAATGAAAATAATTAAATGGAATATAAAATTTTCATTGAAAAAGTTGTGAAATCCTAAACTAAAATATGTGTCAATTTGAGCTATACATTCAATATTAGCAGGTTTTAGTGCATTTTCACCAAAGTATTATGTGGGTTACCATGAATGACTTGAGGCTGTGTCTCCAGTTATAAATAAAGGAAGGATCTAGCTTTGTTTCACAACCAAACCATTTCTCATTCCTAGGAGAAAGTGTGCAGAGATTAAGCACCTGCATAATTTAGAGGAGAAGTAGCTCCATTGGTTTATATTGGTCTGCTTCATTAAAGTCACATCTAGGCATGTTTATAAGCTGAAACTTGTTAAAAATCACAAATATATCATCTTCAACTTTATGTCTTGCTGTATACGATTATTTTTCTAGTATTAAAAAAAAAAGAAAAAAAAGAAAAAAAAAGAAAAAAAAAGAAAAAAAAAGAAAAAAAAAAGAAAAAAAAAAAAGAATCTTTTTGCTAATAATTCAAAACTTCAGTTCTAGGTTTTTACATAAATCATTCCAAATGGCTTTTCTTCAAATATACATGCCAATTTTAAATACAATAAATCTGATTTCAAAAAGGTAGGCTTTTAAGAAAAATCCTGTCTTGATTATTTGAGATTTTGCTGCTGCAGCTGATTATTTCCTCATTGTTCTCCACGCATAATGTGCTCTAAAATGAAATACTGCGTAGACCTTCCATCTCTGTAGAATAGTAGAGCTCAATATTACAGTATGAAATGTCACTCTTTATGTGTTAAAGCAAATCACAGACTAATGGTGCAAACTTCCACAATTTTAATATGCTCCATTGGCAACAAAATATTTTTCTCCTACAAGCTAATTTAAATTTCTATGAGCACCATATGTAGTTTTAGATCCTTCTTCAGTCAGGTGTAGCAACTAATTAAGCCTAGCAGCTAATTTTAACTTAAGTAGTAGATTTTAATCTATTAATATCACCCTAAATAGTATAACTAAAACAGATAAAGTACCAAAAAATAAGAATAAAATACAGATAATCTGAGATTACTTAGGTTGAATAAATAAAAACTAAAAAGGCAATAAAATGAATGGATAATGTTATAGATGACATTTCTATACTGACTTTCCTCACTAAACCAGTTGACTGTGAGCTACATATATATATATATATATGCATATGTTTATATGTGTACCTATTTGCTTTAAATCAGTCAAAACAACTTTGTCTGAAGAAAGGGCAGGAGAAGGGCTCCCCTTCCAATGTTTCTCTTGCACTGAAGTCATGTTTATGTAGAATTTCTCTTCTGAAAACTAGGTGAGACCAGCTTTGAAACTAAGTCTCTGACCTGAACCTGAAACTAAATTTCTGAACTAAATAACACTGAGTTTCTCCTCAAGTAAACTGGCCACCTGTCAGTAGCCTTCAAGGTAAAATTTAGCCAGCCTGCATGCATGTACTTCAATAATAATTGGATATAAATCTCATACCATTGCCACGTATGAAATTTGTCATATCTGTATTTCACTGTTAGTTCAGATCTTAAAAAAATGCATATTAAGTGAATAAAGTCTGTTTTGTTTACTGCTGGCTTTCCTTGGAGCCAGCAGTTGTGAAACCCTGCTTTGTTCTTTACAGTGACCCTTGCCAAAAATTTTAGTCTACGATAGTGCCAGGAAAGTGGGCTTTCAGAGCAGATGAACTGAAAATATGCTTTTCTATTAAAACATAAATAACCATAAGTGCTGAATTCTGAGGTTTTAAAACTGATATCACGAGATCATTAAGAGGATCAAAGCAGCACTGGTTGCATAAACATGATAAAGTTGTGTTTCACAGGAAACATTTGTAAATAAAGCATATTATGGGAAGAAAAATATGGGTGGAACACTTATTTTAGGTCATCCATCTCTTTTCTTCCAACTCCTCATGCAGGAGGCTGTTGAGATAAAGAAAAGGAAAAGGCTGTTACCAACCATTTAAGCCCACTGCCCAACAAAGACTCTTGGGTGATGACAGGTTGCACAACAGGAAAGGTATCAGGATAGTTTGCTTTGCGCCGGCAAAGTGTTGAAACAACAAACATTGAACCCCATGTGCTTCTAGCATCCTTACTGAGCTAGATGAGATTCCTAGAAAGCTTATGTCTAGCAGTAGGCACTACCATATGGCTCAGAGTGAGGTGCAAGAATTCAGTAATGCAGTGATGGAATAATCTGCTCATATAAGAAGCTTCCTCTGAGCATTTACAAGAAGATGTTCTTGGTACCAGCTCCTATGAATTCTGTTAAATAATTTATTTTAGTGACATCATCTGGAAAAGGCTTCACAAGTTACATGAAGTGGAAAAAAAAAAATAAGAACAAAAATCCTTTACAGAAATGTATTACATCAGTAAATGACTGCACCTAGAGACAAATGAGGCTTCCTGAAGGGAGAAATGATGCTTTTATATGTACCAGAGGAAATTAAAAGAGAGGTGTTACGTAAAAGCAATAAACAATAAAGGAGGGAAATACTCTTCTGTCTGTTGTAGGTCTGAAAGAGGAAAAATACTTAGACAAACACAGTATAGTGGCCATGTCATTATTGTGCATGTGACTACTAAAACATTCACATAACCCGTAGTTAGATATGATCATATTTTGAAAGAAAGAAATGCATTTTGTCTTGGAGAATCTAAATAAAGTAGAAGAGGTAGTTTCTTTTAATAAACATTCATAGAATCATAGAATAGTTTTAAAGGTGATCTAGTCCAACCACCCTGCAATAAGCAGGGATATCTTCAACTACATCTGGTTGCTCAGAGGCCCATCCAACCTGATCCTGAATGTCTCCAGGAATGGGGAATCTAATACATCTCAGCGCAACCTGCTCCGGTGTTTCACCAGTTTGTCCTCATCTTTCTTGTAGGCTTCCTTTAAATACTGAAAAGCTGCAGTAAGATTTTCCTGGAACCTTCTCTTCCCTAGGCTGAACAACCCCAACTCTCAGCCTTTCCCCATAGCAGAGGTCTTCCATCCCTCTGATCATCTTTGTGGCCCTTCTCTGGACCTGCTCCAACAGGTCTGTGGTTTTCCCTGTGCTGAGGGCTCCAGAGATGGACACAGTATTCCAGGTGGGATCTCACCAGAGCACAGTAGAGGGGCAGAATCACCTCTCCCAACCAGGTGACCACATTTCTAACACAGCCCAATATATGGTTGACCTTGTGGACTGTGAGTGCATACTGTCAGCTCACGTCCAGCTTTTCATCCACCACCTCTAAGTCTGTCTCAGCAGGGCTGTTCTCACTCCCTTCACCCTCCAACCTGTATTTATGCTGTGGATTGCCCCAGCCCAGACGTAGGACCCTTCACTTGGTTTTGTTGAATCTCATGAGGGTCATATGGGCCCACTTCTCAAGCCTGTCCAGATGCCTCAGGATGGCATCCTGTCCCACAGGTGTACCAGCTGCACCACTCAGCCTCATGTCATCCACATATTTGCTGAGAGTGCACTTGATCCCACTGTCTATAGCACTGATAAAGATATTGAACTGTACTGGCCCCAGCACAGACCTCTGAGGGACACCACTTGTCACCAATCTCCATCTGGACATTGAGCCGTTGACCACTACCCTCTGAATGCAAGCACCCAACTCATTCCTCATCCACTGAACAATCCATTCACAAAATCCATATCTCTCCAATTTAAAGAGCAGGATGACCAGGGGACCATGCCAAAGGCCTTACAGAACTCTAGATAGCTGACATCCATCTAGGAAATCCATGTAGACACACATTCATGTAGGAAGACTGCAAAAGACCTTAAGAAGACAACATGGTTTAACTCATTGCTCTCTTAAATGCCTCTTAGTTGACTTGTCTCTTCAGATACAGTTCTCTGAATTTTATCAGATTTGTTATTTTTAAAATTCTGGAAACTGATGATAAAAGCATTTTGGAGTAATTAAATTTTCTGCATGGAGTTTTAAACTTACCTTTCACAGGAAACTTTTTAAATTCAGCTGTGCTCCAGCTCTTCAATTAGCAAATTACTATAACCATGAGAACAATAGAAAAAAAGATCATCTAATTTTCTGGATCAACAGGAGAATTTAGAAATTGCTTGCTTCACTATTGTATCCTAAGATATTGTTACGTTCTTTGTGATTTTCAGCTACCCGGCTTCAACTTAAATGGAAAGTAGTAGTATTAATTAGTTACAGTTATAAGCTACCTTGGAGAATTTACATCAATGAGGAAAATTAAAGTGGAGAAATTAATTCTGTCATATACTCTCATTCTCTTTGTGATCAAAAAGTCAGAAAGAAACACAGTGTGGAAGATATTGTAACCTGAAGGAGAAAGAGGTATTCCAGCAAAGTACTCAGGATGCTGTCAAATGTCACATAAACCTTAATTAATCTCACATAACCTGAGCATTCAAATGAAATACCTGAGGTAAGAGATCATTCCAGCGTAGGAGTACTCCTACACTTCCTCTGTAGTCAATGAAGAGAGAAAGACACCACTGAAGCTGAAGCATGACTCAGGTTTCAGATAGAATGACTCATTCTGAAGAGATGTCTTTCACTCTTTATTAACTATTTAGAAACACCAGGCTTGTAAATTGGCTGTCTAAATTTAGATGAGAGAAATGTCTTACTGAAGTTACATAGTCAGTCAGTGAAAAGAGCTGAGCATCTCTACAGGGTGATTCCTTCTACCCAAAGAGTAAAGAGACATCTCTAAAAGACGTAGGATGTTTCACGTTCCAGAGATGCTTATCTCTCTGCAGCAGCTCAGTAAAAGCCTAGAACTAGCTTAGGGTCTAGTAGGACTGTACTTTAAATAGCTAAAGTTAGGTGAGACTAAGCTTTTCCTTTAGTTCCTTACTAAAGTATTTAACTGAGAAAGGTTAAGGAAGATGGACCTCAAATCCAATACAATTGGGTGTGTAGTTATTTTGTTTGAGTAAGTTTGCCTTACTCTAAGACAGTTGTCCACACTCACTGCTGAGTTTCTGAGGGTTGTACACCTTCTTGCATTTTTCAGAATATTCAAATATCTCCATAATACACACCAGAAATCCAAAAGGATAAAAGCTACATTATTTAAAGTGTTTAGGCCTCTAAAAACTATAGATGCTTTTAAAAGATATCCTTAGTCACCTCTCTACTGCCTTAGAAGCTTCATTACCTTTTAAAATTTGGTTCCATGTGGCTAGTTAATGCTCTTGCGCTTTTTCCTCTACTGACTTCTTTAACTTTATAACCTTTGAATGAAAACTGAGCTACAGCTGAGTCACACTGACACGAATAAACCAGGCAGTTAAGAAAGAAATTCTCCCCTGTAAAAAAAAAAAAAAAAAAGAATTATAAAATGTCATTTAATTGTTTCTACTCTGAAGGCAATCTTCTCTCCTCTCCCTTCCTCAGCACCACAGCGTACGTATCCTCCTAACGCAGCACTGTGACAGGTGTAGGGCTTCAATGTTGTCAGTTATAATCCTTTATATGTCACACCTTCAGTCATGCAATGGGCCATGCATTTTAAACAGAAGTCTGTTTTCCAAGTCTGTGGCAGCAGAGTGCCAGGACATACACTGTACAACCATATGGGTGTCTCTTTGCAGGACATATGTTGTACATCCTTAGGCACTAAAGCAATTAACAAGCAACTGTAAAGTAAATGTGATCTCCTCTGAAGAGCTCCAGAGCAGCTTTCAGTTTTTAAAATTATGTTGCTAATTTATGCCACGAAGAGACTCAGAATGTCAGAGGCAGGTACAGTGATCATAAATAAAAGCAACATTAAGAGGTAAATACAGGTTTCTTTTCAGAAACATTTACAGTATTTTTCATGTTAGTAGACCATTATGAAACTAAAGATGTTACAAAAAGTAGTAACATCCAAAAGATAATTCAGCATAAGATCATGGAGATACAGTAGCCGTAAAAGATAGTAAAAGCAGAATGCAATCATTGTGGTACACAACATGTTTTACATGTTGGTCAGCGTTTATACAGAATGACATGGGAGAAAACTATTTTTATTTTGAATTTTTATGAAATCTACTGCTGAATCTGCTAGCAGGCACTAAACCCCACAGCTCAGCAGAGGCAAGGTTGCCACAGCCCCGTCTGCCCAGCTTCAGGCAGCAGTGGGCTGCTTGGCAGTCGCCTCACAAGCACACAAATGCAAATGGATCTTCCTGGTAGCTGGTCTAGACCCAAGACAGTCTCTCCAAGACCTGGCTTGAACCTTCTACTCTCTCCAGTAGCCAACTCTCAAACCCGCTTGTCTCTCTAGTATCTAGCTCAGACTTGGGGCCACTCTGATACCAGGCTCCCAAACTCTTATCCTATCTGCTGCCAAGTCCAGCTTGGAATTCCCTCGCAGTCACAGACTGAGGTACACACCCATGCAAGGCACAGGCACTCCAAACTCTCCAGTTATGCAGGGACACTATGACCAGTGGTTCCCGGTCCAGGTTCTGGCACTTGGACCTCCTAACACACACATATGCCTCGTTTTATTTACCGACACAAATGTTCAGCAATATTCTGTTGAAGGCAAATACAAGCAAACCTTCCTTATGAAATAGCTGCAATCTAGAGTTAGAGATACTAAGTCAGTAACCTGAAAAGTCTTCCAAAGCATGACTTTAAATTTTATTCTGGACAATCTTGAAATACATATGTAAATATATGAAGAGTTTTCAATCTTGCATGTCCCAGGAACTTTTTGTGACTAACAGCACTGGTGAATAATTACGTACTATGCAAAAATACTTCTCATTGATTTTTAATCTGACAACTTTAACTTCAGTTGAATATGCTATTTTCTTATACTAGAAAAGAAGCTCCCAGTATGCCTTTCTTCATACTACTCATTATTTTTTCTACTTTATTATAGCCTTTTTATGCACTACTTTCTATGTAGGCAATCTTTTCAACCATTCTCTGGGTACATTTTTCGTACTCTTAATCACTAGTCTTAGCTTTCTCTGAACCTTTTCTGGCATGTAGTTGGGAAACTTGTGACCAAACATTTTTATCACATAAACCAACATAGCACCCCACATGCAACTGAGCAGAGAAAACAGAAAATACGAGAAGCACCGTTTTGCCTCTAGGAAAAGCACGGTAACGAAATCAGATCATTTGAAAGATGAAAAATTCAGCAACTCATATTGCTGATTGGTGATAATGCTGATATTATTGATTTTCTCTACCTGTCATTGATAGAAAATGGCAGTTTTCAGAGCTGTGAGGAAACAGGGAGATGCCTTTTATACCCAAGAGTACAGAAGGTTAATGACAGGAGGGATGTGTGAATCTGGTGGTGTTCTTTTATGTGTTTGAAGCTAAAAAGATGAGAAGAGACTATTACTCACTAGCTTTTCTTGTTCTGATCCTGAATTTCATTTCTGGGAAGAAAAAAAAAAATAGAATTGCCTTTAGTGTTTCTAATTTGTCCTACTCAGCCACTGAGCATACACAAAGTGCTTAAAGCCAATCCAAATGTTTGCTACAGCTGCAGTGGGGCAACAAAGATTAGGACCACCTTAGAACTTCCAACTAAAAGAAATTACAAGTTCTAAGAAGTTATAAGGTAACTTTTTCTTTAGTTCTTCTAAACATTCGTAGTTTGAGAGAGGCCTCCTTTGTCATCCTCTGAGGCTCTGCTCCCTGTGACATCCCTGGTGGCACAGAACGCTGATAAGGTTCCACATTTTATTGTCTGTGAATTTGCAATTATGGAATCTGAAGCTCCACAGTCAGTAGATTCACACCTCCAGGTGCCCAAACATGCAGCGATCAGATGAATGGTACTTGGAAAAGTAAACCCCCTGCATTAAGAGATATCCAAGGCCTCACTTTCTAAGCTTCACTTTCTGAAATTTATATTTTCCTAAACTTTTCAAATGTAGCACAGAAATAGCTTTGATTTTAGCTATGTATAATTTATTTTTAATTGCACAACAAAAATGATCAACTTTCTATTTTGGGCTGTCTTATACTATTTAAAGAAAAGACTTCTGTGTATGAGGAAAAAACATTTACTCCAAAATTAAAAACATGTTTCCACATGGGTGTTCCAGGGTTCTTGTGGGCTGCAAGTTTTAGAAATATTTTGGCTGAAAATACGCCGTGGCCTTCATGAAGTTTTGAAATTATTTAAATGTTTTAGCATTTTTCCATCTTTTAGTATTTCTTTTTAGGCATAATTTTTCATTTAATTTTATTTTTACTTTATGGCATTAATCTAGTTTCTTATAAAGCTTCCATTTAAAATAATGATTGAGAGTGAGAAAAATTTACTACTACGGAATTGTTTTATAGGAGATTTCTTTACTAGTGAAATGTCTCAAATGAACAAGAATTTAAACAACAGCTAGCAATTAATATAAGTACTCTGATGAAATCAAATTCCCATGAACAAGAGTTTTATCACTGGATTCAGTGAGGTCAAGAATTGACTCTATCATGAGTTTACATCCTTCTGTGTTACAATCCCAAAACGCTCCTGTTAAGCCAAGCAGATAAGAACTACATTTATGTATGAGAAATTGAAGTATTTACTCTATGTTGTGTAATCTTTATTAAATGAAGAATAAAAATGAACTTAAGCATGTGCTTACATGGTTTGCTTGAAATGGGTAGTATGAAGTGTAACTGAAACAGGCCAAAAGAGAGCTAATGGGCAAGAGCGGCCCATTCACTGTGCCTTCTACAACCACATAACACTTGGCTCAGCTCTCTTATTCCCTCATGCTAGTCAGTTCCCCAGCTGAGCCATTGGTTCCTATGCTAAATCCAAAAAAGAAATTGCACATCTGCTCTTCTAGCTATCTCTTCCATCTCTCTCCGATACTTTCCTCTGGTTATTAAGTTCTTATTTTTGTTCTTCTGTCCTTCTAACATCACTCCTTGTTTATCAGTCATGACAGCTGAGGTCCTTTATTCAGGAGACTTAATACCATCCTCATTGTTTTTGAAGCTACAGGGAAAAGGGATCATTTATATTTATAAGCAAAAGCAATGATCTATTTTACATTACACACTCTTTCACCTGAAGTCTAATTCTGTACTTCTGGTTCAGCAATTTGATGCCCTTTTGCCCTCTCAGATGCGTCCACATTCTTCTGCCAGGACAGCTGCAGAGGAAAGGATGAAGAGAGAATGAGGTAGGTCACTTCTCCGTAGGAATGAGATTTAGATGGGTACCATGATTAGTTGAGGAACAGCATGCTGAAGTCTCTGAAGAATGAAGAGAGCTGCCTGTACATGGAGAAGAGAACACCGACTATACTTTTTATATTATAGGCAGGGATGGTGGCACATCCATCATTCCAAGGTTCTTTACAGTGCCATATTTGCCAGATGACGGCCACCAAAGAGAAACGCTATGGAACCATTTCACACCTAGTAGGAGCACTTTTGAAGTTGTTCAGGATTTTGGGTTGTGGCTTTTTTCTTTCATTTCTTTTTATTTGAATGGAGAGAGCAGTAAAGCTTGTTCTCTTTTGAAAAACTTTGCCATCCTTGATTTGAAGATTCAGCTTGAATTTCAGTCTTGGTGGGAGTAGTCCTTGGCAGAGAAGAAGCCAAGAATACATGTCTTCTTCTGTCTGAATCTGGATGGGAATCAGACATGATAAATCATTGAAAATTCCCTTTTTTATCCATCAGACAGCACTGGATTGCTGCAAACTTTGTCTAGTGAGATTCTGAACCTCTAAATGGACAGAAGGGCTGATGCCTCGTGAAACTGCAACCAAGTACAGCCAATGTGAAGCAGAAGTTGTATAATGCTAACAACTAAAACTTCGGGTCATGAGCATCTCAAGTTGGGCACCTAAGATTTAGTGAAAACTTCTGATCTTAATTCCTTTGTGCATATAGAATGGTGATTAAATAACAGCTTGTCATATAGTTGTTGTAAATATTTATGAAGTGCCAGAGCAACAAGCAATGTGCAAAAACTCAGGCTGAAAAACCCCATTTTGTTTCCAGCATAGGATATGATTAGCGTACACACAAAAGCAACACAGAAGCAGAGAAGTACTGCTGACCACACAATGAACGATACGGGAAAAGCAAAATATTATTTATCACCTAAATACCACTTATTTTGTGTACTGAGAGAAGCGGAGCCCTGTGGAGAATCTCTTTGCTTTTATTATCACAATACATACACCCCAAGGACTGAAGCAAGAGAGGCACTAGAGATATTGCCTATGCTTCGAACTAAAAAATATCTGTGATGGTTCAGATACTACTGATTGCAAATATGTGGGGTTTTTTCCAGCTGTTAACCTCTGTAGTGGTGATCTATAATTCATGGGTCCCACCGAGGTTTTCTGGGCTGGATAGAATATCAGAGGATTGCACTCAAATTGACTACAAAGTGTTGAATATTCTGTTCTGCCTTCTGCTGGCTACTGACAATGAATTTGTGTGTTCAGAAAGGCTTCCCTTTAAATCAACACTCCTGTACAATAATATTGCCCCAATGAGAGACTTTAATAATACAAGAAACCAGCACGTTTAAATACATAAAACCCACAGTAGGGTAGAAAAACCACAACAACCCGGCAGGCCCCTGGAAGAGCAGTAGTTACCATACTGGGAGGAGGATCAAGGTGAAGACTGCCATATAAATTCAGCATTTATTAGCTTGAGGAAATTATTTAGTACAACTGAGGTTGCAAAAAGGAGAGGGAGAGAAGTGGTAAAACAGAGTTCCAGGCTGAAATAATCATGGACTCTTAGTGGTTTTTCAAATCTGTCTCAGTGTTGCTCTAATAAGCTAAGTCCTGATCAAAGGAATTATTTGTGTTGTAGATGTTGAAAGACTGGTTCTTGGGAAGTCAACATTCACAAAAATTGGTTAAAAATTGTATTAGCGGAGCAAATACTTTGCAGTGTTTAATTTGCTGTTTACACAGAGTAAAAAATGTCTTGTATTTCATACAACCTTTTTCCTGTTTCAAATGTAGGTGTGAAGTTCCTTTCATTCCTCATCCCTGTGTTAACAGAGAGTTAAACATTTCTCTGATGTGGCAAAGAAGTATGCTGCACCGATGCCATGGACAACATGAATTCCTTTCCAAACAAACTCTATGGTTAAGCTGTACTTTCGATTAAGATGTAAGCTTTTGTTTGGACTCTCTTTATAGACTTCTCCAGAGAAACTTGAAGTATTTCTTTCCAAGTTGTTAAATAGCTGGTTTGGACTTCACATGAAGTTATGTTCATATTTGTTAGAAAGACAATTGTGGAATATTTAAGATTCTGTGAATGTTAGCAGGAGAGCCAGATAAGGAACCTCTTACTCAGAACTGAATTAATATTCTGCCTTAGTATCAGGCCCACTGGGCTGGTGGAAATTGTATATTTCAGATGAGACACATTGTTTTGCATAACTGAATTCTGGTGAATAGTACCCATGTTATCAAGACACTGGAGTATTTCAAATGATGAGTGAAATTATTACATAATTTCTAGTCCTACACGAGAGGAATCAGACTTGTCTATATCTTCAGTAAAAGCAGTAGAATCTTTGTAGATTCTAAACCTGTATTTAGAGCTATACAATTATCTTACTCTTTGAAATACTGAAAAAAAAGCCTGTTTAAACTCTGAATTCTCACCTAAGAAGTGTAAATAAAAAGTTCCAATTTCAAGTGGATGAAATAGTCTTCATTTCCTTATCCCAAATTTCCAAAAACTACTTGTAACAGACATCAGCAAAAATTAAATATTCTTTACTACTACACCTGCAAGTTACACTTACAAGTAAGTTAACACATGAAAGTAGTCTGATAATCTTGTTCAGCAAAGGAGCATAAGAGTTTTCTTCCAATGACCTTTTCCAATGTATCTTTGCATCTTACCTGCTTTTTTCTTCACAGTGAATTGTGGTTCCATAGTCATTAGAGTTCTTTTTCTTATATCCTAAGTTCTTATGTGTACCTAAATGTCTAGTTTCATACCCATGTTAACCTTTTCTCTATGATCAAACTCATGCAAGCATAGACAATGTGGTCTTTTTTTCAAATATATCTTGCATATATTCATTTTCACTTTACTCTCAGTGGAACCCCACTCCTTTCTCTGATCTTTCTTTTCATTGATACAAAAGGCTGCCCAGGGAGGTTGTGGAGTCCCCTTCTCTGGAGACCTTCAAGCCCCACCCGGATGCAGTCCTGAGGGATGTGCTCTGGGCAATCCTGCTTTGGCAGGGGAGTTGGACTAGATGATCTCTAGGGGTCCCTTTCAAGTCTGACAATTCTGTGATTCCATGAAATATTTTGCTCCTAGTTGGAAATTATAAAGCATATTAAAGTCTGACACCTCTTCTTTCATCTCATGTTTTTTCAGGTGTTTATTCATAAGTTTGGATCTGAAACCATTGTCCTCGCTCATTCGTACACCCTTGGAATACAGATCAAAAATAAGTTGTTCAATTAAAGCAACTTCAAACCTCCTTCTCTTTAAGGCAACAGAGTTCCTGGATCAACCGGGTTCACAAACTAGTTTCCTGAATATATCAAATGATCCAATGGAGTTGGTTTTATTTCTCTTCATTTAAGTTTAAAAGAATTGATCATTCAATCTAGAGTTTTACTCAAGGACCCTTCTTTCTGGAAATATTTCATAAAATAGCAAAAAAAAAAAAATCTAAACCAGTAGAATCACTTCTTGGTGGTTCAGGATTTGTTTGGCAATGAAGTTTGCTGTCTATTGTATTCAGAAATATCTGCTTCTTCTCAATACTAGTGGAAAACTATACTGGAAGCACACAGTTCTCAGTAGCAATCGTTCTCGTAATTCAACAGATCTTAATTCATTTCTCATTTGCACCCTAGCTGACTGTAACAAGCACCCACCAGTAACATAGCAAAACCTTCCTCCTTCACATAATCACCCCAGGTGTTATCTAAAGGTTCTGCTTACAGGTGACTCCGGAAACCAGAGACCGGATTTATGTGACTAATCAAGATTAAGTTCAGTGACTATACCAAAACTGAATATATTTCAGTGAAAATTTGGGCCAGTGTGAGGATTTTGCTTGCTTGGCTTGTTGGGGTTTTTTTGTTGTTGTTGTTTTTTGGGGTTTTTTTGTTTGTTTTTTTTTTAAAAAGAAATCCGACAGCAAATCATAATTTCAATGAAAAATCAAAATATTTAGGTTTGAGCATTTCAAAATAAACTTTGCAACCAAAATAAAGTGCCACTTGTTATTTCAGTTAACACTGTTTATAAAATCATCTTCAATTCCCACATACCATTTGTTGATCAGAAACGGCATTTTTCAGTGAGAGAACTGTTCATCTGAAAAAACGGCCTTGTCTCTTTTCATCTTCACACCACTCTGTTTTCTTAGAACTAGCTTCATGATTCTTGCTACAGCTGTGGAAAAAATGTTGATACGTAACATGGACAGCCTAAATATCTTTCATTATGTATTATTCTAAAGGTCTGCAGCGGAACTTGTACTACATACTTTTAACATATCATAGAATCATAGAATGGTTAGAGTTGGAAGGGACCTTGAAGATCATTGAGTTCCAACCCCCCCTGCTACGGGCAGGGACACCTCCCACTAGAGCAGGTTGCTCCAAGCCCCATCCAACCAGGCCTTAAAATATAATATTAATATGCTGTTAATGATGGAGATTTGGATAGTGAAATATTTTACAATTCAGAAATACAAATCACAATTTCCACCTTTTTGATTGGGAAGTAAAGTTATCTGCTGTTCTTCCCCCCCGTAGTCTTTGTTTTCTACCCAGGAGGTATAATGGAAAAAAAGAAAAAAGCCTTGATCCTTTTTCTTATACTCACCCTATTTTTTTCTGAAGAGCTGAATGCTGGACTGGCAGTTCCTCTCCTTAAGCATCTTATCGTCCTTTGCTGTACATTTTAGTCTGCTTCATTGCTCTCGAATATGAGCTGTTCAATAATCCAAGATGCAAGTGTTAAAGGGCATGCATTCTTAATGTTACCTCTTTTAAAGTACGTGTTTGCAGGTCACTCTCTGGCTCTGTTTAAAGAATCTCCTTTCCAGAACCCTTTCCTAGTGGAACTGTTATCCACAATAAAGTCTTGGTTTATGTTTTTTGTGTGTGTTTTGTTTTTAGACAATAGAGCAAAGTGCCAGGTACACAAAAAGAATGGCAGGGTGAGAGGCAAAAATATTATGGTGAAAACACTGAGTCACCGACATGATCAGGAGGAATGTATTACACATTTCCATTAAACCATTGTTCTTCAAAGGTTGTGGCTAAGGAGTCAAAATTTGTTATGAATAGAATATACCCAGCTGAAAATACCTACCAGCTTTTATAGCTAAGTATTATTTCTCAAGAGAATGTCTTTTAAGTAAGCTATCTGCGGAGAGAAACCACTTCCTTTCAGAAAAAATATGTTCTCACATACTCTTTAAGCAATAAGTGGAAAACAAAGATTCAGCAATATTCTCTCTAGGACTGATACAGTTTCAATCCTAATCAAACAGAATTTAAGCATATTATCCCATCCTTTGTGGTGATAAAGAAACAAAAAATAAAGAACATGTACATAATAAAAGTAGTATGTGTTAGAAAATTTGTGTATGTTTAGGTAAAAGCAGGTTATAGCATTTTTTTCTCTCAGGAAAACTGCCAGAAAAGTTTGAGAGATCTCAGCACTGAAAGTATCCTCATCAGCTCAGACATTTTACAAGCAGCCTCTCCTTCCTTTCTCAAAAAGAACCCATCCTCAAACCAAATCTTCTCTCCTCTCACAAGATACATACTCTACAGACCCCAAACAGCTTCAAAAATGTAGAAATGTCCAGTGCACGTTGGGTTATGGCAAGTGGCAAGACCAGTGGGTAGAGTTATTAAGTTATTTCAACTGAAATATCTACTGGAAGATTTCAAACCAGATTTTTTTTTTTTATTTTATTTTTTTTTCAGTCTTCAGGGGGAGAACTCAGAGAAAGGACAGAAAGTATTGCAGCTTTGATTTCCTTGGTATGGCCAACAGAAGAGTTAGCAGTCAACTCACCCCATTTTCCATTTTCCCTCACAGAGAGGCAAAAGGGAATGACGCAAAGACTGCCCATGCTTGTTTACAATATTTATTTTTTTTTAAGAGAACCAGCTATCTCAATTTTTAAATTGCAGAAAAAGTACTCTTTGCGCTATCATCAAATGATTTCATTTTAAATGGACCCTGAAAGGAAAGGAAAGACTATATAAAATCTAAAATCTATTGTTTTCTAGCTCCTCAGTGGTATTAACAACCATGAGGTGAACCTGGAGAAATCCTTTCCAATTCATTGGAACAGATACGTTTCTATAGAAATCTGAAGAGAAGCTGAGAAGACTTGGAAAGATCATTATGAAAAGATTAAAAAAAAAAATCAGTTGTAGCTTATTCCCTTGTGCCAGGAATAAGTGTTCTACCTCTGCTACCAGATGACAGTGAAAGCAAGTTGCAAGTTGCGTTGATGGAATAGGTAACAGTTAATCCAAAGAAATAATGCCATTTTATCCTCAGATTCAGTTACAACAGAGGAAGCCTGACAAAATGAATGTTGCAAGCAAGGGTATGTTGTCTGTTTCTAACTACATCAGGGTGGCAATCGCCAGGGAAGGAAAATAACGAATTAATTTAAAGGCCAGACATTAACACTCAAACAAATGTGTATAAAGTAGCATGACTGCGCTTGCTGTGAAAATTAGCTTTCTGCTTGCAAATAGCCAAAATGAAGCCAAAGCCAAATTGTTTTAAGACTGAGTTTTCTTGGTTACTTTTGGTGGTAAGAGACTAGATCCTCTGTCCTGCAAGGATATGACCATCTTAGCACAAATTATCAGCCATGATGCAGAAATATCAGCTTCAGTGGTCTGTCTCATGCAAAACATCAGACTCCATAATTTGAACAATCCCTTTTACACCAAAGCGTAATGAATTCCTAAGAATTCATACACAGTAAACTGGGAGTTAGGATTCTCAAATACCAATCACTCATAAATCACAACAGAATTTTTTTAGTTGAAATAATAAAGTTCTCAAACTGCATGAAGTAGATGAGGTCCCTCGTGCCATCCCATGCAAGGCGAGTAATACAGTGTGTTCATTAATCTGTGTCATAGGAGTATTGAACATAAACCAGCTACCAGATCTTCTACACTTGATAGGACCTGAGAGGTCACCGCTAAGGGTTAAAGACTGTGCTAGCACAAATTATGAGACTTTTACTGGTAGGTGAAGATACACCATAATGAATACTGACTATAAACCACTTTAATCTAGTTTTCAGGTGAATAATGAAACAAATCTATTTCTCTTTCGTGCAGAACTTGGGGAAAAGATTGGCAATGTTAGGTCAGTTTATTGTCTGTTGATTTTCTCTGCTGAAGCACTTCTTGCATTCTCCCTTTGAGTTTCAATATCCCAATTGTTTATCCTAAGGAAATTCTTATTAATACAGATTAGGTAGATTTTTCAAAATGTGTAGTGTCACATGGCTACTGCTGGTTGAACAGACTTTCATATAGCTCCTTAATTTACTAGGAAGCATAAACAAAATTTAGCCTAACTGTTTTGAAATAATCCCACTTTGCCATGTGAAATCTAAGCATAAGTGCAGCAGACAAAAACCTGAATAATGTGCATTTTCTGTGTCATGTGATACAACTGTGTTCATACAGCTCCGACACTTCCATTTCCTCCCTCCCAGATTTTTCTATACCTAGTCACAAAATGTTGTAAATATTTTTCAAAAAGGGGTAAATTCTGAAGAGAATCCTGCCGCACAACAGATCTGCACAGAGGACTTGAAGTTCTACTTATTTGAATCACTGGAATAAATCCACTCTGTTCCATTAGAAAAATAGTGGAGTGATTCAAGGTTTTCATTTTCAGCTCCTAAAAACCAGGAAGATTTTCAAATAAATTTCCAGTCATACTTTATGGCAAAGCATTGTGAGACTCAGATAGCTCTACGGGAGCCTAAAGGTTTTACATGTGTGAAATCCGTGACCTTAAAAATTTGATCGCGTCCCTTTGATATTGGATAAACTTCAGGTCACTCAGCCTTAGATTAAGGATACATTTCTGAAATATTTACTACCAGTTGTAACGTTTATTGTGGGTGTTGTTTCAGAGAAGTCAAGAAGTTTGATCCTTCGCTCCCTTGGAGAAATTGTACAAACACAGACATGGTCCTATACCCCCTTCCTGCCAGCTAGCGTTTGCTTTAATCTTGTATTTAATTTGGAGGTGTTTCAGACCTGTTCAAAACTTGGCTAGCTAACGACTAGAGAAGATAGCTAGCAACTGAATAAAATCTTCATTTATCTGAAGTATTGTGTGGGTACACTTCCCATTTCCAAGTTGCTCTTCAGGCTGCAGTCTACTGTGAAACACCAAAACAGTTAAAGTTCACAAAAGACAGGCTAGGATTAGTCCAATGGGACTGTCACAAGTAGTAAGTGTTGGAAAGGATTAAAAGCAGGATACTGTTTAAATAATATTTAACCATGTTTTCCAGTGGGTTGCATCTATCCTATCGTATCTGTGTTGTAACAGACTCTTAAAGAAAAGTCCTTTTCTTTTACCCTTATTCAGCAAAGCAATACATGGTTTCCCTATTCTGTTGCAAATCCATGCTTTTTTTTTTTTTCCCCCTCACTGTATGTACCTATTATTCTCCAGTTTCCTTTTTCTTTCATACATTATTTTTTTTCCCATGGCTCCTTTACCATGTATCAGGTATGTGATGCTAGCTGGTTACTCATGTTCTCCTCGTGACTTCTTTTGCACTGATCATGGAACAATCTTCCTCCTCTGTTCTGACTCAAACGCTAGCATTGCCTCTGTACTGCTTGTTCCACAAGATCTATGCTCACTTACGGGGAAAAAAAGCCAATGAACTTCACGTTAGCTTGATGGACAAAAAGGCGTAGTGGCCAGTTTTTCAAAAATTGTATTATTTCCCTCCACCTTTCATACATCATGTCAACTTAAAAAGGAAAAGCCAGGGGCTTGTGATCATATTTTTGTTACACTACTCCATTTCCTAGTACAATTTCCACTGGAATTGCTGGGTGATCCTAAATTATAAGAGAAAGCTCTGGGGAGACCTTTGTAACAGTCTTCCAGTACATGAAGGGGGCCTACATGAGAGACGAGGAGGGACTCTCTATTAGGGAATGTAGTGATAGGACAAGAGGTAGCGGTTTTAAATTAAAAGAGGGAAAATTTTTGTTTGATACTAGAAAGAAATTCTTTGCTGTGAGGGTGGTGAGACACTGGAACAGGTTGCCCAGAGAAGCTGTGGCTACCCCATCCCTGGAGGGGTTCAAGGCCAGGCTGGATGGGGCTTGGAGCAACCTGGTGTGATGGGAGGTGTCCCTGCCCATGGCAGTGGGTTGGAACTCGATGATCTTTAAGGTCCCCTCCAACTCTAACTTGTACGGTTCTGTGACTCTATAAATATGTGACAATAAATAACAAGCAACTAATATGCAGAGCCAGATGTCCTCTTTGACAATGAATACTATTGCTAGGAGGCTTCTTATTTAATAGCCCATGGAAAGTCATAACTAAAAAGAACCTGGAAGGCCAAATAGCTAATGTCCCTTCTCAGATCCTACAGCGTAGTACATCTGGATAATTCCTATCTAGCATGTGTTTAATCTGTTTTAACATTTCCAGTAAAAATTTGGCCTGAAGGGGATGAAGCAGAGACCAGTATCGCCTTCTGGGTTTTGCATCCTTCTTAACGATGAGTTTTTCTGATTCATAAACTTTCCTTCCTGAAAATGAAACCCTTTACTGGTTGTGAATATTAACTGACCACCATGCTGCTTACAAACATGTTTTAATTTTGGGAAGTATTATTATCTCTCTCCTTTTTCTGAGCATTGTTTTTGTTGAGGGATTTTTGTGGGGGGTGTGCGTGTGGGTGGTTGTTTCTAAATCAGGTAAGTGCACTTTTTTCAATTTTTTTTCATCGTTCATGTTTGTTAAAACTTTTATTCTTAGTTTTGTCCTCTGGAGTCTCCCTGTTTTATTTACAGCATATTTTAGGAATGGTGTCCAAAATGGAACACTTTATTCCACCCATAAAAGCTGACAAAAGCTTTTATGAGGCTTTAAGACTTGGTAAGCATTTAAGAATGTTTACCTCCCTTATGTAATATATACCTCATTAGAATGATGTTTGCCTTTTGTAATGGAATCTCCCTTATCATAAATTTAAGATGATACGTTTTCATCTCCATGTCCTTTTCTGGAGTGCTGCTGCCCTGCTTGTCATTTTGGTTTTATGCATTTGAATTTCTATTTCGAATGCAATGTTATGTTCATGTCTTCCTTAACATTTACTAATTTCATGTGTTTTCTCCAGTTTATCAAACTAATTTCAAATTATCGTTCTGCCTTGCAAACTCCTTACATCCCTTGCCATTATGGTTTCATCTGTTAATAGTTACACATAATTTTCAATCACTAATGGAATCATTCAGTGGCATAATGGTCTTAACAGCTTTTTAAAAGAGTCTGCTTTCTATATGCTCCCAGACTGATCATCAGCCATACTCTGAATACAGGGTTTGGGGTTTTTACTCAGTTAAGTGTCCATGTCCCAGCAATTAGATTTTGACCGTATTTAAGTATATTGCTTAGAAGAATGTTTATGTGCGTGGTGGCAAATGACCTGCTACTATCACCATTTATCATGCTTTCCTCTTATGTGCAAAGTTAGTTGCCTTGTCGAAGAAGGAAACTAGATTAGTGTATACTATTTATTCTTGATAAATGGCCTCTATTGGCCATTTTCCCATCACCTTATTGACCTTGAGTTATTTGCAAATTGATGAATCATTTGGTTCAGTATCTCTCAGGCATACTGTCCTTATAAAGCTATAGTGATGTTCATAGAGCTGATGTTCACAGAGCTGATGTTCACCAAGCTCACTCAGATGTATCTACACAGCACGGTGTTTTGTGCTCGGCCATAGCCACTGTTACCAGCTGGAACTGCAAGTAGAAACCTTTTTCTATTTTGATGTTCTGGATCCTGTTCTGAAGGTGTTACCTATCACTACTGACTTTGATCTGCTTATGCTAATGGTTCTGATCTTCTTATCTTTTTGAGTATCCCCTTAGATGATCCTCCAAAGAGGGGAATGTTGTACATGGAAATCTTGAGAACGGACAACTGCTTTAAGCTGCTACCACTATATTCTGAAATGGCTGTAAGATAATTTCTGCTCTTCCACTGGTGAACATTTCTAACTGTTTTTGTTTTAACGTACCTTGCTGTTGTAATTTTTTTCCCCCAGTTTCTTCCTCTGTGGGAACTATTTTCTCTTATAACTTTGGATGTGGCTGAGAATTCATTTTGCAGGTAACTGAGGAAGCCACAGGGCACCCTGCAGGGCGAGGTTCGTACCCCAGCAGTGATACTGTACCGTGTCTGACAGAAGGCCTCGTCCTAAGACAATTTCAGACACTGGGAGCTCTCCTGTTAAAGAGTTCAGATCACAAAGAGAGAGTTTCAATGTGCTGGCAGGCAAGACACTCAGGAAAATCAATCTGAATGAATGAAAGGTATGCTTCAAAGGTGGGCATGTTAAAAATCAATGAACCCCCCAAATAGGAATAAAAATCGATCTTGCTTGTACTTAGTATACTTCTCTTTGAAAACAAAGTATATTAAATTAAGACCAGTTTAGATTTTAAATCAGCTCTGCATAGAGTTGTTTGAAACATTTAGCACTTTAAGAATTGATTCAGATTTTCTGAGAATTACTATGTAAAAAAAAAAGATTTATTATTTCTTCTCTTTCTGCCTTCTGCAGCACTAGGCAAATTGCTGGTACTTGAAACAAATAATGAAAAATACCAAATGGTTAACATTTATATTTTCTTGTTTTTCTCTGCCTGGAGTTATAAGATAAAGGATTTTAGTAGAGGCATGAAAGCAATATGTGATATTCTTTTTTTTTTCTTCTTTCCTGTTGCTTGCTAGAAAGTTACAAAATCCTTCCTAAATCCTTTGTAAAGACCTAAAACAATCAAATGGGAGAAAAGAGTGGAAAGCATTTATACACAGAAGCTGATGTATTCCACTTACAGTCACTGAATTGTCCACATCTCCATATCTCCGTGTTCCTGTGAGACCCAAGATGCCATTATCAGCATTTGAAAATGGTGCAACCAGCATATTTTCTGGATGCTGTTTAAGCAAATGAAATAAAACAAGTTTTGTAGGTATGTACTTTTTTAAAGTAATTATTTTTTTCCAAAACAAAACAGTTTTTTGTAGCTGTATACATTTTTAGCAGTTTTCATTTCTATGGGAAGAGAAGTCAGGAGTAACTTTGCTGGCTTCCACTTCAGCAGATTAACTGGGATCTAGAATAGCGTTTCTGAGAAGAGAATTTGTCCTCTTGGTAACGGGCAAAAAGAGCCAGTAAGCTTCTTGTGGGGATTGTGAGGCGGAGACCCCAGGGATGAGGAGACTCAGCTGGACCCAGCCATATGGAAGAAACTAGGGATTCCCTTGAGCATTTACAAACTACACCTTGCTGAAGGCTTAGTCATCGCTGCTGGGGGTTGCCATCTCTGAAAGACAAATCACTTTCACCTATTACAGGGGTCTCAAGAGCTGTTATAAATCGCACAGATCAGAATTCACAAAGCAAAGAAAACTAAAACCAGTTAAAATTTAAGAGCCTGAGGCACTTGGCATTCTCCTAAGAATGCTGAAGACGCGCTGACGATAAACACCACTTCAGGAAAATTTATTTCGGGAACATTGTGAGTATTTAAAGTACTTTTTTTTTTCTTTTAAATGGAAGGTGTGGGGTTTTTTAAGGTGTTAATGTTGCTACTCGGTGTATTTTGATGTATGGAATAACACTTGCCCATTTTATTAATTTGTTTGTTTGTTTATTTCCCCAAAAAGAATTTTATGAGAGATTCTGGTGAGTTTCACACCAAAACTACAACCGAAGAAACAATCCTCGTCCTCCCTCGGTTGGGGAATTCTGCAGAAAATAGAGGAGAAGCCCCTCGGTG
>VXBW01001549.1:1551606-1690509 GCA_013400375.1 Thinocorus orbignyianus
GTCCGCCTCCCCGGGGCTGAGGCCGGCGGGCGGTGATGATGTGCGGCTGGGGGAAGCTCACCCTGTCCCTCCTGGGCTTTCTGCTGCTGGCCATGGCGGGCGAGGTGGTTCCTCAGCCCTGCCCGGCTCAGTGCTCCTGCTCGGGGAGCACCGTGGACTGTCACGGGCTGGCGCTGCGCGGAGTCCCGCGGAACATCCCCCGCAACACCGAGAGGCTGTAAGTAACCCGCCCCGTTACCATCAAGGTGGCCCCGAAACGATCCAGATTTGGGGGTCTCTATGCCCTTTGATGGGTTTTGGGGTGGTGGGTGGGGGGACACCCGGTTGCGTTCCCTTCCCCTGCCCGTTTCATGGCGATGCGCGGAGACAAGGGGGAGGTGGACACCGCGGCGGCGGAGCTGTTTTACCACCAACCACCCCCTTCCATCCCCGTTTCCCGGCAAAGTTCGCTATTGCGGCTTTTCTTTCCCCCAGGCGCCGGGGAAAAGCCGGGCCGCAAGCCCCTCCGCGGGCGGCCGCGCTGGTTCCGCGGGGGGAAGCGTGTTTACGGCCCCCCCCCGTTTACCCTGCCGCGGAGCTGGGAGCCCGGCGGGGCTCTCTGCCTTTCAGCGGGGGCAGGCTGGGGTGTTTCCAGCCTCTGTGCCTCTCACACGGCACCAAGTTGTGCCTTAGCACTGATTTGTTTTTTATTTTTTTTCCCTATCCACTTTGAGACCATTCCTGTCCCCTCCGGCAAGGGTATTTTATAGTCTTGAGAGAGGGCAAGCATGTGGTTGGGTATTTTGTCATATCAGGCTGCCTTTCAGGAGGGTCTGAAGGAGTGGAAGAGGAGAGCACGTTATTTCTTCCTCTCTAATTAAAGTCATTTAAATGTTGGTATACTCAACGCATGTATCCGGTGATGAATTTCATTCAGGGAGAGTCTCAGGGACACTGATTTCTGCTCAGGCTTCTGCGGTTTCTTCACAGTAGTGTTTTGGCCACGTGTGGCATAAACACCCCTCTAAAAAATAGTGATTTTGTTGTCTTTTTTTTCCTAAATACATTGGAAGTGAGCTGTAATTGTTGGGGTAGTTTCCATGTCATGCCACTTCCTTATGGCTTGCCTCAGGAATTGTGAAGTCTGGTTTTATTTGTAGCGACTGGAATCGAGGGCGTTTTATATCTCGACCCCAAAATGTTATGAAAAAGGGACATATAACTCCAGAAAAAAAAAGTAGTGCTGAAGTACAAACAGGAACATTAGGGCCTAAATACAGCTATCCATCACTTTTTGAATGCGCTTTGCATTCTGCAGCCGGTACAAGGTTCCTGTGCGGCAAGTGAAGAGTTTACGTTTTGTAAAATCACGTTTCCCATCACTTGCCCTCCAACAGTCTCATGCTTGTTCGAAAACTACTGTTTGCTATAAGAAATTAAGCCCCTATTCTGCCTTTGTGACAATACTGTGGAAGCCAGAAGTTGCTTAAAAATGTAGAAAATTGTCTTGGTTTCAGTCACTTAGTTTTTATAACTATCAGTCAAATAAATACTGCGGTGTGTATGTATGCAGTAGCTTTAGTGGTTTTCTAAGTGCAGTTGTAACCATGTTCAGGCAAATTTTGCCCCTTCTGTGTTGTTAAAGATAAATGCAAGCTTTATAACGGCAGGCAGAACTGACTTTGTGAGGGTCTCTGATTACAAAGTTTGAAACTACAACTTTGAAGATAAACCTTCGTTCAGTCACTTGGAAATCAGGAACGTGCACGGTGATAGTTGTAGGAATGGTTCATTGAGTTCATTCACATCTCCCAATTTCTGGAAATGCTGTACCCATGAAAAAAAACCCAAAACAATTGAAAAGTAACTTCTGAATGTTTTAATTTTGCTGCTTATAAATTATTCTTCGTAGGGATCTTAATGGAAATAACATCACAAGGATCACCAAGACTGACTTTGCTGGTCTAAGGCACCTTCGAGTTCTGTAAGTTTTCTTTTTCTATCACTGATACCTTTTAGGACTGATGAGCTTGTTTTCTTTCCATTTGTAAGAAGGATGAGTTATCACTTTTTAACTATTGTGCTACTGCATCTGCATTTACAGCCCTTCTCCCATGTGTTTCACACTGATATTACTAAGTTAGCAATTGCCTTAAGTATCATTTGTTTAATATTTTTTTTAATCTCTCCTTAAGGTTGAGGAGATTGAGGATATAATTTGGCATGTAGCTTACAAGTTAGAGTTGCTAAATTGGTTGAATAACTGTTGGAGTGACTTTATTTGCAAGTTAGCAGATTTAGAGTTCACACTGAAAGTGCGTACTCTCAGCCATAGAAAATTCGTTAAGAAAAAGTTACTCCTTTACTGGATTTAGAAGCAAATCCCAGGTGATGATTATTGCTTTTCTACAGTTTCTGTGCTAAAAGGAAACACTTTAACAGTGAATTTGAGGAAGGAAAGACTTGTTTGGTTTACTTTTTTTTTTTTTTTTGAACACTTCTGTTTTAAGCATTGTGAAGCTTTTAAAATGCTGTGGAGTTTTCTTTTTGGATGGGAAAAATCTAACTAATACCAAGGGTAAAATACTGCAGAATTTACTTAAGTTATTTAAGGCTATCCCATTTGAGCAAGTAGTTGTATAAAATCCTTTTCTGTTTCTCCCTTAAACAGACTATCATGTTGGAGTAACTTTTATTTGTTTTCTTACAAATTGAAACTGCTTGTTACAGTCTCTGTGCAGTCTTTCAATGTTTTTTTCCCAACACCACAGTTCAGCAGGTCTTTTTTTTTTCTTTTTGTTACTCTCACGTGAGACTAATATTCCTTCCTACTATTTAGCTGGAGCCTTATAACTTGCCGAAGGGCAGTGATGTATGTTTGTGTGTGCGCACAGCATGTGTGAATATGTGTAACTTTTTAACTTGAGACTCTTAAACTAGATGAGCAATTGTAATATCTAGTCCTATTTCTTTTAACGAGAATTATTTTTCCCCTTTTGGGTATATGAGCCCACGAAAAGTGTTGATGACAGAGGTCCAAGAGGTTAAAGTGGGTGTCACTCTAGAATAACTGTTGTACTCTTTTAATGAGTATGTGGTTAATGACTGCTGTTAATGCAACAAGTTATCTTGGAGCTATTAAAACTTACATATAAAATTTTCTGTATTTCAGTCAGCTCATGGAGAACAAGATTAGTACTATCGAGCGAGGAGCATTCCAGGATTTAAAAGAGCTGGAGAGGCTGTAAGTATTTTTAAGTTTAAATGTATGAGAATATTTTTTTTTTAAATCAAATCAGTTGTGCATTAAGGTACTCAGGCCTCTGATTATTTGAAATTTTTTTTTTAAACTTGGGACATCTGTCCTTATTGAGACAAAAGATAAGTTGAGAATTCTCAAGCTTTATGCATGGGACTTGGGAGGGTAGGGAAACTTTCCTGAGCAGTCCAGATTTGAAGTGTAAACTGCAATTATTTTGTAGGAAATAGCTTGAATACTATCAAATAGTACCCCTCGGATACACAGTGATGTTTTCAAATGTGAATACACCTAAAAAAGCCTGTTCTCAGAGGCAGAGTGTTAGGTGTTAGTCTTGGAGATGTTGGATGTGTTATACAGTGTTTTAGTGGAAGTAATAGTTGTAAAGTGTTGTCTTGTTATGTTTAATAGTGTGAAAGCAGTAATTGAATTCTACTTCAGTTTTTATATGATTAAAACTTTTCTGAAGACTTAGGAAAAAAAATGAACTGTGAGCTTTCAAAAATTAATTGGATTTGGACTTTAAAAAAAAGATTGAGTATTTCAGGGAGAGAGGGTGGAGCAGAGATGAGAGGATCTTGTCTGGTGAAGTTGAAGTGCCAACACCTGCTTGGTTGCAATGGGACGTAGAAAATGAATAATTCCCAAGCTTTTTTAGGTTTTTGTAACAGTTGTTTAATTTTCAGTATGCACCTTCTTATGCTGTTGCATTTTCTCTAATGAAAATGTCTTTCTTTTTTTTTTTTAAATGTATTGTACAACTCGGGGCATCTGACTCCTTAAAGGCAGGGTGCTGATTGTTGGATGTAGTTTCAATTTGGAGCTAAGATGGTCTAAGAACACTAGTTTTATTAATGTATATTCATGTAGAACTTGAGTTGTCTTCCTTATCAGGCATCTTAGTTGCTGCATTTGGATTATATCACCTTTTCTTCAAGCATTTCTCACAGGTCTTGCGTAGTTTTTCATTTGCTGCTGCTTTAACTTTGTAGAAGATAATTCTGTTTTACTCCATTAAAAAGCAGCATTGGTCTTAAATATTCTGTTTGTTTTATAGTTGTGCTCTGTATCCACAGCTGCTGTGCTTTTAAAACAAAAACAACCCACAAACCCACAAACCATTATGGTTTGGTTGGTCATATACACAAAACTCTTCAAGAAACTTAGTAACCCACCAGTGTAATTATGATATTTCCATAACAATTGCAATATCATGTACTTGAAATAATTACCTGTTTTTTTTCAAATAAACCAAAGTAACTTTTTGACCTGAAAATTGAAAGTGCTATTACATAGTGCAACCCTTTCTGAGTAAATTTTAATGAAATTGATTTATTGTTCTTAGAAATGCAGAGTGAGGGTTTTTTTTCAAAGTCATATTAAAACATCTAATGGATTTTTCTTTTTTAACAGTGTGTTTTAAACTTTGTACAAAATATAGGGATTTAGTACAGCTTCTCCTGCTGAGGGATGTGTTGGCATAATATACACACATTCCTAAATTTGGTTTGTAAGGTCTACCTAAAAAAATTAAACAGTGTAGTTCATATTGCAAAACTAAGTACGTGTACATGAGACATTAATAAACATTAAAGGATCCATATTTTCACTGTGAATGCAGTTTAACACCAAGATACCATGTACTTGCTAAGTTCTAAAACAGTATTTCTTTATTATCTTGAAGCGAGATCCTGTTATGTGATTTCTTAATAATATATCAAAAAATTATTTTAACTTCTGTCATAATTTTGAGGCATTTAAGAGTAAGATTTCTGAAGTATAGAATTGCAATACTAGGGAAAAAAAAAGGAACTTTTGTAGTTAAACCTTGTCTTGTGTTCACATTTTGCCATTACGTTTTCTGGATTTTTTTAATTTGATTTCTTCTTGATAAATCTGTAAAATCTTTGGAAAACAATAGATACTTTCCACTTACATAAAATACTAGTTCTGAAGAGAAATTTTGATAATTGTGACTACTTTTGTGGGTTATTTTTGTTCACCCTTCTGCAGGCAGACAATGACATTTGAAAGTTTCGTCATTTAAATTTACGAAGTTAATTCCAAAGACAAAACAGAATCTATTTTGCATCTGCTCCAGTACTTGTCAGAGTTTCTTTAATTTGCTGGAATTCAGTCAGTGTTAGGTGTGTGGGTGACTTGTAATTTGAATATATATGCAGGGTGTCTTTAAACCACCCCAGCTGCTGGCTAAGAGCAAATATTTCATATTTGTGAGGAAAAGCTGAGAAAATTCCTCTTGTTTACAACTGCCAAGTCCATCTGATGAAGGCGCATTGTTATCTGACAGCCAATTCATCTCCTTGGGATTCTGAAATTCAAAACGATTTCTCGGGAAACTTGTGGATACTTCCTTCAAGAATTTTCTTTTATACATTAAATAGCAAGCACTTTCAAGTTTTTTAGCTGTTGGTGGGGGTTTTTTCCTCCTTTTTTTTTTTTTTCCCAGTGTGCAAGTGTAGGATGTCACATTTCCACTGTAAGTGTTATGTGCTAAGATACTGTCAAAGAGTACCTGGTGCAGTCCTTCTAGCCTGCCAATGGAAGGTGTATAAGAAAACCTTGCTGTGAATTAAATGAACTGAATTTTGTTTATAAGATTGTTTACATGTAATATTTCTTATGTTGGAATATTTCGTGCTAGCACATACAGGCTGAATTTTAAAACATGTTTCCTGTAGTTCAGTCCTCTTTTTTAATGTGAAGAGCAGGCTTACCCAGTAGTTTCTCTCTGGGGAAAAAAAATAAATCCATCTCTCTAGGTGGGGTGTCTCAGGGCTTTGTTTTGCTTTTACCTAGAATTTCAGTTGCAAAATAATTTCTTTTTAGACCAGTTACTCTGATTTCCAAGGAGCTGTTTGGTTGATGAGCAAGTTACTCATGGTGAATACTCATTTGTAGCTCTCATCATGCAAAACACTGAATATCCTCAGCTCCCTCTAAGGGAAGTGAAGACCTGAAGCACTTGCAAAATTAATCTGAGAGAAGAAACTCTCAAACTTCTTTTTTCAGAGGAGAACTCCTCAAGATATGATTTGATTAAATCTGTGTATACCTCTCTCATGTGGATTAGAAGTCTTTCTCCTATAGTTCAGTTAAGCAACGACAAATCTGGAGCACAGTAGATAAATGGAGTAGTATGTACACAAAGCAATTTAGACCTAATGTGTTCCGTAATAGGAATTTATATCACACCAGTGTAACTGTAGAAGTGCAAAGGAAACCAAACCCACAACAAATACTGCTGTAACAAGTGATTGTTACGGCAGCAGCCCTGCGGTAACGCTAGAGTGAAGGTGTTCAGTTAGCAGTAAGTGATGTACAGTGGTGCCTACTTACTACAGAAGAGCTGGGAGAGGAAAACAGGATGGAAACTAACAATTTAAGTGGACAAGCTTTCAGGTTTATGGAGACTTTGGTTGCTGGAGAGACTCTGGTGAAGCTGAAGGACGTTTTGCTATAAGCCTTTCAGTTGGGTATTTCACTGAGAAGTCTCTGGTCAAACAAGTTGGGTATGCACCACAGGCTTGGCTGAAAGCTCAGCTCTTATGGGGGTGCTGGTCCCAGCCAGTTTGGTAAAACACTGTCGGAGGTAGGAAGTCTGCCACGAATATGGCTTTCTTCACAGCCTCTATCATGGATGGCTGAATTACTTGGTCTGTTGTGTTGTGTAGATGCTCTGTCTGCTGAAACAACCCCCTTTGCACTTCAATACGTGCAGCTTCTCTTTCCGTCAATGGGACAGCTTGAAGCAGTGTCAAAAACTCTTGAATTAATTATGATCTTGGCTTTCCTGTATTTAACATCTGTAAGACTTCTCATATTAGCTAGTAACCTGTATGGTGAACCCATGTTCCTATGGGTAGGGCCTCTAAAGGATACATAGATCTCAGAAAGGAAGGGCTGGGATGTGACCTGTTAGTGTTGTCTGAATCTCCTTATATATACCACAGTAATGTATCAGTGGTGGGTTTCGGCATTCATTCATGGTAGGAAGGCACAAGGGGTCAAGGCATGGAGAATTTCCACAACATCTAGGAATTTCCAGACACCACTGCTTATTATGGGAGACAAAACCTTCTAAAAGGATTCCTTGTGAGAGTGTGAGATTAAACACTTGCTGCTCCTTTCTTTCTAAAGCCGTCATCTTGGGTGCGACGTTTATAATCGTTTGGAATAGTCTCTTAAGAAAACAAGATGAAGAGAAACTGAAAGTCTCTGCTTTCTGAAAAGTAACACTTTCATTAGACACAGCTTTAAAAATCACTTTTTAAAAAACGTAATCAGTCGTCATCCCCAAGACCACCTTCTTCTGTGGTGTTGCAGCTACTGCTCAAATTATCCCAGTGTATTTACAAGCTATTGTCATCTGGAGGGACGTATAAAATTTGGTTGAAGACAGCTGCTATAGACTGTTGAACTGGTTCTATTATAAGCTGCTTAAGTCTAAATTTTCCTTATGGTTCTTTGTACTCCAGAAATATGATGCGGTCAGATTTTGAGGGCTAAATATACTCTTCAGTTGTTTACGTAGGAGAGCAGTTACCTTTTCGTTTAGGAATAAACGTTTTGTTGGCTGATAGGAACGTTGTTTTTATTACAGTTTCTCTGTGTCTAGTAGTTGAAATGCCAGCTATGATCATTCTGAGACTATGCTAAACATCCCAAAAATGTCAGAATAGGAAGAGGTTGCAGCAATGGTTTGAAAACTACCCACATTTTTCTTCCTGTATTTGTGAATAATCCATTGAGGCAGCAGTATGCCCCTAAAATGCTAATTTGGAGTCTGATTCTGCAGACATTTACCACGTGAATAACTTGGTTTGCATGAGTAGTCCCACTGATTACTCTTGTGAGAAAGGTTACTTGTGTGGCCTAGAAAGTTTCCAGGCCAAGCCCCTACACTTTTGAGGCCTGAATTAATAGAATTTATTTCTAAATTGTCAATTTATTGTCTTAGTAGTTCTGAAAAGAATCTGTGTAGACTTAAACAACAAAAAACACCCAAACAAACACAAAATCCCACAAAAATCTACCTCTGCCGAAAACTACTGTGGAGGGAAAATGTTTCTCTTACAGACTGTACAAAAATTGCAACTTCTGAGTTAATATCTGAGCTAAATATTTACTCGCTGTCTCTCCCCCCAAAACCAGACACCCCTCCTACCCCCCCTCCCAAGCTACATGGTGCGGGTAAGCTGAAATCCTGAGTTCAAGAAAAGAATGCTGGAAGGGGTTGAGCTTCAAGTTGGTACTTGAAACAGCTTTTAAATTGAAAGCTGTTTATGTTGTATTTTCACGCTTCCTACAATGTATCATGGAATGATGGAGAAAGAAGTATTTCAAGAATTAAATGTTTTGTTACAGTTCATACATTTTTTTTTTCTAAACTTATACCATACGATTCTAAAATAACAAGCAGAAGATTTGTCTATACTTGCTACTTATTGGGGCTCTATCTCCCCAAGTACATTAAAACAATTACTCAAGACAAAGAAAATATTTATTTAGGAGTGTGCCTGTGAGTGTTTGAGTAGAATTGAAAATTATTAAAGTTTTGCTTTTGCTGTGGGTGAACACTTTGAAACTTGTGGATATGTCATAGCACAGAAGGAGAGGTATTTTTCAACCAGATAGTTTCAAGCAAGAGGGTTTTTTTTTTCTACTTAGTAAACAAATTGAATACTCCTTGGATTTCTTTCCTGGATATAAATCTATATGTGAAGCTGCTGCGTTTGCAGCTTCTGCAGCAAGGACTTAATTTTAACCTACGTAGGATTTACATAGTATCTTTGACAAGATTGAATTCTAAGTGAGATTCAGTATAATAGTAGTTTTTAGCTGTATTTCACATATTGCACTGTTAGAGTTACCTGTCTGGACTCTAATCTAGTCTGATAAATGCGGTAAACTATGAAGCTGTATTAGCGGGTTTTGAAATTACAAACCCAAAACTCACTTATGAGTTAACTGTGATCTCTGAATGTACGGTGTTTCACAGAGCATCTCACCTTAAGGCTGTGTGTAGCAGGCTGGACTAAGAAATAAAATGTTCCATCTGAGATAAAGACAAATACAACTTGTTTTGGGCAATACTGCCTGCCAGGCCTGGGCAATTACTGAGGGAATTAGCAGCTGTTTCAAAGTGGACTAGATAAACTAGTCCTGTTCTTCTTGTCCAGTCTGAGAAAGTGCCACACTCTAAATGTATGTTGTTTTCTTAGAGTCTGGACTTAATGTATCACTGATGTGATAAAACATACTTTCTGGAGGTTAAAATAAACCTGTGTGCCAACTTTCTATTATGTATTGATGTGCAGCATGAGACTGCAGTTATATTCCAATTATTTGACTAGATCTATCAATAAAATGTAAATTTCAAGCAGGAAAACTTTAAAAAAATTTTTGAAAGAGGAATAGCACAATTTTCTATGATTCTTTAAATGTGAAACGAGTCAGTAAGTTAATCCCAGAGTAGTTAGTTTTGGTCTGAACTTTTTCTTTCTGGATTTTGAACCTTTTATAGAATATAGCCCTTTCAGTTGCAGAAAAGAAGCACTAAACCCCCCAGATTTCACTTCTACAGAGCTACGTGGTAAAAGTTAAGGAGCAGGGACTTCTGGAAAAAATGCCAAATGTTGCAAAACGGCATTGTAAAAATAGACAGCTTTAACTGAAGCAAAATCTGATTATTTTTTTTCCGATGTAGAGGCTTAGATGTGAAGTTTAAAGGCTAATGTGCAATATTAGGACCCCTGGTGAAAAAAATGCTGTGTTAGCAGTGGAGTCACCACTGCTGTTCCAGGAATAGTTTGTGTTCCTGTCATAGCTAAAGGAACAGCCAATTGATGAATGATATTTCATCTATTTTGTGATTGATTATACATCGTATAAATTAATGCAGGATTCTTTTTTTCTGTTTGCAGTATAGTACAGAAGTTACACTGAGTCCTTAGAATGAATTCTTAGCTCTTCAACTAGAAGTTAGTCCTCAGTTTCTTTTCTTACTGAATCTTGGTCTTTATTTCTGTTTGCAAGTTCATTACTGAAGCCTGAGAATGAGTTTTTTCAATTGGGATGTGTTCTGAACAGTTTCTGACTGCTACAGCTGAAAAGGTCTAGGTTGGACCCTAGATTGGAGCCCACAAACCTGAGGTGCTAATGCATGTACTTGTTTGGTTTTTTTTAAAGGCTTTCAGATGTTTTGGTTTTCTCCCCCTAAAAGCATTGATACTTAATCACCTGTCTGGTTTCTGTCTGAATATGTGAGCGTTTGAAGGGTTAATACCTTAGCATACCTGTGATAGGTAGCGGAAGAATGATGAGTTCAGGTAAAGAATACATTTCTGAACACCCCTGAAGGGGGTGAACAGTTATTTCTTGTTAATCACGGATGTGAGAAATCCTTCTCTTAGCTAATCCTACATAGTTAAGGGCAACGCATAGCACATTCCTCATCTTAGAACAAGGAGGAGACCACAAAGCCTGCGGTGCTAATCACTTACCAAAGGAATGTGAGACTATCATACATGAATTGTACCAGGGCACCTGTATTTATAGTTTAAAAATAATTATTCTCTATTAGTAGACTTTTGTCAAAACAGCTTCAGATATCTTCTCTGTAAAAATTCCTAGTAAATCAGAAATAGACAAAGACTGTCTTGGAAGCCAGTATTTAAAAAGATGCGATGTTCTAATAGCGTTCTAAAAAATCAGCTCATCTAACTATGCTTTGATTTGCAGAATGCTACAAAATGTTTGATATACTTGAAGTCCAAGAGCGATGTTGTTTTAAAAGCCTTGTAAATGTTTGCTATTATTTTTAGTATATTTTACTCATCTGAGTGTCTTTTCTCATGGGACTCCTTTTATAGGTCTAGAAGTCAAATTGCAGTGAGAAGTCCTGTTTGCTCTTTGCAGACCTTTTTACAAATTCCAGGGCGAGAAGGCTGTTTATTTTTCCCACATCTGTTTTGTGCTCATCCTTTGTGACATTGTTTGCTGGATGCTCGTCTTTCTTGCTTCCTCTGAAATGGGTAATTTGCACTGTTGCAAAATGTTGAAACCAAATTTGATTCTACAGAACTGTTGTGTCAATGTTTTTGTCTCAAATAGTGTTTGGAATCGATTTTAAATTGATGCTGTAGAGCACTGATATAAAACTGAAAGCCATACGTTTTAGTTTTACTCTTTAAAAATCATATTTATCTGTGCAGAGCTATTTCAATATTAAAAAAAAAAAAAAAACAAAAACAAAAACACCAAAACCCAAAAAAGCACAACCAGATTTAATGTGAGATGGTAAAAGTTGAGTTGTTGTAGAACATTACATTTTAATATAGCATATTTCAGAGAGCATCTAACATGCTTCTTATTTTAACTGCAGAATCCACAGTTCTATCTGGAATTTTACAGTTAAACTCCAAAATGTATGAGGGGATCTGCCACTTCAGTGATTCCTACTGTTCTATTTATTTTCCTTTGTAATATGTAGTGCATTGTGTTGGCTTGTCTTTAATAACAGACTAGACTGATAGTCAAATACAATGTGGCAAAGTCTGCCTTAATTTTTTTTTTAAATTTTAAGACACACCAGCCTTTTCTGACTTTATTGTGGCAGGATGCCAGCGCAGGTGCTACAGAAAAATACTTGAATGAAGACTCACTGTGGTAACTCAGTGCCAGAAAGACAGTTAGAAAGCCTGTGTAGACCCTTTGCAGGTCCTTCTTGCCTTTCTAAACAGTCTGCCCAAACTCTAGTTGAATTCCATCCAGTAGATCAACTTCCCCTCCCTTCTTTCTTTGCCCATGTTTTTTTACTTGGAAATAATCCCAAGTGTTGTCAAAGATCATCCTGGCTTCATGTGATACTTGATCCTGTGTTACTTTATTGGAGGTTTTATAACTTCTGTTTCATTCTTTGTGGTGTACTCTGTAGGATAAAATCCTATGAATTAGCCTCACAGGACTGTAGAGGTTTAAAGGAGGCTCTGAAGGTTGTCTAGTCCCATGCCACTGATTAATACAAGGTCGATCAGAGCAGGTGGCTGAGGGCTGTTTCCAGTCAGGTTTTGAATGTCTCCAACGATGGAGAATCTACAACCTCTCTGGGCAACCTGTTCCAGCGTTTGACCACCCTCACAGCCAAAGACTTATGTTTAGATGTGATTTCCTGTCTTTTGATTTGTGCCTGTTGCCTCTTGCCCTTCCACTGTGCCCCTCTGAGAAGAATCTGGCTCAGTCTTCCTTACTTGGGAAGGAGGTGCATCTCTTATTTACACATGATGTATTTATATACCTTGAGATCCCTCTGAGCCGCCTTTCCCTCCGGCTAAACAGTTCCAGCTCTCTTGCCTTCTGCCGTGGCAGGTACTTCAATTTCTCTTCTGCATCATCTTCGTGGCCTTTCTCTGGACTTAGTCCAATATGTCCACGTCTCTCTTCTAGTGGAGAGTCCAGTGCTGGGCACAGCTCTCCAGATGTCTCATCAGTGCTGAGTAGAGGGGGAGGATCACCTGCCTTGACCTGCTGGCAACACTCTTTCTAATACAGCCCAGGATGCTTTTGGCCTTTCTGCAAGGGCATGTTGCTGGCTCCAGTTTAACTTCTTGTTCAGCAAGTCTCCAGACCTTTCTCTGTAAAGCTGATTTCCAGCTGGTTGTTCCCCAGCATGTGTTGGTGCATGGCATTATTCCTCCCCTGTTGCAGGGCTCTTCCCTCTTGTTAAGCTTCATGATGTTCCTCTTTGACTAATTCTTCTGCCTCTGTTGGTTCTGCTGATGTTTGGTGCATCGGTCATTCCTGTCAGTCCTTCCAGTTTTGTATCATCTGCTGGGAGTGCACTCTGTCCCATCTTCCAGGTTGTGGATGAAGATGTTGGACAGTACTGACTCCCGTGGTATGCTAATTGTGACCATCCTTCAACTAGAGTTTGTGCCACTGATCTTTTTGATCTTTCCACAGTTTGAACTTGGCACAGGCAATCTTCAGTCCACCTCACCGTCTGCTTTTGTAGCCTGTCCTTCATAGGTTTGTTCATAAGGACAATTGTTATGAGAGACAGTGTCAGAAGCTTTACTGAAGTCAAGATGAACAACATCCACTGCCTTCCCCTCATCTGCCATGTTCCTTATTCATTGTAGGAAGCTATCAGGCTGGTTAGGCATGACTTTCCCAGTTATAAATCCATACTGACTACTGCCAGTCATCATCTTGTCCTTACTGTGTCTAGAAATAGCTTCTGTTTTGCTCTGTCACCTTCCCAGGTATTGAAATGAGGCTGCCCAGCCTGTAGTTTCCGGGATTTTGCTTTGGCTTTCAATTTTTTTAAATGCCAGAGGCAGAATTAATAAGAGTAACGACCAGCTATTTATAGAGGCGTTGTTTCTTTTCAAACAGTAAGGAATACACAAGCTTCCAGAAAACAACAGCCTTGCTTTCTCTATTTTGTTCATAGCAAAAAAAAAAAAAAAGGGCAGAAAGCCAAAACCCAACTAAACAAAGAGCTTGTCCTAGCTCTGATCATATTGGAAAACCTTTTAAAAAAAGAAAACTGAGTGTAGACTCTTAATTCTCTGTGTGAAATAGTGTTCTGCATAATGTATGGAGAATTGATTGGGGTAGCAGGGGAATGTGGTAATTTTGGATTTCACATCAACCCCGTGTGAGAAGAGAAGGAAGGACAAAAAATATGTTAGGGTTCAAGTAGTACAATATAGTACTGTAGTTGGCAAAGTAACTCTCACCACTTCCTACACCAGTAAGAAACTGAGTTTGCAGCAGTGTCTGTCCTGCTTCCTTCCAGAATTATGTGTTTTTGTTATTTTTTTTTACTAAAACATGTATTTGATATTTAATTGGAACTAACTTAGACTTCTTAGCTAGTCACTATTTAGCCTGGAAAATGGAGTCCTGATTAAATGGTTCTTGACCTGGGGAAAACTTTGACTTAGGCATCCAAATGCTGTAAGACCAGCCTTGAATTTCTCAGATTCCGATTCTTATTCATGTGGTCAGTAAACTTGATCTTGCTAGGTTTAATGAGATTATGAGGAGTTTGACTAGAGATGAGAAGATCTTTATAGAGAATTCTTAATGGAAGAACTGGCACAATCTTTTGCTTAGTTCTTAATTCTTGGGCCTTCTCACTTAATGACATGTTCATGCAAGTCACATTCACAGCAGTTGCCAGATGTGTTGAAGTTCAGGAGATTGTGGCTTTGGACACAGATGCACAGATATTCTCTGCCTCTGGCAGATAAAGCAATATGTATTTGGTAGAAAAGTAGAAAGACTTGCCTTCCTTCCAGGTATAACCTAAAGTCAAGCTCTGTCTGAAGTTCTCTGGTGAGGAAATAAGCATAATTTCTTCTGATGTCTATTATTATGTTCCTGTGTCTCTGGGGTCTGGTTTTTAGGACCAGTCCATGGTGATGATTTAGGTGCTGTGGACTAGCTTTCTCTGCTAAGATACTTGGATAATTTTGTATATTGATTTTGTATTTCCTGGGCTCTTAAAGCCTGAACTGATTTTAGACCTTCCCAGCAGATGCATATCCCCCTAACCTCTTGGAATTATCTGAGGTACCTGATGGGCTCTGTCATTGAAGAGTACCATTTCTAAGCTATACAGTGCTGTGCGTTACTATGTGCAGACAGTGTATTTACTTATCTCCGCTGAATTTGAAGGAGGAATGAAAAATAATGACTTCTGCTATCCTTAACTTTGTGTGAGTTGGAAGCCTTCTATCCTTCCTGAAGCAGGGGTGATAGAATAAAATGCATCTGTAGTTCGAGTTTTGGAAGGCTCTCAGTCTCTATGCACCCAACGGGATAGGCTGTTTCTAATTAAAGAGTGCAGCAGACTTATAACTTACTTGGAACAGCTCTTAACCTCGATCAGTTTTCAAGCTATCCTTGAGGGCTTCTGTTATTTTAGGGGGCCTATGGTTAGAATTGCATGAACTTGAACTAAAACTCCCTGGGGGACAACTTGTGAGGGACAAAATAGCAGCCTTCCAGGACCTGTGAGGTGGTTATCAAAAAGCTCAGGCCGGGCTCATCGCTGTGGTGAGGCAACAAGCATAAATTGATACGAGACGTTATGACTGGATATAAGGGCAAAACTTCTTAAAAGAAGTTCTTTTGAAACTTTTTTTTTTTTTAAAAACTAGGCTTTGAGCAACCTGGTCTGGTGGGAGGTGTCTCTGCCCATGGCAGGGGGGTTGAAAATTGATGATCTTTGAGGTCCCTCCCAACATTAACCATTCTGTGATTCTTCACCGTAAGGACAGCGCAGCACTGGAATAACTTCATTGCTGAGGGTGGCTCTGCTGCCTCCTGGGTAGCTGATCACAGTGGGCTCAGAAGCAAGTTATGGTGAAGGTTGTAACAAGTCTAGGGAACAAATACAGACCTGCTTTTGAATTACAGCAATTGCAGATGATTACATTGTAGACAGTGTAATTAACAGTTGGGTGGTTTTTTTCTTCTCCCATTCTCCCTATGCATGATTGATACTGGGTCACAGTTACTGCGTTATGAAACTAGAGAGAAACATCAGAATGGATTGGTCGCCTGCCTGGACTTTGGGTTAGGATATGTGTCACTGGGAGCATAATGTGCTCTCCCTGCCATTTACTCTAACTCTGTGGTCCTCTGCATACCCTCTGGCTGCATGCAGAAGACCAGTAAAACCTAGATATGCACCCATTTCTGCAAAGCTGTTCTCTAGAACCAGTAAATCAAATCAAGCCTCTTTTTTTCCTTACCTTACTGTTGTCTGCTTCACAGTAACCTATTGCTTGTCTGTAGCTGCTTTTTATCTGCCTGTTTGGGATTGCGTTTCCTTAAAGAGTTTTCTTCACCTTTCTTCCCTCTTTGTCCTTAAATTGATCCTTTTGTGTACTTCTTCTAACACTTCATTTTGAAGATGCTTTTCTAGTCTTTACTGTGTTTAGAAGATTGAGTTCTGGCAGCTTTAAGCTGACATATTTAAAATACTTTGTGTACTTCTAGTGCTGTGTGGACTTCACTTGAGTGCATCATGAAAAGATCAAAAATGTACCTCTGTCACTCTGTCAATTTGCCCAATCTCTTCCTAAAGATGCATTTGGTAATGGAAGAATAAGTTATAGATTTTAATTGCAACTATACCTCAGTTGTGTTAAATTGAAAGAATTCTATGATGTTGGATACTCATTCATTTCTTTCTGGCTGCTGCCGAGGGACTTTACAGTCCAAAGTATTGCAATGTTAGAAGAGATTCTCTTGTATATTTTCTGTTGCTTGTACCACTAACACTTCATCTCTTCTGAGTTCTCTGCTTTTACTTGAGAAAAGCAAATTTTTCTAGCCCATTTGGCAAACTGAATGGTAGGAGTATGGAGTATCTCATCGCTGTTTTTACAGTGCTTCACCTTGAACTTCATGCCAGTTGTGGAGGAACAGTTCAATGGATGCAACTGAAATTTCTCCTCTTGTGTTGTCCCAGGGGAAATACTGGCTGCGGTGAGGTCTCTGCCAACACACACTAAAAGAAAATGTGGTGGAGTTCTACCCAGCAGTAGCTGTAGTTCTTTGGAATCCATAGTCATGGGTTCTGCGATCCATCTGTGCATCTGAAACCTCAGGTTTCAGCTCTGGGGAGAAAGGGGATCATGCCTGTCTCACTCTTGTTCCATTATGTCTGTGTTCTGGATAGATATTGCTATTTCAGGTGAAGTGAAACATGAGGTCACCTGAAAAAGTGGAAATATTAGAGAACTGTGTATATTAGTGAACCATTTTAAAAAAAGGAATGTGTTTTTTGGAGGCATTGTGAGGCTGTGTCTCAAAGATTGAAATCTCTGTAGTGGCTGTTGCACTAGAAGCTGTTGTGTGCTGTGGTACTAGTCTGTGCAGTCCAGATTTGCCCTGCATCCTTTTCCACGTTCACTTACATGTAAGTTCATAGCATTATTTTTAAACTGAAATATCTATTACGGTCTTGAAAAAATTCATTCCAATGAAGTCTGGTTCATAAAATCTCCTTGTAGAAAACTTAAAAACAGTAACTTGACCCCTTTGAAAGCATTAGACGTGGACAGTGGGAGAGAATGCACCCTCAGAAAATTTGCCAATGACACCAAGCTGTGAGGTGTAGTCTATGTGCTGGTGGGAAGGGATGCCATCCAGAGGGACCTGGACAGGCTTAAGAGGTGGGCTTATGCAAATCACGTGAAGTTCAACCAAGCCAAGTACCAGGTCCTGCACCTGGGACATGGCAATCCCAGGCACAAATACAGGCTGGGCAAAGAAGGACTGGAGAACAAACCTGAGGAGGACTTGGGAGTTTTCGTGGATGAGAAGCTCAACGTGAGCCGGCAGTGCACACTGGCAGCCCAGAAAGCGAACTCCATCCTGGGCCACATCAAAAGAAGCATGACCAGCAGGTCACAGGAGGTGATTCTCCCCCTCTGCTCTGTGCTTATGCGACCCCACCTGGAGCCCTGTGTCTGGCTCTGGAGTTCTCAACATAGAAAGAACATGGACCTGTTGGAACAGGTCCAGCGGGGGGGGGTTGGAACTCTATCTTTAGGGTCCCTTCCAACTCTAACCACTTGATGATTCTATCTGTTACAACTACATAGATGTAAAAAGTAGCCAAAGCCTCTTTTTGAAATATAGTGAAGGACATATTCCCCCTTATTGCTATCATCAAAAAGAGTAGTTTTATATTCTCTAGGCACAGGCAATGAGGAATGGTTGGACTTTCGGTAGAGAAACCTTAATTCTAAAAGGAAGCCCAATGATGGGATGAAATTAAAGTAGAAGGTCAGCAATTTATTCACTTAATGAAAGAACAATTGTTCTGGTATTTGTGAAAGGCAAAGTAAAAATGTAGGTTGGAACAGTAATTCTAAGTGTCAAGCTCACTTGGTAGAAACTGTTGAATCATGAGGGTATTGCTATTTGTTTTTAGGCTGAGTAATGAACTTGATTTTTTTGGTCTGTAAGTTAGATTTTGAAGTCCATACACCAGTATGTACATCAGTATGTGAACAGTATACTCAATTGTGTGGGCTGTGTGAACAATAGGTAAACTCCTTGTCTTAATTATTAACTGCTTGTATAGAAAGTTGTGTACTAGGGCGTGTGTTTCACCTGTGAAATATCCTTTTAAAGTGATGCTGAGTGTGTCCTGGTAAGACTGTTGCTGCATTTAGTGAGAGGTAGCCTGCCTGAAGAACTTTATCATCAATTCATGTTATGTCATTGTATTACAGTGACTTTTTTTGTATTATATGGAATAAAAATACAGATACTGAGTGATTTCATTGCTCCTGCAGGTAGTGCTTGCCATTCTTGTCTGGTATCTGAACCTAATAGACTCCTTAAAAATACCAACAGAGGTTTTTATCCCAAACAGCTTCTGATTAGAGACTGACTTCCCAAAGTCTTTGCCCTGTATGTTTTCCCATATACTTTCTGATACGTAGTCACGGACTTAAAGGCTTTAGTCTGAACTATCTGTTTAGCGAAGAGAAGTGATGAATGAATTTTTACTTCTCTTTTTATTTAAACATTTGTTCAGGTTCAATGTCTTAAGAATTCCATTTTCATGTTATTTTTTTTCTGGTCACAAACGCTGCTATTACTCTGAAGCAATTTTCATCCTACTTTTTTTTTTTTGGTCTTTGTATATGCTTTTATACATAAATTTACTAGAGATAAAAAATGGCTATTTATAAATAACCTTATTTTGAAAATACAGTAGATCCACAAACACTGAAATATATCACTTTCTTTTTTTCTGTCAGTAAGATTTTCTTTTTAAGTAAAGTTCAATTTGGAAGTCTTCTCCTAGCCATTAACTTCTTTATAGCTCTATCTTTCTTTTATATTAAAAACTTCCCTTTTTTTGTTTATTTTTTTCCTGAATTAAACTTTTTTTTTTCTTAACTTTCTTATGAAACTGCCTTGCTTATCCCAGTAATTTAGTCCTTCCTTTTCAGGTTCTCTTTTATTCACTCTTCGTTCACTTTTAATCTTCTGAATATGTGATTTAAATTTATTCCACATAAAAAGTTAGAACTGTGTGGTGCTTGACTAACAAAAAGGAATGTGACATTAAAACTGGAGAGTTATGGATGTGTAGATATGAAAGCTAACTGCTTGCTTACGGTTTGAAATGTGGGAGCAAACCTGTGGGTATGTAAGAATATTACTCAGATTATTTTGCTTTCATCAATAGTCACATTGAATTTTAAAGGAGGAAAAACTAAGTGAACTAAACACAGGGAGCTGTGTAAAACTGAATCTTCCATGTGTGTCTGTATCTGTATGGGAATTTATGGAACACCTTTACACTGGAAAGACCTTTAAATAGAAAGTTTATGAAAAATGAGCTCTGAGAGGCTAAACAGGAATAATTGTTTGAATCCAGCCCAAAGACTAACAAACAGGAAATTCTGAAGCCTTACGAAATTTGGAAATTTAATTCTGCAAAACTGCTTTCTGATATAATCTTTTCACCTTGTAGAATGTCTCGGTTGCAGTCTATAACGTATGTAATGTAACCACCGTAAGGATAATGTAAATATCAGATAATACCTTGCAGTCTGGTGTCCAGAAGTGCCTTGAATTGTTGTGTTGAGAAGCACTGTGCTTTGCAAACTGGGATTTGTGATGAGCCTGATGGGACAACTGGGTTTTTTCAGTAGGTTGCTTTGCTTCAGTAGCAGGTTGCATGTGTGGTACATTCCTTAGAAACAGCTAAAAACCTGTTTTGAGCTTGAATTCTTGACTGGTGTGACTCCGTGCTCCAGGGCTGTCACTTACCCACATTAGAAAGAATTACCTGCATCGTACGTTTAAAAAAGGATCATGAAGAGGGAATCTATTTGTCTTGGCTAGAGGTTGTTCTGTTGCCTCTGGCTATATTATCATAGACTTTGAACTTGTCACCTCAAACTAAGTAGGTTTGACTCTGGTCAGCACGTTCGGTGAGAAATAGGTACAAATAGGTACCTCCTAGATTCCTGTTGCAGTCTTTTTCCTTTTCTACTATCTTAGGTACAACTTATTGAATATTATTTTTTTAATTTAACTTCCTTTTGGTGTATCTTTACAGCTATGGAAAGACACCTGTATATACAGCCCCACACCCCTCTGTAACACCAAATACGAGTTGGGACTTCTTGATTTTTCCTGACTTTCATTTGATCAGGGTTTCTGTAATAATTCTCTTTGTCTTTTGTAAATTTAAATAGGTTATATGGATCTTTGGGTACATTCTCATTACTCAGCTAAGTGTATGTATTTGATAAGTGTTTCCTGGAACGTTTTCATGGTCACAAAATGTCTACTTCATTATACCAAGAGGAACACAGAACTGGTCGGGAATTGAAGTTACGCTGCTGATTTTGTATTTTTAGTTTTCTGGCTGCTTATGCAGGGTAGAGCCCTGACTCAGTGATTGATTCACACTACAGAAATTCAAAATCTTTCATAAAATAGGTAATACGGTCTGGTGGGGAAACCAGAAAATGTAATTAGTCCATGGTAAATTTGCTGCTGGACCATGTCTCCGCTAATGGACCGGCATTACATAGCCTTTCTGGTCTTTAAAATCAGCTTGTTACAGCACTGGGATGCCTGCTCAAAGTGATTGCATTGCGCTGTTGTAGCATTTGTAATTTAACACAACTTTTTCTTTTTCTTTCTAAAGGCGCCTGAACAGAAATAACCTCCAGTTGCTTTCTGAACTGCTTTTTCTGGGGACACCGAAGTTATACAGGCTGTAAGTAGGCACAACCCAATAACTATTATTCTGGAAAATGTGGAGTTGGTCTGTTAGTGAGTTTTGCATTAGTTTTATTGGTTTTTGCTTCAAATGGTGTTAAAATGCATCCAGGAATGTTGATGTTTTATTTAAACTGAGTACTTTCTGTGACTCCTTTGCAAAAATATGTATTTATTAAGTTTAGGTTAGATATGCATAGTTCCATGAGACAAAATAGTGTTTCATCCATTCCCACTTCTGTAATGAAGTTTTGCTGAAAGAATACTTTGGCTTTCTTATTCTTCTGGCTTTTTTCTTTGTGTTTTTTTTTTTTTAAAAACATTTTTGTTTCTTTGTTTTGTTTTCTTTGTTAAATAAAAAAAAAAAAAAAAATTGGGTTTTTTTTTTTTGTTTTTTTTTTTTTAAAAAAAAAACATTTTTGTTTCTTTGTTTTGTTTTCTGTGTTAAATAAAAAAAAAAAAATGCCTGTGGAGATGCTGATCCAGAGCTGTAGCACTGTATAAGCACTTTGATTTTGTTCCATTCTGTTCTTGTGGTTGTGCACACTCAAACCAGATAATTCGTAGCACTGGCAAATGGTGGGTCTGTAGAGAAGCCTCTCCTGTGTCTTTAAAGGTAGTTAAACTCCGGATGGGAAAAACTATGAAATGTTGACCTTAAATAAAAACTGTATCAAAATGAGTAATGAGTTTTCCTGTTTTGACTGTATTCTTTGGTTTCATGATGTTTTACTCTTGGTAATATTTTTAAATTAATGGTTTGACTCATTGGTTGGCACTTTTAAGAATCCACTTATTTTGGTTGCAGTAAAAATGTGGAATTAAGTTTAGATATTGATTTCTTTATCTACATGATCAGATACTGTAACAACCTAGATTATTAGGTACCATTAAGATACAGCACGTGGTACAGAAGAGATAAAACATGACTTGCTTAAGTAGGCTCCGAAAAGGTGGTATAAATTCAGTCCTGTTTTAATAAGATATTTATTTGATACATTTCTTTAGACTTCAGGTGAGACTTCTGCTGTTGAAATTGCTGCTTTTATTGAGGTTTTTTCACTTGTGTGCTTGGAAAAAAGAAAAAGGTGGAGGAAGGTGGGCTTCCTCTGATCTGTTTCTGTATATGGAAATATTCTTGAGAGCAAATGGTAAAATGAAGCTTTCATTTTTGGGAATAAAAGCCTAATTGTGTTTTGAATTCTCTTTTCATATTGTGATTTCTGTTTTCATATTGTGAAATAATAGGATTTTTTCCCCCTCTCATATTACTACAAAATGGTAAACTGAAAATTACTCTATTATTAGTGTAAACATTTAGTTCTGTGTATTCTTGTTTCTTTCCTTTGCTTTGGATGTATGCTTTGTTTCCAGAATTTCCCTGTAGGTGCAATGAGTTGCTAAATTACTAGATTACTAGACCAGAAATCTCCTGAAGGCTTTGTTCTGACAAACAAAAATATTTTACTCTACTATAATAATATTATAATATATTCATATGTGTTTTTTATGTTAACAGTTGACTCTCTTTTATAATTCCCATCAGCCATGATAAAGCTATTGCTTCCATCAGGAAGGAAAATGAAAGGGATTTATGATCATCTTATTATTCCTTCTATAGTGTAATGGTTGTTATCTAAATTCATATAAAATACGAATGAGTCGTAATTTGCTGGCAAAAAATGGATGCATGCTTCAGGCAAAATCATACTTGCATATATTTAATTTGGAATTGTGTATTTGACAGATGCTTGTCTTAAATCTATAATGTCCTCTGACATAAAGCACACAAATGCTCATAGCATATATGGTGGAAAAGTAAGAGATCACTGGCTTCACAGTATTAAATTTCCTCTGCCTAAGGGTTATTGTTGATCAGACCATGAAAGTGAATGTCTGGTTATAATGTATTCATGATTAAAAGAAAATATGAGCACTACTGAAATCTACAGTCACTTAACACTAAATCTGTAATTCAGAAAAATGTCAGGCCAACAAAAGGGGTGATGCTAGTTAAATGATCTTGGTCAGTTTTCAGATTGTGCATAAATCAGTATAAAAATGATTTTGATCTTTTTTTGGTACATATATTGTTGTATATGCTTATACAGATTTACATTGAAGCAAACGTGTCTCTCAGAAAAATAAAATTTCTCTAAACGTGATCAATACAATGTATAATATGGTTTTAGTATTTATTTTTGGCATTTAACAGCTAATCAAACAGTGTGTGTACTGTGAGTTTTCGACAGAGTCTTGAGCTTCTGTGAATAATAATTACCATTTGACCCTGGGCTGTAAATGAGATGCCAGGTGAAGAAGCACATATGCTTGTTGTGTAGCCTAAATGCAATATAAAAGAAAGAGGGTACACTGTATATGAATTATGATTAGACACAGTTGGTGGCAGCCAGCGGCCGGCTATGCTTTCCCTTTGCTGTCTGCTCCAATTTCTCTTTGGACGGGTTGAGAGAGCACTGCGTGTTCAGGTCAAGATGTTTGCCTAGAAATAGTAGTACAGTTGCAGCTGTGTTTGCTGGAGCAGGAGACTAGTTTAAATAGCATTACCATTTATCCAGTCCATTAACAGAACTCTGTAAAATAATACCAACTCTGCATAAACTACAGGACAGCGTAATAAAATTACAAGCACTTGTTGACAGATGGGAAGTGTAAGTAAAGGAAAACGATAGGTTGAGAGTTTAAAAGAGACAGTGTGTTATTTTTTGTGTGCCTAAAGACACTTGATTTTCAAAGGTAATTGAACGAATTCTTTTTCAGGTTGCTTTCCTTCCGATTGAGCAGCCTTCCAAGAAATCTCCTGGAACTAGTTAAAGTGAATAATTTTAGTCAAAGCAGAAACTGATTTTTTCCCATTAAGAGCTATCTGCAAAGGTGTTTTGACATAAATATTTCAATAGGAAGTAGTTAATGCTAAAAATAGTCTTAAGTAGCGCTGTAGGGTGTATTAATCTTACCTTGCAAGGTATCTTTCAAAGCAAAACATACATGAACCTCTGTTTTGATCCGGTACTGTTAAAATAAAGGTGCTGTTGTGAATCCCCCGGGGTAATATAAGTCTGTGTTCAACAAGTACCTTCCCTGTGAGAGGAGGGGGATGTGTGTTGTTTTCAGTGACCTGTCTGCCCACTCACCCTCGCTTGTCTCGCATCAACGGCGGTACCTTCGTAGGGAGAACTCCTCCAGCCCAGTGAGTGCTTATCTGAGGCAAATAGATTTTGACTGCTTACTTTGGCTGGTTAGATCACAGTTCATTGATTGCCTGTTTTGCTGCAGGATACCAAGTGACTGGACCCAAAGCTGTCTGGAAATTGGGTTTTAAAGGATACCTTTATTAATCAGTGGCATTGAGGTTCAATAACCAATAAAGGTTATTGAATTCCATGCGCAAAGCTTGTCCCTTTTGATTTACATTTCTTGTGCTTGGAATGAGGTTAAGTTTCCTCACTGACCAATATTTGCTTTGGAAAAACAATCTAGTGGATGTTGTCTGATATTAAATACATTTTTCTTTCTTATATATATATGTATATATGCATATATACTTGAGAAGATACACATTGTGAATAAGATATTTCAGCTCTACAGGAAAATATCTTAATATAGTCTGATTAATAAACACTTCTTTTGGGGATCTCTCTTTAAAAAATTCCTAACAGCTAATAATTAAAGGAAAGCAAAAATATTAAAAATCAACCCCTCCCTTTAAAAAAAAAAAAAAAAATCTTAGGCCAGAACAACGGCAGCAAAAACAACAACAACAAAACACGCTGCATGGGGGGCCCTTGCAAAAATTCCTCCTGAATTAATTTCTGCCAGCTATGATTAAAGTGTGTGGTACTAGATGTGTCAGACACCATAGTTCTCTGCTTCATTTTACTCTTGGCCTCTTTGGCCCCTGCCACAATAAATCCCACAATGGTTAGGCAGGGATTGCAGGTTACAGTTGCCAGGGTTACCGTTGTCCGGTCGGACCAACATCATTACTCATCCAGCCCGCTACCCCAAGCACTGCTGCCCGCTCCGAGAGGCTGACGCAAAGAAGAGGAAAGTTCTCTGGGTGGCTCTTGGTCTCTGTTTTTTTGAGCTGCTGTAGGAGAACCTGGGATTTGTGTCATTTGCTGAGTGTTACTGTTTTTTATTATTTATTTAGTTATTTATTTTAAGTTTTGCCAAGAGAAAAAACAACCAAACCAATCCAAATATCAGCTAGGAAATTAAAATTAAAAAAAAATAAAATGATAAAATGTGGTGTATGTAAGGTGCTAAAACAGTGACTTGTAAAACATTTTAAGTGCTGGTCTGTTCTTAAGGTGTATTTTGAGTGCTGGTCTTGTTAAGGTAGATACATTTGAGGCTTAATTTACGGCTTTGTCATACTCCTTTTAACAGTAATCATGGCAAGTGAAACTATAGTCATCGTTTTGGAGAGAAGATTTATCTTCAGCCTGAATCTATTTTAACAGCTCTGGAGAAATCACTTATTAGAAAAGTGCTCATTATCCCAGAGCCTGTGAAATCCTATTCCAACTGCAAACAGGTGGCTGTAGATGTTACAAGTCCAACAAGGGGAAAGAATGAGCTTCCCCTTTTCAAAAGGCAATATCAGACATTCTCTCTTCTTCTGCAAGTTGATCCACCATTGGATCAGAGCAATGGGTGCATTTCCCCTGCTTGTGTGTGCCGCAGTAATGTAATCCCGTGTTCCACCTTGTTGCAGGAGTGTGCTGGATGTGCAGCAATTAAAAGCTTTAGTTGAATGTGAATTGTGAAGCCACCTTGTTGCTTGAAACTTCCCCAAAAAGTGTGTTGGTTTTTTACTTATTTCAGTTTTTATCATATGTCATGGGGCATTCTGGCAGCTTGCACACAAACAAACTTGTTGGGGTTGTTTTGTTTGTTTTATTTTTAAGTCTTACCCTGTTAAATAGAAACAAACAATTTTCCCACACGTTGTGTCTATCCTACCAGTGTTATGACTTCTTGTGGTTTTCTACCGCAGTGGCTTGGTTCAAATACAATGTTTAAATTCTTTTATCTAAACAAATAATGTGCTCGTGAATAGAAAAGTTGCTAAGAACATACCAGTTTTAATACCAATTAGTTTTTGATTGCCAGCATTATTTTATTAGCATCACTTCTGACCAGTGATTGTAGTTCTTAGAAAATAAGTATCTTTCAAAATTATTAACAAACAGCTACTGAATATAGTATATATATAGAATGAGTATACAGTTTTGGCTTTGTGGTATTGTAAGCCAATAACTGAAAACAAATCCCTAATTTCATACATAACAGTAATTACTCTTTCTTGCAGTGTGGAAGCACCATTACTCTAGCTTTGCTATGTCAGTGCATTCTTACTAATACAAGGTTTTATTGCCTCAGTTGAGGATGGTTTTGGAGTAAATTTCTTCCCATATGTCATTTAGTTTTGTGAGTTTTATTTTTGCTGTAATTACAATCCATAGATAAAGACAGGACGATCTGAAAATGGGTATTAAATATGTTTGTTGAGGCTCATTTGTTTTAGGAAAAAAACAAAGTGAAGACACGCTGCCTCTGTGCTCAGTTTGTAATACCTCATCTCTGACATTCATTTCTTGTATGGAAGATCTAGGAGATAGACTTTTCTGAGACATTATGAAGACTATTTGCTCCTTCTTTCCCATCTGCTAATTTTTATTTTTTTTTAATCTGGAAAGAGAAGTGATTTAGGAGCTTGAATACTTTATGTAACTTGTCTTGGTTTGCTTGTGCATCTTTTCTTTTATCCTGCCATCATTTGCTTCTACCTTCAGTTCTCATTCTCTGCTAAATGTTTCAAACCTGAAAACTTGGTTATCCTTTACAACGTAGTGAGCAAAACAAAATAAAAAAAAACATCACTGAAGCTTTGCTTCAGATGTGAGCCCTACTTATGTAGGGTTGGAGATGGCAAGATGTCCTGGTTTGAGGTTTCAGAGATTTTTGGAAGTGCTGCAAAAACTTGTTTAATTCACCAGGTGATTTATTTTTGAGCATAGAAGCAAGAATTATACATAAGCATTCGGTGTACAACTTGCAGCAGTTATATCCTAGCAACAGCAAACATTCAGCCTTAGATTTAGCTGAGTGAAAGTGCTGGTGAAACCAGGATGAACTTTTGAAATGTAGTCTGGAAAAAAAAACAAGTGAAATGTATAATTGCTGTGTGTAATTACTGGACTTTAAACTTCACTACATTACTCTTCCTGCCCTTTGATTTAGAATCTCTTAATCTGTAGGCTTTCCCTGAGCTATGCTTCCTTTTGTATTTTCACAGTACCTGCCACGATGCTGTGCAGGAAAAAAAGTAGTGTACCAAATATACCGAGATCAGAGTAAATGTGATAACTTGAAGGAATAGTATCAGATTTTTAAAATTAAAAAAAAAAAAACTCACACCTTTTTCTTGTGAAATGGCACTCTCAAAATGGATAGTTGTGTTGTTAATTTTGAGATAATTGGAGGGTGTCTTTAAATTGCAGCTAAATTTGCCTTTATTTCTTTAATTATAAAACCCATAGTTTCACAGCTGTCTCTTTACAAGCGATATTTCCTTTGCTATGGGATAAAATGGCAAATTGGATGGACTTCTGGGGCTGGAAGCTAATTCTGCTACCGGGTAGATCACTAAATCGTTGCAGAATCTGCATTACCGAGTGATATAGCTGACTAATTTCAGTGAAAGGCATCTGTAGAGATACTTAGAACTATTGATTTTTCATTAGAACAAACATTCCCGAAACACTTTATAGTCACTTTTAAACTTATTTTAAAAAATCATGTTAAACACAAAGCAAACAGAAATACAGCTTACAGCAATCCTTTCTGGACCAACACAAATATCTGGCTTTCAAAATCTTTGATGCTATTAGGCATTGGTTCTTAAATATGTCAAAGGCATATTTAAGCACCAACAACAGGTAACTCTTAAATTAATGTGCTGATATTCAGAGTAATGGCGAGATCTACTATAGCTATTGTGGCTTTGTTACCTTGACCTGTTTGGCCCCAAGTGTAAATAACTATCCTTTGTAATTTTGTTGACAAGATAGCAGTAAAAGTAGAGAACTGAGGTAATTGCTTTTTAATATAAAAATAAAAGTAACTGGGTTTGGGGTCACCTGTAACCATATTCATGTCCTGCCTGCCTAAGTCCCTGGGTTGTTCCTGGAGGGTTAACCTTGAAAGCTTTGGTAAATTGTGATACAGGAAACCTTTTAGGCAGGAGTTAAGTAGGAAACTGAATCTCGGTGAAGGAAGTAATGAAAAGTAAAAAGGCATGTCAGAGGAAATGCCATTATTATGTGGTACAGAAACATGGTGTGAAATGTTATAAAGAGGACATCTGTAAGTCTCGGCTTGCACAGAGTGGACGTTTAAGTGCGGCCATGTCATCTTGATTAAAAAAAGAATAGAATAGAAGAAAAAAATCAGGCCAAGGGAAGATGTGAAAGTATAGAGGCTTGTCCCTATGATGGTAGGTTTCTTCTGCGAGTGGAAGATTAAAGCCTAAAGTAACTGAATAGCTGAGAAAAGTCCAAAGAAAGGTTGATTGCTTCCCCTCCAACAGTTCCAATTGATTGAAAAAAGCCTAATTTAAAGTTCTGTTTGTTCTGTGTCTTAAACCATCAGAATCTTCTTTTAGAACTGGGGGAATGCTCTGGAAGAGAAAGAATCCAAGGATAAAAAGTCATTGCAGGCCAACAATTGTTCCTAATCCTCACAAAATGCTGGAGAAATTAAATTTATTCTTTATTGCTCAAAGTGTTACCTAGGTCACTGGGCGATGGGAAAATTGAACTGGAAGTCGAGTAGGCACAATCTTTGTTTTGTGTCTAGATGCTTAACCTTAGACACGACAAGGCATCTTAGTGTGTTGTGGGAACTTGGTTCAGAGTATTAACACCAGGACGTTTATTACCCTGGATTTATAATAGGCTGTGCTGTCAGTAGATGAAAATGTTGTGTTTACATTTCAGTGTTAAATGATCATTTAATTAACACCTAAGGAAAAAAAAAAACCAACCAAAAAAACCCTTGTGAAATTCTTAATGGCTTTTATTGTTGGTTTCCTTGGAGGTTTTAATATCCAAGTTACGCTGCAGTTGCTTCTATAGGTACAGCTAGAAAAGACATATATGAATGTAGTCAAGAAGGACAGACAGTTTAACCCCTGTTGACCCTTCATCCTGAATGTTGATTTATATAGCATTTAAAATGCATTGAATTTGTTTTAAAGCTTGTCTAAAATTACTCACACAGCATTCAAACACATGTATTTTTCCTTTTAAAAATATTCCCAAACTGTATGTTGTTATAAAAAGCATCATTTTTTCTCCTAGAAAATTATTCAAATGTATATGGAATGTATCAGAAAATATTTTACAGTAATAAAAAAAAAGTTGTTGTTTCACTAGGCTTTTTGTAAGGAAAAGAGATTTGAAACAGGCAACCTATCGTGTACTGGTTGTAGTAGCCACTGCCTGAATTCTTCAAAAGGAGTAGGAAATTGGCAAGGGAAACAACATTATTGCAAAAATGCATATCCACTTTAGCTGGCACAGATCTGCTTTCATGTGTTCCATTGTATCAAAGAAAGTCAAGGCCATCTAAAAGCTTTAATTTGCTCTTGGTCCTTAATAATGCTTTTTGTTGTAATGTTGATCTACAAATGCTTTTTGCCATAATGTTGCCCTGCAAAGCATGTTTGAACAGTTTTTTGCATCCTAGAGCTAAAGCTGTATGAAATGCTCTTTGTTAAAGAGCAGCTGCTCTTCAACTGATGTGCTTTTATAAACATGCTGTAGTAAAAACTAAAATTATAACTAGGTTTAGAGATTTTGGTGTTTTGGGTTGTTTTCTGGTTTTGTCTTATGTCTGGTTTTAGGGTTTTTTTGGTTTGTTTTTTTTTAATCAGTCTCTGCCTAGGGGATAAGCCCCCTGATTTTTAAAGCATGTTAATAGATTAATAATAAATAACTCAGCATAGCTTAACTCAATTATTGATGACCCACGAAGTTTTTGGTATACTTTTTGTTTTTACTGATGATCATATCCTTTACACATGTCAATAGCCGAGCTGGAATACGTAGGAATTTGCTGATACAGTAAATGTTCCTTTTTTCCACACAAGTGACATAAACCATCCAACACTTGATGAAATATTACAGCTGCAGTGTGAGTTCTATCTGCCAGTGGGATCTCAATGTTTTTCAAAGTTCTCTCTGAATATATTTATTAAGTTGAAATTTAATATTCGGATAGAGACTTATCGGAGGTACTTGCATTTGCTTTTGTTGGAAATATTTGACCATTTATAATTAAAGCAGTATATCACCATTTGAGTATATATTTCAGTGTTCTTAATTGAAGAAAAAAAAATTCTGTAATATCCATTAATTGACATGTCAGATGCAGGAGTACTTAGGATGCTCAGGTCAGATCAGAGACTTAGCCCTCACCACACTTAGATTGCTCCCTCTTCCCTTTGCAATCCTGGTAGAGATTTTGGGTTTGCCAAAGTGGTGAGTGGTTAGGATGAGGAGAGCGCGCGGGAAGACATGGGCTAAACTTCCCACCCACAGGTTGGTAGATTGGTTGAAACTGTATTGAATTGTGTGAGACCGAGTCCTGGTGGGGTCGGTCACATCGATTAATTGAGTACCAATTAAAGGGACACTCATTACGGTAAGGAAAAGTGCCAATATGCAAAGTGCGGTACTTGGTCTCGAGAAGGAGAGCTGAAGCAAGTGCTGTGGCAATGAACAACCCCGAGAGTTGTCCTCATCCTTGTAGCTCTTGTAAGGATGCTGGAGACGGGGCTGGCGGTTTTATTTGGGAATAAAATGCTGCTGAATACTGAGCAGAGGTTATTCTCTCCCCCAGACACTTGAGGGGCCTGCTCTGCTAATGGCTGTTCAGACCCACCTCGTGGGGAATAAAGCTGGGACCTGCTGAACTCTTTTCATCTTTACAGCCAAGCCCAGGTGCAGGCTCTCCCTGGCTCAAGGCTGTTTAAAGGACCACACTCTGAAGCCTTCTTTCCCTGGCCCCTAATCTTCAGGGGAAAGAAAAAAGGGGGGGCTAAATCTTTTGGTTAAGTACTCCTTGAGGATTTGCAGGGTAATACATACAAGAGACAAAATCCTTGCCTTTTTCTTTTCGTTTTCTCTTCCGTCCAGACAGTTCAATGACATTTTTATTTTTGCTGTGAATGTGTAATTCATACAGTTGTAAGGAAGGGCTGCTTGGACTTTAGAAGGCAGCGTGTATGAGGGGAGGTTCAATGGTGACTGTTCAGTGCTTTGGTAGGCGATATAGAAGAAACATCAACTCTTTTTTTTTTCTTTTTTTTTTCTCTTCTTCCCCTTCTGTGGACTTTTGTTGGAGTGGTGGATAGCTGGAAGGGATTTAGATACTTGATTGACCTCGACACTGGAAAGGTTGCATCTCAAGTTTGATAAGGCCCACAGGGAAAGGTTGCAAAGATAGGATAACAGCTAATGTATTTGTAGTAGTTGCTTCTCAGAATATAAAGATACGAGCAGCTAAATGGAGAGAAGAGAGTATGAACGTGCGTCTTAAAGTGGGAGGGGGAAAAAAAAACTAAAAAGCTTAACAGAACTACAGAAAATTACTTACATGAACTAAAAAAATGACCCATGCAAAGACATACTCAGTATGGTGCAGGAGAGTGGTGATTTTTTTGAGACTAAATTCCTGTCTGATCCTTACTACTTAGACGTGAGTGTTAAATCTAGCCCATGATTAAGCAGTTCTGTCATATTCTGGTTATTTTTTTTATGAATTGTGAATTCTTTGTAAAAGACAAGACTCTTTGACGTCCTTGATTTTTAGTCATGTGTCTGTAAGCTCAATTGAGCAAATATTTCTGTGTAACTATCCTATGCTGTAACTTGTTCTAGCAGTGGTGTTCTCCTCCTTTATGTTCCTACAATACGAAATAAAGTTTGGGGTTTTTCGAGTGATATTTTTCCACGTCACAGGGATTTATAAGAAATGAAAAAACAGAAGGGGAGAGCATACCGAGTTTATAAAGAAGTTTTGATTTTTGATCTCCAGTGCAGTGTTCATGTTAGAGGTGCAGAAACCAAAACTTCTCATCTGACATGAAGTGCAGAGGTATTGTCTCTCAACTGAACTTTGCTTTTGTATGTAGGTTTGGCAGATGTTAAATTTGAAATTTATCTCAGCCATAGCGTTGCTCTTCCTTTGGCTCACCAACGAGGGTAACCAGATGTTCAGATTTGAGGGTCTAACTGATGAAGTAGATAATCTCTGCCATTCTAGATGATAGCAGTGGCTTCATCTGCACAAAAGAGGAGAGTCTTTCACCATATTACGAGACTTCTTGGGCAAGGAAATAATCAGAAAATCGTAAAACTATTTTAGGCTCTAAAATGAAGATTATTGTTAGTTAAGCTTGTTCAGCTAGAATGCCTTGTTAAGATGAAAGAACCTTACCATGTGTGATAAACAGTTACCTTTTTAATTTGAAATCTCATACAAAATTAGGTTGGAAGCTGCTGGGATGTGGCTGGTTGTACCACAAACTGCTGAAGTTCTAGATAAGGCACTGGAGAGAAGTATTTATTATTGGGTCAGTTGTTTTGTAGCCTGTTGGTTACTGATTTGAATGGTGTGAACAGCACACCCGTAAGTTTTGTTTGAGGAAGCGATAGTGAGAGATGTAAATAATAAAGTATGCCAGAATTGTTTGTTCTGTGGATATGGACTGGAGAATGTGGGAAATGCAAAATGATTCCAGCAAAATCAAGATTGTGATCACTGGGGGGAAAGCTATTGTAAGAGATTTAATGATGAAAATAGCCATAAATGTACAGCGCAGCACAGAACAACAAAACCATGCAATTTCTTGTGTGTGTATCAAAGACACTGCAGGATGTATGAGAGAAATTATTTTTAACTGTACAATGTAGTTTTGGAAAACTGATGGCAAGGTGGTTTGCTTTTGTAGCTAACATGGAATGCTCACTTCAAATGCATTATTTTTTTTTCCATTTAGTTGCAACAGTAAAAAACATTTCACTAGGGTTTGGGCTAAACTGATGTTTTATCTGGTTTTGAAATTGGGTTGCAAAACCTATTGTGTTAGGTTTTTTGTTTTGTTTTTTTTTTTCTTCCCCTCAGCCAAGTGAAATAAAACCAGACTAGATTCGTGTTATGGGAAAGGCTTTAAGAATGAGTATGTGCTGTTAGTTGAGTTCTGTAAGACCGAAATAGCAGAAGAATGGCAGTATTATGTGTGCACGTATATGGAGGGGGAACAAAGAGCAAAACTGGGAGAAATGTAATTGAATTAAGAGGTTGATTGGTCAAGAAAAGATTTCTGCAGCAAGTTATGAGTCTTTGAGGTGAGTGACCTAAGAATGATCATTTGGCGTATATTCAGTGCGTTAGTAGAAATACTAGTAATGCTTCCAGAGGTGTGAATTCTTATTAAAGAAATGGAATTTGACAGTCTGCTGGAATTATAAATTCAGGAGATTGAATATTTAGGAGTAACAGTGGGTATTGGATTTTTCCTGTAGTAGAAGAAAATCAAAGCTTTTTCTGCCCCAATTTAATTCACTGCTGGTCTCCTAACCACTCTGTTATAAGCTGTCTTCATATAGTGATTTTATCCACAGAGATGCCAAGTGGGGAGAATGGCCTAATTCTGTTCTGCAGTGTGACAGCTTGCACTATTGTGCTCAATTTGATGTGTTTGACTGGGATGGTGAAACTGAGTCAGCTGGAGCAAGTGTCGTTAGTAAGCAGTATTTCTTATACCTTGATAGGCTCTAGGCAGTGAGGTAGTTCATTTTCTGAAATGTGAAAAAGCTAACACTTCCCCCAAAGCAACAAATACCATATGAGGAATCTGCTGATTTGTCTTCTGGTCCAAGGAGAGTATTTGTCTCACAAGAGCTGTAGATGATCATAATTTATAATGTAGGATTGGGTCTGGAGAACCTTTCAGCACTGGCAGAAAGGTGCTGGAGGTCTTATCAGCATATTATTTCACATGCTTGCTCTAAAGAAGTTGAGATGAAGGTACACGAGAGTTGTTGAATAAGTTAATAAACAAAAGTAGAAAGCATTTTGTGTAGGGGGAAGAAATATTGTATGGTTACGTTGCTGTAAAAGAATTCAAAGTTTGTTTCCTGAAATAAAGCACTGTTACCATAACCACTCAGTTGTGTGTGTGTTCCCTGGAATGGGAATTTGAGTGTTCATAACTGTGCATTTCATGTATGCAGCAAGGCCTTAGTGTGTGTGATGTGTGGGTATGCAAATGAATTAACACTGATAATACTTTGTTATTGATGTTTAAGGTATCAATGTATTAAAAAAAAATGAAGACAACCCCTTCCCCCTCTGAAGAAACAAGAAGTAACCCCAGTCTTTGAGAAGTAGTCAAAGGGAAAATGCAATGAAGCTAGAGTTGCTCGTCTTGAAAAGCTTTGGGTTTGCCCCAAAGAAAGTAGTTAGAATATTATCTGTATCCATTAAATTTTGCATTGCTTGATGAATTAGGGGTATACATTTGAAAGAACGTTCTTATGCTTCTTAGAAAAGTAAAGCTATTTGACTACGTACTTTGTTGAAAATGGAACTTAAACTGGATTCCTGGAACAAAATTTAGTGCTGCTTTATTTTTTTTTTTTTTCATGATCTAGCTGTGGGTGGGATTGTTTTGTAAGAAAGTCTGCTGTTCTTAATCTGCCTTTTGTTCACTTTACTTGCATTTTTAAATTATGGTTGTATGACTGTATTTGTCCATTGTGTTTTATTTTGGCGTCTGCACTGGGGATGACGTCCTAATTAGTTTGCTAAATGTGAATGTTGCAGAAAACTGTTTGTAATGGTGTAACATCTCATTCTGCACAGTAATGGTGCAGGTCGCATGTGAATCTGGCAAGTACTTAAAAAGGGAGAGTAGTTCTGGCATGCCTAAAGGAAGATATAGACAGAAGATGATCAATGTATCCCTACTATTTATCATCGATTTGGCACACCATGATTAATTAATTTGCCTGGATCTGCTAGGAATCTCTTTCCTTCTATATCAAGATATGGAAAACTGCAGGTGTGTTTTCTGTGTGTATAGATAGGAAGAGAAACAGTGTACACAGAAACCTATGACAGCTAATTTAAAAAAAAAATAAAATTAACTAAGGAATAAACTTGAAAAATGCTTCAGTTTAAGTTGGGTGGTCCAGAAGATTGAAAGGATGTTCTGAATTTGGTTTCGGCTCCTTACCAGAGGAAAATATTGTATTACTAGGAATCACGTTTTAATTGCTGCTTTGTTTTGTTTTATCCTTAATTACAGTATCCTGCTGGGTGTAGTTTTATCAGCAGTGCTTTTGAGATTGTGTAATGTTTAGAGAGGATTACACTACGTAAACCTTTCCAAATATGAGACCCTTTTAAAAAAGGAAATGTGGTGTGAATTAAGTGTAGTTTTGAAAAGGAACATGGTAAGCTTTTTGGGTGAGTTTAAAGCATGCATGATAAATAGGTTGTTTTGATCTGGTTTGTATTTTGCATTTTGTTCTTGGATGTTTGCTTGGAGATGCGAGTCTGTAGAAACTGTTTGAGAAGATCTGAACTGTAAAGGGAAAGTAAAGAAATATTTATTTGTGCTGAAGTTTTATATGGAATTCATACTCTGAAGTAAGCCTAGGTAGTGTTTGAACACATGGGAATTTCTTAAAATAAACACAGCCATGAGGGGAAAATGTGATAATGACTTGATGATGATGAGTGTCTGCTGTTACAGGTCCAGTGAGATGCAAGTGCCAACACCCCAGTCTCTACACCATGATCCAAATTGTAACGAAGGAATTTGGCAGCTCCGATGCCTTTATGTGAATGTATTACCATGGCTATGAAGATAAATAGTTCCAAAGTGGAAATACTAACAAATATTTAGTCATTTCCAAGCAGATTAGAAGTGAAAATAGGGATACCATAGGAATCGAGATAAATGGGAAATATATCTTCTGCGTATGTGTGTTTCCATTCTTATTTCCCTGGGCTGGTTCTTCCTTTTAAAAATCAGTGTATTTAGACAGATTACATGTATTCTCTTTGTAGAGGTCACATCCCAGTTGCTTATTCTTTTCCAACTTCCTTCCTCCTCTTCTCCTGCAACTCTCCTCTTATGCAAACATCAGCCCTGGTTAAAGCCTAAAGCTTGCTCAAAATTTTCTGTAGTAAGTTGTAGACTGGTGGGCTCTCTGATAAGCACAAACTGTCTAATGAAGTGCAAGAGTTCAGACTTATTCTCAAGGGCAGGCTCCCCCTTGTGGGTGCTGAGCTGCTTACTTCCCAGCCTAAATTAGCAGTGCACTAATTTAATCTATAATTCCACTTTTAAAATTGATATCAGTATATAATTCTAAAGTAATTTGTACTCTCAAGTAGATTCCAAGCTAGATTGGCCTGAAAACTCTTAATTCAGAAAGCAGATTTGTAGAGTGGGAAAAATATTGCCAGAACACAAAGATCTTAACTTTTTTTGCTGTTCCTGTTTTTCATGCGGTCTGGTCTGCGGCTTTTGGATACAAAAAATTCTCATAAACTGGGTATGTTAGCTTTTTCTAAATGTACTGCTTAGCTTCTCTGCTAAATAGGTTTGTGTCTTGTAGTGGATGTCTACCATATGGGACTGATACCTGTGGTGAGTGTCAGCGCTGGCGTCTGGCAGATTATTTGCCATCAGATTCTTCAGGTTCCTCTGCCAAAGATTAGGGAGAGCTATGTTGCTTGCGTGGAATGAGGCATCCTTTGCTTTGACTGATGATGGTGCAGGATTCTACAGTGGAATCTGGACTGAATTTGGAATTTCTGAATCTAAAATTCAGAATTTCAAGGTTAGAATTTCAGACTGAGGTGAAGACAGTTTTTATGTGTGCTCCACTTGGCTGGTTGCTTCATGCAAGGTGTTTAATGCAGCTCACTGAGTTGACTTCTTTAGACGGGCTTAAGAGGCTTTTCTCCTAGCTCGCTAGCCCAAGCTGAATGACTCATCTGAGATCAAGCTGTTGACAGAAGAGATGCTTTCAGAGCTGCAGATGGCACTGCCAGCATCTTAATGAAATCTGGTGCCAAGGGAAGCATATGAAAAATGTAGGAAACAATACTGTATATTGCATGTGAATCCTGAAAAATAATGATGTGTCTGTGGATGAAAGATGCTGTGCATTTTTTATAATGACGAGGAAATCGATCTTCCCCACTTTTTCGCTTCCATCTTCTAACCCTGAAGACTTCTTTATGGCCTACAATTAATTGGGCTGATAATCTGATCAATACAAAGTCCTAGTATTTGGACGTTGTCTCTGAAGTGAATGACAGTCTGGTGGTACTATGCTTACCTTTTGAAATTCAGAATCCTCCTGGTCCTTCCAGTTTGCTCTCTTCCTATAACAGTACTAGCCAGTACTGCTATAATGTGCATATATGGAGTCCTGGCTAAGGAGCTAAGATCTGTAACTTTCCCTTGTTCTCAGATTGTTCTTATCTAAGTGGTTGTTTGCTATTTTCACACCTTTTTCAGTATGAAAAGGGTAAGATGATTCCTGTAAGAAGGAAGCAGCAGACTATACCAACAGTGTAGCCTGCAGAGAGAACCAGGGTCAAGATATTTGGCAAATTATGTAACTTCTTTTCATGGTTGCTTGAAAATGCAGATGATAATTTCCAGGAATCGTGTTAAGATATAATATATTTATAAAGCATTCCAGAGATGAAGAATTCACCTTGCATGTCTAAATTACGGCAGGTCTTACAAAACCTTGCATGTCTAAATTATGACAGGTTTAGAGCTGAGAGAGATGCTAGGGTTTCTCCCGTTCTTGAGGACAGATATTTTGTTTGGCCAGCTGTTGGAGTTGCAGAGTTTTTTTCCTCCTTCAGGAAATGCAAGCTTGCCAAATCTGAACCCAGAGTCACAGGACAGGGAATACTTCAGTACAGAAACTTGTGCTTCCTCACTGGTACAAACTCTGACTGCATATTGCAATCAAACCCATAATTTGACAGCGTTCCAGATTGAGTTTCCTGGGCAGTCAGGAGGAACTTTAAGCTCTTTTGAATGTCATGGATCAATGAAAGAAAAAATTGTGTGCAAAGAAATAGAGGATCGTTTAATGGATAAGATAGCAGCAATAATTTCTGATGACACTCGTTCTTCTTGTATAACTTGTCAGAGCTCAGGGGATATCATGTTTAGTCATGCTTCTTCCATTCTTCAGTTATCAACTTCATCAAATTCATGGGCACAGTGAAAGCTTTTTTTCTGCTCAGCTTCTTCAGCATAATATTTCTCATCACTGTCCTGAACCTTGGTGTGACCTTACTTGTTGGTGACATGCGCTGTAATTTCAGCTAGTAGACACTGCAATGTCTAGATTTCTGTCTCTTCTGAAGATGGTTTCTGTTTCTCCTGAAAATTTTCTCTTCTGCATTCTCAATGGAAAATCTAATTAGTCTACTCTTTTTTGCCATAAATGATTCCAAGGTGCTTTGTATAAAATAAAGCATTTTCTTGTTGTGTGTTGTTTGATTTTTTTTTTTTTTAGTGGGAAGCATGCAGTGAAGGAGGAAAATAAAAATTATCTCTTGACACTAAAGTCACACATTGTGTGTGCTTATTAATACTTTTATTATTTTTTTAACAAATGGAAATAATACCTGAAAAATAAATATGAATTTTAAATAACTACAGGAGATTTTTACGTGTAGCTTTCCTAATTGCAGGAAGGTAACCATGACATTACTTTTTGTTCCTTGTGCATGTTAGTGGTTTTAACTTAGTAGATTTGCTAAATGTGTCTGTCATTGTGTTTAAAAATTTTAATTACTGAGGTTTGTGTAACTGCTCCCAAATACAAGGGGTGTTTGTAGAAAGCTGGATAGATTGACAAGTGATTGACAGGGTAAACAGTCCCACTGTGTTCTGATATCCCATGCTGTGGAGCGATGCTACAGATGCCTCATAAGCCTCAGGAAGTAGCTGCAATCCAATTTTTATTAAACTTCTACTGCCAATGTATCTTGACATTATTGTTAATTAGAAAATTAAATGTACCACTGTTGACTTTTTCTTCCTTTCTTGAGCAAGCTTCACTGTTACGTTGCATTCCTATAAAGCCTTAATATGATATAAGCTAATAGTGATATATTTGTCTTTATTAATAAAAGCAGTGTTGGAAAGGGGAAGTTCAGACGTTACATGTCCTTTTATTTGTTTCCGAGAATTTCATTCTCCTATTCTTCTATTGTGAAAAATCGTTAAATGAAAATGGTTAGTGTAATAGCAGTCCAGTAACAGTTCTTGTCCTAATATGCCTGCAAAACAAAACCATCCTAGAAAATAGTTGTCAAGTCCATGTAGCTCTTAACGTTCCCTAAAAGAGGCAGACACAGTTTAACCTTGCTCTTGCCCTCTTCTTCTCATTGTCTCCTCCTCTACCATCCACAAGAGAAAGGTAAATAACAAACAAAGAAACCAAAAAACCCTCTGAAAAGGCAGAGAGCTTTACTGGTTCACCCTTGAAGATCTTTGCTTTGTAGCATGGAGACAAGACTGGTAAATTCCCATGTCCAAGGATCATAATGAGAAAAACTTTGTTATGCAGCTGAAGATGGTGATTGACACTATAGCAAAGAAAGGTAACTCCCATATTTTGAAAGCTTTGCAGCTTTAACTGAATATCTATATTTCTCCTAGGGAGCCAGAAGGCAGCTGATGTAAATTTTGGGTCAATGCTGCAACTAATGAAAGAGGGAAGATCTAGATATTGGAAAGACATTCTTTCTCATGATGGTGGTGAGACACTGGAACAGGTTGCCCAGAGAAGTTGTGGATGACCCATCCCTGGAAGCGTTCAAGGCCACGCTGGATGGGGCTTTCAACAGCCTGCTCTAGTGGGAGGTGTCCCTGCCCATGGCAGAGGAGTTGAAACTCAGTCATCTTTAAGGTCCCTTCCAACTCTAACTATTCCATGATTCTAATCTTGGGTTGTCACGTGGATCCCTTAGACATACATCTATCACATCTCATGTTAAGTAAGCTGGTGATACTGTCTTATTAAACAGGGTCTTTTGCTGTCAACCAGGCTCTGTATCTTTTCTCACAGCCCCCTTCGCTGTGTTGCCTGGAGATTTTGTCCAGTTTGGCAACTTTGCTTTTCGTACTGAATCTGAACTGAATGCAGTGACCAACTGTGTTAAACTATGATAACAAGTATTGTATTTGGGATGAAAACTTTTCTTTGCCTTCTGCAATGAAGAGAAGTTCAAAATGTCAAATGAATAGGGCCTCCTCAGGGTGCTACTGTTTGGGGTTTTTATTACAAAAATCTCTAGGTTTCACCCTTAAGCATCTTTCTGTTAAATATAATCAATATTTTCACTTTGCTTCATAAAAAATCGATGTCCTGCTTTAACCTTGCCATATAACTTAAGAGATTTTGATTGTGGATGATTAGATAGTGGCCTGCACAGTGGACTTCGCCCTAAAAGTATCACCCTTGTAGTTGTGTTAAATGAGCCAGCACAGACTGGGGAAAGCTCAGCATAGTACAGGACATATAACTGCAAAATTTGGTATGGCTGAGTTAAAGGGAAAATTGATTTTTGGGAATGAAATAAAAATTTTCTTTACACAGTGTATTCTTCTACCTTCCATCCTTACCTTCCCCAAGAACTTTGTCAGGTAGCAGAAAAGCCTACAGAACTGGGTCAGGCTCATTCTGCTGCCTCTAAGGAAATAGTTGAGTGACAGCAGAGATGTCTGGAGCTCTCAGGAGGATGGAGGACCCAAGCAGAAGGTGAGGGTGGAGCCCGCTACCATTTGTACCCTTGTCACTCCTCACGAAGTGAATGTGTTTCTGGCAACTGGGAAGAAGGTGGCAAACTTTTCTCTTCTTCGATTACTGTTCTGCTGCAAATGTCTTACTGGTTCTCAAAGATTTTTTAGAGAAGACCTTTCCAGGGTGAGCTGAAGAAAAATACTAGCTGCCTTCCTGAAGGTCATTGTTGGGGTAAACTGGCTTTTTCATTGATACTGTCTTTTGGACGTGTTGGGCCTTGTTGAATGTTTCTGATCTTATTCAGATACAAGTTTGTAGTAGTTATGAACACCAAGAAAGAAGAGGGATACCAAATAAATTAATTGATAATTGGGTAAGGAACATTTTACAAGAGAGAGAAAATAGAGGAGACCAGCAAAACTGCATCTAGAAATTGCTAAATTGAGAATTGACCAGCTTGAGCATGGTAGTTAATTTCTGGGTCTATTTCACAATGTTTAGGCAAGGGTTTCAGAATCTTGAGTACTTCTTACTTGGCAGTAGATAGTAGGAGAATTTTTATTCAAGCATTGTTTATTTGCATCTTTCAGAACAAAACCAAAGTATTTTAATGACAAAATTACTACTTCCTCTAATATCCTGACTTGTAGAGCTAATTGTTCCTTTTCCAGAATATAAAAATTACTCATGAAGAAAATTCCGAAATAAAATAATAGAATGCCAGAAGCATTTTTTGTTACCATTTTTTCCAGCTTTATATGCATTACCATCCAAACATAGAATCATAGAATAGTTTGGACTAGATGATCTTTGAAGATCATCTAGCCCAAACCCCTATAATAAGCAAGGACATCTTGAACTAGATCAGGTTGCTCAGAGCATTGTCCAACCTGATCTTGAACGTTTCCAGGGATGGGGCATCTACCACCTCTATTGGCAACTTATAACTTAAGGTGAAAATAACTAAACTTTTGAAAGGTTTTAGACCCAGCACTCTAAGTTATCTGTGACCTATAGTAAATATACATTTTTTTGTAAATGTTACTAGTTTCTAAATTTGCTTTGTGTCTTTTAGGTTACAGAATATTTAGTTTTGGAATTTGTAAGCAAAAAACTTGTAAGCAAAAAACTTATTCAGTGCTGTTTTTATAGGCTGAAGTCTTGCCTATGGAAAAGGTCTAATAGGTAGAGACTGGAGTTTTTTTCTGAAATAATAGAATTGTCCTGCCGCTTTATCACCAATCCTGTTAGTTGCCTGCATTAATGTAAAATTATGTTGCCTCTTAATGTTCAGACAAATACCTGCCTGATTTCTAATTGCGGTATTTTTTGTTGTGCAGTAGTTAATTAAAATGTTTTGTAGGAAGGTATCTGTAGGTACAATAGTACTTAATATTCTGATGACTTGTGTTAATCTGCTGTTATTTTCTTTTTTGTGCTGTAAAAATACTTTTAATAAAACATGACTTTAAAACAATATTTTTATTTTATTTTTCTTCAGTGCAGCATTCTAAGATTTATATGTTAGGCCACAGGGGTTTTTTGGGAAAAACGTCTTGAATTCTGAAGAGGTGGATAATAAACCAGATTATTGTAGTTGCCACTCAAGGAATAACTTGGGAATGGGAAGGGGAGTCCGGGTGCAAAAAAAAGTCCATAGACCTTGCTCTAAATGTAGCTTCCTCCAACCATGTCTCCTCATATGCTGCTGGTATCTTCTGCTAGTTTGTGCTTTGAGTTAACTGGCTGACTAAAATGGTTTTCTATATGTATTTGTGAAATCTGGCCCTATCTGCGAGCAATCTGTTCTCTGAAATGCAGATGAAAAGGACAAGACTGGATGGGTCATGTCATAAAAGATTCTTTCTGACTCCTTAAATAGATTTAGGGAGAAGGAAGTGGAGACAGATAGGCTATCCCCTACAGTACATTACTTTGATTAAGCTGTCTTTACCACCATCTATCTACATGATGGAGACATTTTTAAAAGCAAATTGTGGAACTCAAATACTTCTAGTCAGTTTGGTTGCTCTAATCTACTAATGCTTATATGTAAGTGTGCATTTTTGCCCGAAGCTCAGTAGTGCCATTTGGGGGTAAGGCTGCTGAGAAATAATGTTGTTCCTAGGTTTTTCTCCAGTGAGATGCAGGAGGATGGATGTTGTTCACGTTTTTATGTCGTAAGAATGTAAGGCCATGTTACACTCTGTTAGACTGATGTATAGTCATTGACATCCATAGTTTATACCCTCCTAAGTGTGTCTTGTGTGGCAATGGGACGGGACAACCAGCCTTCTAGATAAACGTTGAGCAATTAATGTGACCTACGTACCGTTTGTTTTATTTCCCATGGCACTCTCATAAATGGTATAAAAAAGTAGGATTAGATAAAACATTACTAGTTCTCCTCCTAAGTGAAACTTCTGTCTTGGGAGCACTTACCAAGTGTTCATTGTCAGGTTTAGAAGTGCAGTCCTAGGTCCACTGATGTTTTCACTCCTTGGGTAGTGCAGTTAGCCCACCTTTGTAATGTTAAAAGATGAGGCCACGTGGGTGGTGAGTGGATACTGTGGGGACCTTGGTTGAAAGTGGAACTTGTGATGTCTCTGACGCGTTTGAACAGGTGATCTGAAGTCAACTTATAAACTAGAATGAGGACAAGTGTTGAGGAGGGGAAATGAAATACTGAAAACATAGACAGGTGGCATGGCAAAATACAACTTGTGAGTGGTCTGGAGGTCTCGGGATGAGTTGTGAATCAGTTTTGTTGCAAAAGAGGCATAGTGTCTAGGACCTACTGGAGATCCTGCTGTACATAAGGCACTAGATGCAAGTTATCCTCTTTTGTTTGTTAGTCATCTTTGTCTACTTTGAACTGTTTTTAAGATTGTAGAAAAATTAGTCTAAAAAAAAAATATGAATGAGAGTTACAAAGTTTAGGAATAGTATCTTGTGAGGAAAATCTTGCAGTAGTTGGGTTTGCTTATTCTAGACAGGGGAAGACTGGAGAGTAAGAGAAGGGTGAGAAGTTATTCGCAACTAATTATTTCATATTTCTCCATCAACTTCATTTAGGGCGATGAATTTAAGTTGAAAACTAGGAAACGCTTTCTAATATATGAATTAGTGAAAGGCTACCAGAGATCTTGAAAAACATACTTCAGTGGGTGTTTTAAAGAGTAGGTTGGTAAGCATCTGGCAGTGGATGGTTTAACTCTATATTGATTTGGAAGCAGAGGGATTCTTTCCCAAAATAAGCATTAGGAAAGCTCTTCTCAAAATATTTTCCTGTAACTGTAAGAAAACTGTAGTAGTTTTAGTAATTGGTGGTGTTACCATATTTAATATGAAAGAATATTTCATCATGCTAGATATGAAATGGTTTCTTATCCAAACTTGGTTAATTCACAGATGAAATCTTTTAGATGATTTTAACATTTTTTTCTTCTTTCTTTTTAGTTTCATCTTGCTAAGCCACAAACTAGGTTATAGAAAAAACTAAATTATTTATACTATTGTGACTTCATTCCTATTGCTCTTGTTAATAATGTAACAGAAAAACATAGTTTTATTTCCTGAGTTGTTAGAGGGTCTTAACTGACCCTTTTTCCACTCAGTAGACTATTCTTTTTTTGATCTGCATATAAATTACAACATCACTATATTAAGTGCTCTGATATGTCGTATTTTAATTCTGTTGTTGAATACATGAACTACTGCCCTCCTGAAGTAGTAATTGGTTGAGTAAGTAAAACATCTCTTTCATGGAATGTAACTATGAAAAGCTATAGAACATTTTTTAACAAAGCTAAAGGTAGTGTTCCAGCAGCAACGGTGAAGTTAGGTGGCCTTTCAACCCATTCGTCAAGCTCCTGCTTTTGACAGAGAAAACATCATTAACAGATGACTGCATTTTATTCAGAGTAGTGCAGAAATGCCAACCTTCTGAAATACTTTAATAGTGAAAAGAGGGTGAAAGTGGAAAGAGAGGCTTTATAAATATAAAAAAAAATGGTTACAGATATTCCTGAAATTCCTCAGCTATTCCTTATTTAATAATTTATACTAAAGTTTCTATTTTTCTGCTATGTTTTTTACGTTTTATTATGCCTGGAAAACTCAGAAAATTTAAATCGGCACTAGATCCATAAAAATAAAAAAATAAGGTTTTTTCATATCTATTGGCCTCTTACTTTTGAAATCTCACACCCAAATAATGCAGTGTGCGCCACTGAAGATTTTCATATAGTTTCCAGGCTGTTGTTTTGTAGCTCAAGGATCTGGTAGCTTCTGTAATGGAGGGCGGGGTGCAGAACTACACGAAACCAAAACCTAACACAGCTCCCCCATGCGTTTATGTCTAGAGCATTTTATTTCCATCCTTCTGTATATTTCATTGTGAGGCATGCAGATGTATTTTGTTTTTCCTCAAGTGGTATGAACAGTGATATTTCATATCGCTGGTTATCTGTTAAAGATTATTTACGGATTAACACGTAGGACTGCTTTCAGAAGAGCAGAGCACTCGATGTTCCCCTATGAATTTCTTCTGTTTTCCTATTAGTTCATTAATTACCTTTTCTTTCTGTAGCACTTAAAATTGTTTTGTGTGGTGTTTTGGGTTTTTTTTCTTTTTTTTTTTTTCCTGTTTTCTCATTGGTTTCCTTGTTTGATCCTTGATTTTAATATTCTTAGGATGCTGAAGGAGAGGTGTATTATACCTGTCTCATGGGCTTTAAGCAGCATCTTTTTTACAGCAGTCTTGACAGAGCTTCATTTTAGTGTGTAGTCTACAAGATTTGGTCCATGCTCCCCAAGACATTTCAAGGTTGGGGTGATTTTTGGCATGAATAAAGGTGGAAGTGTGGTTATGTTACAGATGTTAAGTGTGGTTATATTACAGATAGCATGGTGCCTTCAAACTTGAAGTGCCAACTGAGAAGGGTTTAGGTTTGCAGTTTGCACATACATGACTATGTTTTTCTTGAAATCCCATATTTTTATGGATTTAACTTCTCGCAAATTTTGAGTTGGTGCTCAGGTCCCTGTGTTTCTTAAGAACCTGCAAGCTGGCAGGGAGCGATTTAGGAAAAACAGGAGGAAATGCTGAGGGCAACAGTATAACTTGAGCCTTCTCCATCCAAACCAATTGGCTGCATTCCTCTTCTGTGCTTTCTTACCAGTGGTACTTTCTCCTGTTGTTGGGATAGCCAGTTTTTGTTTTTTTTTTTCACAAGAAACACAAGAAAGCTAATAAAAATTATCTTAACAGGAGAGATGGCTTCGTAGATTTACTCATGAGACAAACAGGACATTCCCATTGAAGGCTTGTTTTCAGATGCCTCTGTATCTTGAAGAGATGTACAATGTTTGCCAGGACATTGTTCTACTCAAGTACTCAATGGTTTGGAACTAAGTTCTCTTAATGTTTGGTTGTGGAAAAAGTTCCAGTTTACAGCAAGAAAGTAACTGTGGTTACAGCATGGCTTTAATCCTGCTTTCTGACGTTGTAATACCACTAGTAACTCCCCTCTCCGTCTTTTCTCCAAGGATATTTGGTTGTTCTTGCAGAGTAAATTAGTTTGTACAAGAGGAGTGAAATTTAGTTGAGAAGTAACCTGGTGGTTAGAGCAACCTCCTGGGATAAAGAACACCTAAGTGTAAATAACTTTTTGAAAATGGTGATGTGAGACTGACTGCATGGCCTCTCCAGACACTAAAATCTACCTGGATACCAATCTGTTCCTTGAAGACAGAGTGATCCTTGTGCCTAGCTATATTTTGCTCAAAATTGGTAGTTTCAAGAGGGAGTTGCTTCATTTTATCAGGCTTTAGTATAGGTGCAAGTGTCTGAATGTTAGAACTTAGGTGGTCTTGTTCATAAATGCCACTGTCGAGAAGGTTTTAGTAGTGTAAAGGGTTAGATTGCAGTTGAGCAGGAAATTTGAGGATATCAGTGACATCTGAATATTCGTACCTGGAACTAATTTCGTGGATTTAGCTCTTGGTGTTTCTTACTAATTGACATTATTCTTTAAAGTCCGGCAGTTGGGGTACTTTTGTACCTAGAAGTCTTCATTATTTCGTTATTAACATTAAAAGAGCTTTTGCAGTTTGTCATGTTAGAAGCTTTAAATGGCTAAATGGCTGGTCTGAAAGATGATGCCTTCTTAATACATCATAACTCTAAGATATTCAGATTCCCATCATACTTATGTCCATTTTTTGAGATGAAATACCATTGGTATCTGTGGAGTTCATGACTTATTAAAATGCTATCATATGTTCATCAGGTCTTGGAAGAATCTATTTTAAGATAAAGATCTTGTGATCTGAAATCTAGTGTGAGATTTGTTGTACAGGAAAAAGGTTAGGTTTTTTCCCCCATATTTAATAACATTTCCCAAAGAAAACATACAGAACTTATTTATAACAACAGTTCATTCTGTGTTTTTATACTACTAATAAAATGCTGGTATTTGACAGAGAGCTTTCAGGTGCTAGATTTATTAAGAGATTTCTTTTCTTCATTTTTTTTGAAGGCTAGTTTTGGAAGAAGGCCATCTTGAATTTTATGAGGAGAAATTTGTTGCAGTCAAGCCAAGATGTAATATCTGTGACACAGTGTTAGAAATAAAACCAATAGCAGAAGCATCTTAGAGTATTTTTTAGGAATTGAAAGTGTTCTGGTTGTGATTTTTTTTTTTTTAAACCTATATTAGAAATTACTTTAAGTATCTGAGATTTTGCATGGAATTGAGTGTCTGATTTATTTTATTTTTTTTTAATGTCTGAGAACTTACAGAAAAGGCATAGACTTTCCCTCCCTCTTTCTTTAGTGCTTTAAGAAAAAGTGCACTAAAAAGACATCAGAAAACTAGGGACCGATCCTGATGCTTGATTTGTGCATTTCACAGATAGCCTAGTCTGGAGGCACTTCAAAAGTAGGCAGCAGCTCCCATCCTCTCACTCAGCATCAACTGTTCTCTTGGTGTAGTTCTCCATTAAGTTTCATGCTTATATTGCAGTTCCTTCTGCTTATGTGAGTGAGTTGGTCCATACGTGTCCACTTTCATGCAGTAATAGCTCTTTTTATTGATGCAAGTAGTGTAGTCAATGTTGTATCAATGTAAGTTTTCTTCCCCAAATTGGAAATGCCATTCTCTTCACAAAGGATAATGTTTCTGAATGTAACTACTGTATCACGTCTGGAATTTTTATGGTGGTGTGGGATAACTGCAGAGCCAGTTAATCCAGAAATGGGCTAACGTTCATACATTTCAAAGCAAAAGGTAGGTTTTCAAAGCCCAAGATAGCTTTACACTGAACAGTTAACTATGCTGCTACTACTTTGGACTTATGCTGTGCCTTTCATCACAGATTTTGAAGCGTAGAACCAACATTAACCTCACAGCATCCATGTCATTGATGTAGGTAACAGTAATAAATCACTTTGAGGCTCGATTTACTTTTTTTCTAAGGCAGGTAAATGAACTTGTCCAAAGTATAAAGACTTAAGCTTCTGATCAAGAACTACAGACAGTCCTGATTCTCAGTTTCCATTTGTATAACTTCATTAAATACGTGTTCTCAGAGAAAGATTTTTGACACTTTCAAGGGCTGACTGGGTTGATCTCATTTTGCATTCTTAAACAAACTTCAGGATATCTCTGCTTCTTAGGTATTGAAAGTACGTCTTCTGGCACTTCAGCTTCCAGCAGTGGGAAACTGGTATTAGACTAAACATGGGATGCATTGATTTTTATCTGCTTTATTTTTCTTAGTGGAAGTGTTTGTTAAAAAAACAAAACCACTACCAGTTTGAGAAGTAAACCAGTTGACATGGTGTCTGCTTGGACCACCGGAATTGCCATGTCTAACAAGCGGTCCCAGTGGGTTCATGCCTGAAAAATGGATGCATCTCTTAGCAAGGCTTGACAAACAGTAGCTTGTGATAATATTGATTATCTGGATTGGTCCCTTTAAAAAAGATGTTTCCTATGACTAGATTGTGGTTAAGTGCCACACCTGAAAATTCAGAATTAATTTATTTCAGTGATTTATTCAGCTTTCTAGGTTAAGTTGTAGTGTTTCACAATAAATATTCCTGGATATGTTGCATCGACTTGAACTGAACATATTTTCGTATCTTAATAGGATTATTTTAGGTGTTATATAAATAACGTGGGTGTTCATTCTGGTAGTCTTTGGATATCCTTAGGCCAGCAGAGATGTGATGGAAATGTCACTTTTACTGACATCTCCCTCTCAGTGCCTTTAGAATGTAAATTAGTTGCACATTTTAAGATACTAGAGTTGATAGGAAGATTGAGGCAGTGTCTTTGCAGCATTTTGCTGGTTCCAGGGAGTTATCTTAAGATATTAACTGATTATGTTTTTGTGGCAATTTGCCTTAAGTGATGTTCTTGCCCTCATTCAATTGCACGGCAAATTCACCCTTTGTTGGAAAAAGAAAAAATAAAACCTCACAAAGGCATTTTTTTCATTATGAATGGAATCAGGGAATTGTCAGAGTTGGAAGGGACCTCTAGGGATCATCCAGTCCAACTCCCGTGCTGAAGCAGGATTGCCCAGAGAACATCATCCAGGACTGCATCCAGGTGGGTCTTGAAGGTCTCCAGAGAAGGGGACTCCACACCTTCCCTGGGCAGCCTCTGCCAGGGCTCTGCCACCCTCATCCTAAAGAAGTTTTTCTCCCCATATTTGAATAGAACAACCAACTTAATGTCTTAATGTAACTACTTTCTTACAGCTAAATCTGTGTCCCTCTGCCAATTTATTTCAGATTGTTCAATTAGTAGGAGGTTATGCGAGTAGATGAATATTTGTAGATCTCAGAAAATACTTGCCACTTCTTTGCAAGGTGAATCTTTGTTCTGGATCTATTTCAAGATGAGCCAGATGAGTAATACCAAAGTCTAGAAGTTTTCTGAGAGCAGGCTGTATGTCTGGTCTGGCTTCCAGCCTTCTGCTCTGCTACATGCTAGAGATTCAATACCTCTCTCTGCAGAAATTTGCATGCATTTTACATTTTTAATTTCTTTTTTTTTTTTTTGTAAGTGCTGCCTTCAAACTATTTTGATTCAAAATCCTTATTTCTGCATTCCTGTCCAGAGCACAATACAAATGAGGACATACATGAAGAGTAATATGAATTTTTAAAATGTTTTAAGGAAATAAAAAAAGCAATTGTCTGTCAGTCTGTTATTTGTATTCTTAAATTTTACTCTTTTCCTATATTTTACATGGGAAATGCATTATTCCTATGTGTATGAGCATAGCTTTGGATGTTTTATCATTTTACTGTTGAAACTGGTAAATGGATATATATTTTTGTAGTGTTGTGTGTCAAATCAATGAGATGACTGTTGAAGTCCTTATAAAAGGAGAGGGGGAATGTAAATACTCTCTAGATAAATATTATATGATTCATGCTGCCTTCTATTACAGCCTTTTTCTTCAACAGACTATTCCTGTGTTTGAAAATATTTTTTTTTATAGTGGTTTTGATTGTACAGTGATAAATATTGAAGATCTATCTTGACAATAGATACCCCTGACCGGAAGAAGGATGCCTTTCTCTGTACCTGACAAATTCAGTTTATCAGATGGAATTCTTGTGGAGTTCTAATGCAGAAATTTCCTTTTCAGAATTGGTAGGCTGTGCTAATTTGCATGCACAAAACCTTTGTCATTGATGTATTCAGGGCCAGGTTCTTGCTTGGGTGTATCTGGCTTTAATCTTTCCTTTTAGCTCTTAACTGTTGTAGAATCATAGCGTAGTTTAGGTGGGAAAGGACCTTAAAAGGTCATCCATTCCAATTCCCCTGCAGTAAGCAGGGACATCTTCAACTGAAACAGGTTGCTCAGAGCCCCATCCAAGCTGATCTTGAATGTTTTTCAGGGACAGGTCATCTACCACCTCCGCAGGCAATCTGAGACCTTGCAGTGTGTGCAGATCTGTACACTCTGTGTGCGTGCAGATACACTGGAAGATCAAGCAATGTGCAGTAATTATTATAACTTTGGTATAAGAATCTTTCTCTTGGCGTGTGTGGCCGGCAGCCGGGTAATGTATTGACTCTGTTGTAGTGGATAATTACTTGGGAGAATCATACTAGGTAGAGAACTTAAAAGATAATTATGGTGATCATTACATGACTGAAATCACTATTATAATCAAAACAATGCCTTGACAATAGTATGCATATATGTCTGTGTATCCACATGCAGTGTTCATTGTATTCCAAGATCTCTTAACAGCAAGCGGTTTTTTATGTACCTTTTTCACATTAGAGTTGTGGAACGTGACCAAAATTTTCAGGAGTACTAGTGACTTAGAAATATTGTTTTAAGTCTGTGTAGATTCAGTCAAAATAGCATAAAACTGAAGAGAGCACAGAAATGGTAAGTGGGGAGGTTGTGAGAACACGTTTCAAGTTCGGAGGCTAAGCAGCTCACAAACAAATGGGGGAAAAAATAAAGGATAAGAAGAGAAGGAAAAAAAAACCCTTAGAATCATAGAATTGTCTAGGTTGCAAGGGACCTTTGAGATCATCTAGACCAATCATCAGCCTAACTGATAAAAAGCCAAAACCCATCACTAAACTATGTCACTGAGCGATGTGTCAACCTGTCTTTTAAATATGGGGGATGATGCCTCAACCACTTCCCTGGGTAGCCCATTCTAAGGCTTAATAACCCTTTCTGTGTAAACATTTTTCCTGATATCCAATCTGATCCTCCCATGGTGCAACTTGAAGCTATTTCCTCTTGTCCCATCACCTGTGACTTGGAAGAAGAGACCGACCCTTGCCTCTCTTACCCTCCTTTCAAGGAGTTGCAGAGAGCGAGAAGGTCTCCCCTAAGCTATCCTGTTCTCCAGGCTGAACAACCCCAGTTCCCTCAGCCTCTCCCTTGGCCTGATTAAAAACATCTAAGGAGTGCTCTAGAAACACTAGTACGTGAAGGTGGATTGGTCTTCTAAGCACTATTGGATTTTTTTTGGCAGATGCCTCCATTTGAAGTTCTCAGTTCCTTTGATATTAAATAGTAGGTGATTAATTAGAATGGTTTACAATCAGAGGAGTTACAGTGTAAGCAAAGAGGAAACTTTAAAATGTTAAGCCATTAATTTTTCTTTCTTAAAGCAGTAAATGTGGAGTAATTTCAGTTTTTTATTGAATCAGTCTTAGCTCATGAACATTAAAATGGAAATCACTGGGAGTAAAACGTGTGAATTTGTGTACGTTTATTTGTAGCATAATGATTTACTTTATCTTTTTACGTTACATGATAAGCAGCCTTATTTTGTGATCAACTCTGTCTATTTTAATTAAATGTTTACATTTTTATCAAGCTAACTCACATTTCACTTGTGGCTTATACAATGCCATTATAAAGTATGTTTGTAATAAAGACTTGCTTTATGAAATCAGAGTAACAAGCAGAGTAACTATTTTGTCACCATCACTGTAGGGTGCTCTGGGTACCATTAGTTATTCAGACAAGAACGATAATTCAGGAGTAATACTTTGCATTAATTTAGTGGAAAATGTTTTCCATAAGTATTTTATCATTGAATGAAAGGAATTACAATCTTACTTTGATATAACAATTTAGGAAGGAAATGAACAGTATAATTAAAATAAAGATAAAATTATAGTGAAGTAAATTGAAAATCACTCATTTCTGTTGTAATCAACATTTTCTTTTTAATCTGTTTGTGTGTAATCACTGTATTATACATTTTGCTGCTCTTCAGAAAAGCTCCAAGTAATATTTAAGGCTAATGAATTAATATCAAGTCAAATTAAAATAAGTGAGTTTAAGTTCATTAACTGTTGTGTGAATCCTGCCTACAAGCGATAAAGTAATCACAGAATGGATAGGATAAATCAAGTGAGCCTTTATCCCAAAGCAGAAAAAAACATTGCATTTGGAGCATGTTGCTCAGGGCTTTATGCAGGAAGGTGCAGAGGACCTTCATGGCTGGCCATTCCGCTTCCTCCTGGGGCAACCTGGGCTAGTGCTTCACCAGCCTCATCCTTGGAGGCCTTACCTATGCAGATTTTAAATAATGTGCTTATTCATTGAAAACCATAGTGCATGAGTGACATACCCCATTTGAGATTTGCCCTAATTTCATCTGTCTAGCTATTAACGTCTGTGTTTCCTTTCGCCTTATAATAATTCAGTAAAATGAATAGCTACACTACAATCAGGGAACCTGCTTCCTCCCCTGCAGCAGTGATATGTCTCTATTAATGAATTTTGTATTTATTGATTGATCTATCAATCAATTGGAAATAGTGTGGCGTTTAATTAACCTGAACTGTGTAGGAGGAAATCCATTCAAAATTTTTTCTTCTGTTATTTTTCTATTCCTCGGTGTAGAATGACCTGACTTGAGTATTTTGTTCATTGAACACTTTGGACTGCTATTTAAGTTCTGATACAAAGTTCAAAGCTGTTATGAACTGACAAGACTTTGTTCCTTTACCTTCAGATTTTTCTTCGCTTTAAATTGCACATTGATGTGAAATCATTCAAATTCACCGCAGACGCGGCTGGGTTATTTATCAGTGATTAAATGTGCTAGCGTTGCTTCTGGTTTTTTCATTACTTAGTTGTCAGGTGCATGTATTGCCTCATTTGCTATGATGCATGTCAATCATTAATTCGATACGTGAGTATCCTATGCGTTGGTGATGCTTCCTGATTCCCCTTCTTCATCCAAGAGGCCGGTGCATGTTCCAACTTGTACTCGTGGTCAGGTGCCAGCTGGCACCAGCAAGTCTGCCTCCTCATACTTCAGGGTGCTTTGGTTATTTCCATCCCGTTGTTCTCCTACCAAGTTGTTACTTTGCTCTGTGGGTGCTAGGGAGGGTTGTGCAGTAGTTGTTTCCATTGAGCATCTTTATTGAACTAGTTTGGTGGCTTGTGCCAAGGGTTATATTAGTGCTACAAGGGGTTTTTGCTCTTCTGCTCGGTGATGTGTCTTGATTGATTTGTGCCTGTACTGTTTATTCTCTTCACGGTTCAGTTTTTCATTTTGAAGACAGTTTTCTCGAGTAAAACTTTTTCTTCCTCTACACCAAGGCGTATGGAGGAGCTTGTTGCTCTTTCTTCTCTTGTCAGGAACAAATTATTGTGCTGACCGTTTAACAAAGTAGGTTCCTTTTCACACTACTGCCAGTTCACTGGACAGAGCTTCCTCCAGTTCCAAGAATTAATATCAAGTGTTTCACAGGCAAAATAACAGGGAGTTAAGTTATATGTGTCTTTCAACAGAAACATTTGTCCCATATCCCTTTCTAGTTTGTAAGTTCAATGTGTTCTCCCTCACACTAAAATGAGGTCATGCTTCTCTAAATGCCAACATGAATTGGCCAGTTTTATTTTGCTTCCTCTTGCTATTGTTGAAACTCTTTTAAATTTGGCCTTTCTTCTTGCCCTCGTAAGCAATTAATGATTCTATTGAGGTGCAAAAGAGGGGTCTGTACTATCACTGCATCCCAGTTTATTTCTGATGGAAAGACATTGGGAAAGAGAAGTACATTTATTCACACAAGTATTGAAGAAGATCATTTAAAAGGAGGATGGGAATACTTGGAGGAAAAATTGCATCTTACTACAATTGTGGCTTAAAGTCAGATGAAGGGAAACTGCTCTAGTATAGAATTCCCTTTTATATATTTACTTTTATTTTTAGACAATTTTTTTTTCTCATGTTGTCACCCAAAAGATTAGTGAATATGACAGAATTGAGAGAAGGAGGTGAAGAGTTAGTAAATCTAAAGATAATTACAGAAATTTCCTAGAAGGACTTTTAGCAGTTCAGATATTTTAGCCCTTTGTTTTGCATATTGCTTAAAGATGAAAGAATGGGAGTCTTTAGCTATTTTGAAGAGGGACGGTGTAAAGGGGAGTATCAGTGAAGCAGGTGGTGCCTCTTTACAGAGTATTTCTGTGTCTCTTGTCATCAGTCCTAGCTCATTCCCTTCACAGGGACACTGCAGCAAAAGCCCAGGAACGACTGAAGATCTCTGGGTGTCAACTTGTAAACCTCATCAGTAACCTGTGAAAAATCAATGTTGTTGTAGGAATTGTTGTTTCTTAATACATTAACTCTGAAAAAAAAACCCAAAATAATTGTATTATCTCTTATCTGTGGTGCATAATTGTATCCCAGTGTCCTCGAAAACCAAGTTTGGGTATTCTCTTAGAGCAACATCCTATTTCAGCTTCTCAACTCCTACTAACTGGAATACAGACACCTTATAATTTTTGTTTCCTTGTTTGTCTTCTGAGGTGTTTGCCTGCAAAAACTGCTGTGTAGCTCCACAACGGAGCGTGGGTCTGTAGTCAGAAAAATGAGGGTATTAGGTCAGTGCCAGTGACATATCTTGGCCTATTTATGTGTGTGCTGGATGTGAGATGTCAAAGTGGTCCACAGGGCAAAGAATTGATTACGTGTCAGAAAAAATGCTTTTGGCTACTGCAACCAGTTTACTCTATTCCGATCAGCTTTTTAGAAGGTGTAGCAAGAGTAAAGGGAAAAGAATACAGTGCAGATGATGTTTTTCATATTACTTGTCAAAAACTATTTTTACTTCGAAGAAATAGCAAGTGGTTTTTTTTCTCTTTTTATTTATTTATTTATTTTTAATTTGTCTTTCATGATGCTTAATTTATACTAGAAGGAATTGCTAGCAGAAAGACTATATTCTGATTTAAGCCGCTGCAAGGAAGCCAAATTAAAGAGGTAATATTCTAACTTTTTAATTTTCTTAAGTAGAATATTCTCATTCAATATCTCATCAGTAGGTGATAGGGTTGCCAAATACGTAATTTATTTGTCACACATGGATGCAATTTTTAAAGAAAATTGTGTGTGATCTTTCTGCACAACTATTTTTGATCTGATAAATAAATTTTAAAAATTAGGGAAGAGCTAACATTTTAAGAAAATAAATGCAATTGCATCCCTTTAGCTCCCTTCAGGAAGAAAAAAAAACACAGTCAGAAAAAGGAGAAACCTTGTCATATATATCTGGAAATATCAGTAAGTGCATCGTAGCTGCTTTTGGACTGAGTGTGGGTGAAAATGAGGCCATGTCACCTTTTCAGAGATAGGAAGGAAGAAAAACCTTTAGAAACTTGAATCTGTCTTGACTTGTTTGAATTGAACATATGAGTAGGGGACAGTGTGGAAGGAATTAGTCTGTTACACCTTCTACCTGTCCCTCAGAGGATCCGAAGTCTAAGATGCAAAATGTTATGGGAGATGCTAAGATTCTAATTTTAAAAGGTTGGGAATCAAAGTTGGTGTAAAGATTTTCTACCCCTGTTTAACTTAATTGCCCAATTTGCAAAACTCCTGCAAGTTCTCAGTACTCAGTCTGAGTCTTGCAAAACTAACCTTTATAAACTAACAAAATTCAACGAATTCAGTTTTCCTGTGCTAGGAAAATTACTGTTGTGAACTTCATTACTTGAGCAGTCACAAAAGCATCATTTAAGTAATGCTACTCTTTTTAGAGTAAAGACAGAAGACAAATGTTCTGAAGTCTGTTCTTGTTAACAGTTTAAAACCACTTCAGAAAACAAAACCTGTCTGCAGTAGTCCACTGCTGCTATGATTAATGTTAACTCTTAGACTCGTAAAACTTTTCAGTAGCTAGTCTAATTTCAGTTCATCTAGGCAAAATCAAAACAAAAGCAAGATGTATTTAGAAACCAAAACCCTAGAAATATTGAATGATGCTTTCCTGTCTTCTTGTGCTTTGAAGAAGCTTAGCGTGGTCCTTAAAATATGCTGGTTTTTGTTATAATATGAAATAATCTTCACTCCTGAAGATCAGGTTTTCTGAAGAAGGTTAGGAAGTTTCCTGTAGCTAAACTAGCACGTGCAGTGATTTACTTATGAGTTGGCACTGCATTGAATACAGTTATATTCCTTTACTTTCATAACATCAGAATTTCCCTCTGTGCCCAGTACTTTGTCAGAGAACTTTGAACTCTTACATTTGTGACTGGAAATAGTAATACGTGTCTTCATCCATAGGAGGGTGTTTGGGAAGATGTAGTTACAGTCTGTGATTAATGTTGCTAATCACAAAGCATGCTCCACTGAGGGTTTCTTCATTTGTTTTTTTCGTTCATTGGTTTTTAATTTTGTACAAGGCAAATTTTAATGATGAACTCAAGGAGCATAAGAAGAAATGCTGAAGCAATCCAAAAAGATTCTGTTAATATTTTCAAATGTTATTTAATGAGATTTGAGTTCTAACTGGCCAAATAAATGGATGTGTGTTGAGAAACCTCAGATTACACTGACTTTAATAGACATTTGCTGTGTTTAGCGCCTTTGAATGTCGGGCAATTCACTGAGGATGTAAAACCACAGCTTTTTACAAGCATGCTTGATTCTTCCAGTCTTCATTCCTAAATTCAAGATAATTAAACCGGTTTTGTCTAGAATAAAAGAGAAGACAAGACCTCCTTTATACCATTTGATCGCTTATAGTTATCTGTTTTGTCCTTTTCTCCGAGTTTCCTGATCTTGTCAGGAGTTCATGATGAGCTTTTTGGGGAGGCTGTTTGTCCATTTTCATGTATTCTGTATGGCTCTGAAAATGTGAGTCTGTATGAAAAGCATGTAGTGTTTGCCTTGTTCTTACATCAGAAGAATTTTTTCTTTTGTCCATTTTATGCTTGTTTCCAAAGGCTTAAAATGCAAGCTTTGTTTCTGCAATAATGGCTTAGTGTAGGCTTACATTGTTGATCCCCTCAGTAGATGCAATGTAATCCACTTTGGTAATGTGAATTTTTAAACAATCATCAGCCTTTGCTATTAACCCTTCTATACTAATGGTAATACCCTAGAAGAACTACAAAGGAATTTGGTGCTCCAGCTTAACATAAGACTTGAAGGACACTTAGCAGCATTTACATTCCTGAGTCTCCTCTCAATGAATTGCGGAACTGATGTTGAACTTGATTGGTACTGTATTCAATATGAAATAGTTGATTGTGAAGTTGATGCTGAAATACGACTTTGCAGGGGGATTTCTTTGGGAAAATATGAAAAATTCCTTCAAAGTTCCTCTGCAATTAAATGCTACTTGAAAACTCTTCTGTCCTTTGCTTTTCTTTGCTATTTAACTAGGTCAGTAATGTACTTTTCTCAGAATACTTGTTTTTTCACTGAACTAGATACAAGTACCTGCTGAAAAAGGATATGCAAAAGGTATTCAGTCTTTTTTTTATGTGTAAAGCTATTTGAGAATTTAAAAAGAGGAAAAATACTTAAGCATTCCTTTTCCTTTTAATTAGTCCTGTTACATTTTAGTAGCAGATCAAAACAATTTTCATGATGCCTAATAATGTGATTTTTTTAAGGACATTTCTCTCCATCTTTTTTATTCTTGCCTGTTAACTGTTCTCCCTACCTATCTCTGTTTTTATTTGAGAAAGCTGATTAGCCAAATAAAAACTGACTTGATTACGTTCCGTATGACCTTTAACATGAAAGGAACATGGATGATTGTATCTCAGCAATCAGAATTACCGCCCTGGCTAACAATAGTCTCACTGTAAAGACCTACCAAAGTCTACCTGTACATTCTTTCTCCCCTTGGAGCAGTTTGGGCATCTCTTGTGATGCAGCAGAACGAAGAGCTGTTTTCTGTCTCAGTGCGTAGTGAGAAAACTACTCCATTTTTATTGGGACCCAGATTTTAGGAGGAATCACTGAAGAACTATTATCAGTGTCAGTAATCGAGCTAACGTCCTCACTGAAAAATTATTCGCTCAGTTTTGTGAGCTGAACTATCTCACGATCAAAAAAAGCCACCTGGTTTTGTTGAACCGCTCAGTTAATAGTATGGTTTTTGTGTTTCAGAAGGTAAGAGCCAAGAGGTTAGGAGCAGTGCAAGAGGGAAGACTAATTCATCAAGAAGCATAAACCGATGCAGTGTAGGTTTTAACTAGGGTCTTACAGCGTAGAGAATAACTCAAAACAATATCTACCTTCAAAACCTTTAAGAAAAAAGTATTATCATGATGATTTAGAAATTAGCATAGATCCTTACCAAGGACACGTCCAGCCCAAGTAGCTCCTGGCTTAGAGCCTTCAAAACAGCCACACAAATGCGAAGATACACTTTTTTTTTTCCCCTTTTCCCCTCCAGACTGCACCAAAAAGGACAGTCATCATGGAATAATGAAACAATCAAGGAGTCTGCAGTGAAGTTAACTAATAGGCTTTATTTTACAGCCTGTGTGAATGGAGCAGCTGAAGGCAGAAAGAGGGAAGTCTGTAAAACTGTGTTCTATAATATGGGGGTCTTCAGCAGTTAGAGATTACTGCCTGGGAGACAAGAAATTTTTTTTTGTCTTCCCATAGATATGTCTTCATGAAGTGAGTTGATTATTTTACTGTTCTCAGTTATAGAAAACTCGAGTTGCCTGACAGTTTGGTCTTTAATTAAGGAGAAGGGGGGGAAAAAAAGACTATAAGGTGAATACACTGGGTGAGAATTAGTTGGTTATAAATTCTGCTTGTGATAGCTGGTCCTCAGATGAGTTTGAGGAACAGGATAAAATGTTCATTGGAAAAGGAAATATCTTCTACCTAAGTATATTGAGTGGTTGTTAGGTTTTTTTGAGTTTTGCTTGAATATTTTGAAGTGTGTGTTTTATAGTGAGAAATTAAACACTACAAAAGCATTTTGCCTTATAAACCCCAAGATAACACATTGTTTAGGTCTTAGATCCTGTGTAAATGTTGTGCATAATGTTTATTGAAGTTCTGTCACACAATTTTGGGAAATGATGGAAATAAAGATTGTGAACTGAGGAATTCTTAAAACAAAAAAATAAAATTAACTGTAGGTACAAAACCATAGTGTGCTTTGAAAAGTCTCAATCCTTGGAGATACTCAAGGTCTGACTGGACCGTCCTAGGCAACCTGCTGTAACTTACTGTTTTGAGGTGGGTTGACTAGATGATTTCCAGAGGTCCCTTCTAACTTCAACCTCAGTTCTGTGATCATAAGCAAAACTATTTAACTTTATAACTATAAAAAGCAAGGAGGGTTCTAGTTCAGCTCTGAAAAAAGTCAAAATTTCATGTGCTGACTGCAGGCTGTTTTCTGCAGATTGGTTTGAGGCAGTCAGCTGTGAAAGAAACATTATAACAGTAGCTGTCTTTTTCTTTCTTTTTCTGAAATGTTTTCATTTTTTCTTTTATAGTAGCAAGCATTTAGTTTTTTATTAATATAATCAAAAATTCTGGAAGAAACAGCAAACAGATTAAAGTACTAACAATTTGAATTTATTGAGGAAGACTTTATAGAATTAACATAGCTGAGGTATTCTAGACAAAATGTGCAATAATCAGCCAAACACAAAGTTCCTGTATGCTAACACATCCGCATGTTGGCTTCTGACTTCAGTGAGTAGGTTTTGGAAAGTATTGGGAGAATAGAAAATTGTTTTGCAAAAGGAAGGAACAGTGGCCCATTGCTTTGGAGCAGTAACCTCAGCATCCAGCTCAGAATGCAAAAGCTGTCTGATAAACCTCTGTGTTACATTTAGACAGCTTTTAAAACTAGTTCGATAACATACTAAAACTTAAAACACATCAAGATAGAGTTAATTTCCCAATTTACCTGCACAGGATAATTTTAGAATCATAGAATCATAAAACGGTTAGAGTTGGAAGGGACCTTAAAGATCATTGAGTTCCAACTCCCCTGCCGTGGGCCGGGACACCTCCCACTAGACTGGGTTGATCAAAGCCCCAATTTTAAAGCTACTGTCTTATGTTTTAGAAACTGAAAAGGTATTAAAGGTGCTTCTGTGTGTGTTTAACAGAGTTCAGCCGTGTTAGGTGGTTCTGAGTGGTGGTTGCCCATGGCAAATGAATTAACAATTGGGATTTAATGAAGGATTCCACCTCCCAAAGTCAGTTCTGTGTTTAGGACCGTGTATACTTTCATCCTTAGGTGAAACTTAAGCATCCTGGTGATTATGGAAAAGGAATAATCCTTACAGTGTAAGTCTCAATAAAGAATTTTGTTTCTATTTTTTTTTTAATTGTTAGTTCTAAGAAGAAAAATAAAATACTCAAAGTATACATCAGTGGACTAATTGTATGAGTTTTATGCTATTAGTGAAACACCGTAATTAATGTTGACCGGCAGCTCTCAGTTGTTTGAATCTCATGATTTAACTTGAGAAAACAAGAGAATGTTTTAAGTGCTTTTCTAGTGTTCTTTTTTGATGCTTTTTCGTAAGAGGCTTATTTCTGAAAGAAGGTATAATTTGAATGACAGTTAAGATAAAGGTATCCAGCTTGTTTTACGGTACAACCTGAAAGGACATAGGTTATGAAAACCTTGTCAGTAGTTGGAAGTATTGAAGAACTTCAGATCTGGGTGGCACTGATCCAGAACAGCTTCAATATGAGAAAGAGCGATGCTCGGAATTTGTGGATCTGTGATAATATATATGACAGTATTTCTGATTTTACTGCCTCCCTAAACGTAGGCATTGTGCATGTTTTGTCTCTCGATGGTCCATTCTGTGTCTGAAGTCTGCATGAATTCTGGAAGCAGTGTATAGTATGTGTATTTCAGACGTAGACTAGACACAGCAGGTTATTTGTTCTGGTCTAGTTGGTATCGGAGTGATGTCAGTGTTGTGAATTTAGATTTAGGATATCGCTGACTATGCCAATTTGCTGGAAATCTTGATTTTGCACAACTTTGAGTTAGCAGCAATTTAAGATTAATTGATGTTGTTATGATAAATCACAGGATCACATTGTATGACACTTAACAATACTTAATCATTCACCAGTCAACAGAGTGATTTAACAAAATTTGCAAGACAGCGACTTAAAGACTCGGAAATAGAATGCTCTGGATCTCCTAGCATAAGAAAGGATATGAGCCTGTTGGAGCGAGTCTAGAGGAGGCCACAAAAATTACTAGAAGGCTGGAGCACCTGTCCTGTGAGGACATGCTGAGAGAGTTGGGGTTGTTCAGCCTGGAGGAGAGAAGGCTCCAGACAGACCCTGTTGCGGTCTTTCAATACTTACAAGGGTCTTTTGAATTCTTCCAGGGATGATGCCTCAACCACCTCCCCGGGCAGCTCATTCCAATGCTTAACCTTTTCAGTGTAAAAATTTTTAAAGCCATTTCCTCTTGTCCTGTCGCCTGTGACTTGAGTCGAAGAGACTGACCCCCCCTCTCTACGACCTCCTTTCAGGTAGTTGTAGAGAGCAATAAGGTCTCCGCTCAGCCTCCTCTTCTCTAGGCTGGGTAAGTTGGAGCTTTAGTAAAAGCAGTGAATGAGATACATTTGAAAGAATTAGCTTTGTTTAGTTTAAAAAAGAGAAGATTCAGTGGTAATGTAGCAGCTTTCAAATGTGAAATCTTAAGGGAAGGCTGGTACTTTGATCAGGAGAGGAAGTAGGAGGGATATTTGAGTTAGATATAAGAGCAAATACAGTTGGTTGCTGAGATAAGCTTTTTGTGAGGAGTGCCTACTCAAGGCTACTGAAGGTGGACCCCTCTCAGTAGGCCTGAGCTTAGAAGTTAGACAAACAGGAATTTTCTAGAATGAGGAAAATACGTTGGCATGCTCTTGAGTTCCTTCCAAATCCTTTACTTGCATAATTTTTTGTATTATATTATAATTTTAGAGTCATACAACAGGATGCTCTTACAGTAATGATTTTTCAGATTATGAATTTTAATTGTATGAATATATATTATATAGGAAAGCATGAGTTTTAGAGAACATTGGAACTCTGAGCTACCATTGAAGAACAATGACAGTATTAGAAACGTTTGCATAGCTCTTTGCTAAGAACATACAGATTTACCTTGCCTAGTGTTAGTCCACCTGGGAGTTTTTGTTATACTTGTTTTGAACTGTTCTTACCTGTATGATCCAGAGGTCCACTGACTGGTTGGAAGTTAATGCTGATCTGCAGTGCACTTCCTTTTTTTGCTGAACGAAGCACTAGGAACAAGCAGCAGAGGAACACTGTCACCTTGAAGAATTAGAGTTTAAAAGATTGTGAACCTGCATGATGATGGGGAATCTATTTGAGGGAATAGGACTCATCAGACAAGTAATGGGCTGGGTGTTTTGGCCTTAGGTTTTAGAGCTTTGTCATCAATTTTCCCCTCAAACTTCCTTTGTTCTCTTCACTCACATTAAGAAATCTTTCTCCTCTTCCTGTTGTTGCTTCAGTCTGCTTGGCTACCATGAGATCCTATCAGATGTCACTCTGCTTCTTTTCAAGTTTTCTTTGGAGCACAGAGGCTGTAAATGCAGTTAAGTCCTGTGTATTCTGTGGTGCTATTCTGTTCATTAACTGAGTATAGATTTTTTTCTTCCCATGCCATAGAGATCAATATTCCAGTAGAAAGGACAGAGAACTGTAGCAGTCCAAAATAGGTGCCAATCGTGGTACACCATTGATAGGAATTTAGCTTGGTTGGAAATATTGATTTGCCACTGATATTGTGTGGTATATTTACCATCTTCATAAAAAATGAAGTAACAAATGGATCGGGTAAGATTACATTAGCTAAAAAAACCAAACTAACAACTAAAATAATAAATATAAATAGCCTACATAACTTGCTCAGTTTTGTGTCAAAATCAGGCAATTTGGTGTTTTGTTTCGCTTACCATTCTTTATCTTGGGGTCGGTATGAGTGGAAGGGAATTGACATGGGAGAGGCTGTTGATGTTTGGTAAGGCATCAGAGTGAGAGCTCTTGCGTATGGTCATCCTTAGCTGAGGTTGGAGAAAGTGTCACTACATTGAAAAGTCTTGTCTTTTATTTTGTTGGGGTTTTTATGCACAGTACAGATTGTAAAAACTAAAACCCCTATGCTTCTATGTCTTTCCTGTGCTGAACTATTGTGTTTTAGCCATAATGATACATTGAAATATGATAAGTGTGACTAAATTGATAAAATGGACTTCCCTTAACTGTAAACAAGAAGCCCATTAGGAAGGATGATCATCACTTCATATTTTCTGAATAAAATGTATCACAGCAAGCTAGTAATAGTTCTAGTGAAGTTGAATCTTTTACACTCTAGTAACTTTTAAAAAGTCTTTTTAATGATAGTGTGATAGAATAGTTCCTTCAAGTGGCATAAACGCAGCAGGGGAATATGACAACTCACTGATTTATACTTTAAAACATTAAATTAATCACTACCCTTTCTTCTGGATTAGTATGATTGCTGCCAGTAATGTCATATGCCTACTCAACAATTCTTGTTTACTGGAAATCGAACAATTTTGGACAAGTTCCAGATTGCTTTGTATTCATTTTTTCATCCAACAGGACGATGTTTTTTTTTGATCGATTCTCTAATCTCTGTCCATAGCAAACCAGCTAATTTTAGCCAAAGAACCAGTGCAGGTGATGAAGCAGTGATGTAATACAGCAGAAATACACAGCGCAGTGAATGACCGTATCAGCACTTGTTATTCAGAGGGTGAACACATGAGTTCAGTTGTCACTAAGAAATACAATGCCATGATAAATTCAGTGTCAGACGATGTACGTTATGGTTTTTGTTGAAGAAGAAATAAATGCTAGTAAACTACAAAATAGCAACATGCTACTACAGTTTCTCCTAGCATTCCGTATTAATTAATCATTTTCGTGTCAGCAGTGTCAAGCAGATTTTCTGGGCACACAAATGAGGAGAAGCCTTATCAGATGGGTGGCATATGTACCTGATACACAGTGAAAGACACAGGCATAAGCATCAAAGGCTTGCCAAAGCTGACTTCCATGTTAATGTTTCTAAACAGAAATTTAACTCCGTCTACCAAAGATGTCTCAGAAAATCAGAAGAGATAATGAATCTCTGAAATGTGCACGAGATCTTGTATCTGCCAAGGATGAGGGTTCATTTACAGGGATAATTGCATATGTGGGCCTGAAAAAGAACCATTATTTATCTAGGATGTTTTGCTCAGTTAAAAATCTTAGAAACTGCTGAAACTACATTGTGACTATTTATTGGAAAGCGTAGACCTATAAGACAGTAACCTATTTAGTATACTTTTTGCCTCTGATTCAGTTCTCTGGTCTATATTGGGCAGTAAACATAAATATCAGGGGATGGAAGTGCTAAATACAAAATATTCATAAAGCATTTTCTGAACAATGCTGTGAATGTTATTTGATAGTATTGATAGTATAGGGCAGTTTGCTAGGAAATTACTGCATATTTCTATGATGTGCAGAAGAATTGCAGCTATGAATTGCTAGACAGTGTGTATAATCTTTGCTTTTAGACTCAACTCCGCTGGCTCCAAAAGTAGTGAAAAGAGTGAAAACTAATGCTGGTGACTTTCTGTGTTAGCCAGCAGCCTTCCCAAAGACAGACATTCAACTGTCACACCACCGGAGCTGTAATAGCTGGATGATTTGGACACCACTCAAAAATGTTTCCGTCTTAGTGGCATACCAGAAGAGACTATGTGTCGGTGACTTGTATTTGCATGAGTACCTCTTTGTCAGATGTAATTTATCTGGAGATACTGGGAATAACTTGCCCTTGCATTGCAAGAATGCAACCCAGTTTCCACCACCCCTCACCCCCCTCCGCCCGCCCCCAACCTCTTTTAAGCCCAAATCATTACTATATTATTTGTATCATGCTAGAGACGCCAGTGGGTTTTTTTGGAAATCCACTTTTCTGAGCATTTGGCAACCATACAGTGATCAGTCCTCAGTCTCAAGGGCAGCCATAGATGATATGGGAAGAGCGAGCCCAGGGAGGCAGTTTGATTTGTTCAGTGTCATGATGCTCATTCAAGCTGGTCAGAAGTACTGACGTTCTTCACAGTTTACTACCCTGACAGTCTACTGCATTGTCAGATTTTTCAGGCTAAAAAAATTTATTCGAACTTAAATAGCGCAGCTCTGCTCACACCATGAAAGTTAAGGGTATAACAAAAGAAAAAGGTGGGGGGGGAGGGTCAGGCAAATGGAAACAGTAAAGCTATATAGTTTATTTATGTGCATTTTGGAAAGCTGAAGGACTTTATTCTCTTCAAGGGAAAGGTGCTGTGGAGATGGGAATTTGTAAGTTTTCAAGACACCTTGAATGGTCTTCATCCACTAGTGGGAAAAGTATTTTTTTTTCAGTTCTTGTTTCTTACTCTCTATGGAGACTAAGATTCTTTCAAAAAAATTTTTATTTGTTTGCTTTTTGTTATCACTTTAATCTTTGGAAATGCATCTTGGAAATATGGCGGTGTTCTGAGATTTTAGTCTCTATCCTTCTGCATGCTTTGTGTTTTGACATATTTTGTGAATCAGTAGGGACAGTAGCATCTGTTGGAGAATTTGGTTTCTTTAGTGTACCTTGCTATTGACTTGTAGCAGACTGGTCAAGTTGGCCTGACGTTTGTCAGAAATATACTTAGCACCGTGTCTTGGGTTAACAGTAATAAAAATCTGGATGAAGCAAGTATGTAGGTTAAGGAAAAAAAAGTAAGTAAAAGCAGCCAAGCGAACCCACCCAGTTTGGTGGGATTTTCTAGATGTTTGGCGTGTTTGATTGAGATGATTGCATTCTAATCGCATAATTTTACAGGGCCTGATTTTAGGCTCCCAAAACTGATAAAATCTTAATGACTGAGTTTGTGGAATGCGGATATTGTTAGCACTAAATACCCTTAATGAATTTACTTCTCTTTCCTTAAACTCTTTTCTTTATGCTCACAGTGTTATTTTTTTTAACCCAGCTGTACAGGTTAGGGACATGGCATTCAATCCTCAACTACATTATTATTTTTAATCTGATTCATTGATCTCCTTCTTTCATCATCTTTTATGGCACATATTGGTCATCTACTCTTTCTTTTCTCTCTGTCTTGGTGCTTTTTTTCTTGTGTGGTGGAAGGAAGCTCTGATTTTCTGTCGTCTTCCTGCTTATCTTCTTGGATTGTGCTCCTAGCAAATTTATTCAGGAAATAATTTAACCTAATTTCCGACCATGCTTATGCTCAAGACAAAAATATTTGCAGGATCTTCTGAAGAACTCAGGAACAGACCTGGTTATACCAGTCATCTCATCAGTGCAAGATGGAAAAAGTTGATGTAAAACATTGCTGATGATTAGAATTACTATAATTTAATGTGTTGCTGAAGCAGCCCTATTTTTCTGTCTGTCAGTTAAAGCATGTTAGCCCCTAATAACCACTTACGGCTAATGTTCACATTGGCCATTACAACAATCCAAGGAACTTTCCATTTGCTTAGGTGAAATATGCTTTTAGTGTCACGAGTGGACTTTATTATTGCCTGAGATTTGTTTTCACAGGTCTTGCTTGTGACAGGTATGTCAAAACTTCCTCAATTTAAAATCAATGAAGCAACCAGGTTATGAGAAAAGCTCATCTCTGTAAAATTAGGCTTTCGCTTTTAGAGCAATAAGCGTTTAATCTGGTACAAATGAGAATTGCTTTGAACAAAAATTTGGCAGTTCATTTATTCTGACAGTGACTATCCTTTCCTTTTGAAGGATCGTTCATAAAGCTTCCAACGTATTATTCAGATAAAGTTGGATGGTTACAACTGAAGTTTGCTATCAAATTTTAGAATTCTGACTAAAATGTTTGTGTATTTAGGTTTTTTTTTTTTCCCCAGCATATTCTTTTTCTTCCGAAAACATACTTGAACTGTGTACCTCTTTGACAAGACTTTTATATTTGATGCATTTTCTGTGAAGTTTCATGGAAAAAATGGTTATAATCAGTTGTCATTACAAGAATACAGAAATAAATTCTGGAAAGCATAATCTTTTTTTCCAGTAAAGGTAGATCATCAGGCTTCTATTGAGAGGTACTATGTGGTAGAAGTTACCCCCATTTAAATGATCAGATTAAGGAAAATTTATAATTGCCTTTTGAGTGGTTTTGTATTCATCTATGCAATTAGCAGTGCTGTGCTTAACAGATAGGTTTACCATTCTTAATGGATCTAAATATTTGCATTTTTTTGAAGAATGAAAAATGATTAGGAGGTGGAAGTAATGGTTACTATATCTAAGGATCTCAGGACCTCTTGATATCCAGAGACAGACAAAATACACTGCTGTTTAAATTAAGTAAGTGCTAATAGTGGCATTACTGCTTTCTGATTGCTCTTATTTAGGGAGCAACGTATTTTGTCTTGTCAATTGACAGTAATTGGTCAGAATGACCCCGCCAGTGCTGTCTTCCTGCAGAACGTAAGGGATTTGGAGACCACCAGTAGCAGGTGTTAAGTTTATAACTTTCCCTATGGCCTTCTTACTCTTAGCCAAATTGTGTCAATTTTGTACCCAGCTGTTTTTACTTGTTTTCTTTTAACAACCTTCATTCACACTCTCACTTTATAGAATCACCTAACTTGAAAGAAAGGTGAGGTTCTCCTGGTGAGGTTAATATTCCTCTTGTTTCAATCTGAACTACATTAGATTTTTTTCTCTTTGATCAAATGTTCTTTATTGCTTCATAGGGTAGAATCACTTCTGACAACAAAACATTCGAGCATAGCCTTTTTCCAATAAATCAATGTTATTTTTCTTTTTTTTTTTTTTTTTTTTTTTTTTTTTTTTTTTTTTTTTTTTAGCAAACCAGGTATCCTCAGTGCTGGAATTAAATGGGATTTTTGATCTGTCTCAATGCAGATGGCTACTCTGACTTTCCTCATCATCATAGCCTGTTGCTTGGATAAGATAGTGTGGAAAACAGGCAAAATTATTAGCTCATTTGGCTGAGCCAACAGTCTGTTTTCTTGTGTCGGTAACACACTCGTGCTTTCAAATAGTTGCCAGCTTCTGGTGGGGATGCCTAGTAGTCCCACTTAGAGCTATTTTTACAAGATGAGCTCTTTGGGAATTGTGTGGGGTAATTCCTTTGGGGTTCTTGGTTCCAACATATTTTCACCTTATAAAGCAGATCTTTGCCTTTAAAATACAGTTAAATCATCAAGGTATAAAATGATAATAAACAAACAATGTAAATAAATCTTAAACAAGTGCATCTAGTGATTTCGCAGTGTACCTGGGATGAGAATAACTGATTTTAGCATCTACACCTACCCCACTCATTCTGAATGTTCTTAATTTGAATGCTTTCAAAGGATTCCATTTTCCAAAAGTTAGTTTAAACATCTTATGGATACCTTCCAAAAGGCAACCATCCATCTTATTCTCCCTGCTTCCCATGGAAACTGTTGACTTTTATAACTTAATACTGCTCTGGTTTGACTTGTTATGTAGACGGGACTTCAATGCTGTATTTCATAGAACATTTGAAAAAATGCATTCAGTGAAGGTTTCCTCTTGTTGGTCGTTTGTATTCATGTAACGGGTTTCAGCGTTATTGGTCTCAGAACTGTTGTAGTTTGATATTGACTCCTGTAGAGAAGTAAGACATGAAGTAGGTTGCTACTATCAGTCTAATTAGCCAGGCATAAATAATATAAATATAAATTAATATAGATATATTTATATAGGTAAAATAATGGATAAGGGTACATCCATCTCAACCCTTTGTACCATCTACCTGCGAATAACATTATATTTAAATTAATCTTAATACCATATTTATAGTTTATGCTCATAAAGCAACACATTAAAAATCAGGCTAATAAATGTCTCTGTATGGTTCTTGATTTTGCATCTCTTTTCCTGCTTCCAAGTTTTTAACTGACCCTTGCCCCTCAATATATTACCAGTTAAAATTCATTCTTCACCTTCAGCTTTAATGTTGTGAACTTTTGTCCAATTATTACCTTCCCTTGTTTAGATTTCTTTGTATTTCAGAATACTTCCTTGCATGAGTTTGGAAAATAAGAAGTGGTGTCAGTATTTGTCATTCATTATTTGGACAGGAATTAACTTCAGTAGAATAGCAAGTGGATAAAATGAGCTATTTTCATCCAGCTGAAAGTTTAATCTAGCAGAACACTACCGATTGTATTCACTTGACAGGGTTAGTAATTATATATAGGGAAGGCACATTGTTTCTTTCAGTCATGCTGCCATTAAATAAAGGTTTGTTGATTGCTGTTGCAAAAAAAAAAAAAAAATTGGGCCCTCTTTGTATTGTAATATTCTAAAAATAAAACTGAAGTTCCTAGTGGAAGCTGATACTCTCTGGGCAACCATTATGGTTTATAGCAACTGGTGTCACACAGATTTCTGAAATTATGCCCGTGTGTCGGAACACCCAGAATTTTCAGGCTTTTTTCCATTTTAATCAAAACCAACTGTGTCATTATTCTGCTCTCTCTCCCTTTTCCAACCAATATTTGGTTTCTGTTGCATGATTTATGAGTACCTGTTGTAGTCTTTTGTGTTGATAGTGTTTACCCATCTGGGCTGTCTTAATTTTAGCCCAGCATAATGTGTCTTTTGGCCAGTTCGCTCTGTGCTGTTGGTCTCTGTTTCCTGAAATCAAAATGCACAAGGAATTTAGCACCTGTGAAGTGATTCCAGAAGGAGGTAACATCAGGGAATCCATTACTGACTCCTGTTGTTGCAATAAAGTAATGCTTAAGATCAAGAAAAAACACAAACCCAGCGATTTAACAGTCAGTAGGAGTAATTTAAAAGAATCAGGATTTAATTCTTGTTCAACATACCTAATGTAAAAAAGCTCCTTTCTTCTCATGACATTAAAACCATTTTCTCTGTACGTTTTTATATTTTTCTTATTGTAGTCCATGAGGAAGGATATTTTCATTGAAGGGCTTTTTTTCTGTTCTGTGAAAGTTCTGACTATTTTACTAGAAAATAGAAGAAATTTATACAAAGGTGGAATGCACTCTAGATTACAAAAGAAGCTTTTCACATTGAGATGTGAATTCGATGAGTCAAATCACATTTAGAAGAAAAGAGCTTTATGTGTATATATATATCCTTCGATTCACAAACTTATCACAGGCTCAAAATTCATGAGATAAAGCACCCCTTCTTGTGTTTGAGTGCTATTGTGCATCAGAAGTAATCACTGATGATCGGACTAAATGGTGATGGATAAACATCATCTGGAGGTTTTTTGTTGCATGGCAATTTTGCCTGTCTTGTCTGGACCCTAAGGTTTTCCTTCCTCACATTGAAAGCTTTGTGCATATAAGTAATGTGAATTAAATTATGCTTTTTAGTGTTGTGTAAATGAAGAAAGCTTACATAAAAGTTTCCTTTACTCTTCTGTCATTCAGTTTAAATAGGTAGAGCTAACTGATGATGCAGGCTAACAGTTAGTGGAGCGCAGAGGACGCATTCTGGGAGAAGCTCTGGAAAGAATGTGGTTTTTCTCCATGGTGCCCCCAAGTGACATCTCTCCAGTGGCTGAGCCAAGGAGCTTTGAGTTTCTTTGCTTGGTATTCTTGCCTAATGCTTTTTAAATAAATCAACTTCTTTTGTAATCATTTTAATGCTGCTTTTTAAAAAAATCCCTGCATAGGTTTCACATATTCTACATATTCACTGTGCATATAAATGAGGTGGCTATAGAAAATGTCTACAGAACATATTGTGAGAGGACTCTCAATGTCTTTTCATTTTACCAGAGAAACAGCAAGTCTGCTAGCAGCTTTTGATTGTAGAGTGGAATCCTCATTTGTTTTCTCTGAGGAATTGGTTATAGTACATAGTACTTGGATATTTGCCCCTTATATTTGTTTTATTTCTGCATTCATATAGGTCCTGGGTATGCTTATCCTTATTTGCCTTAATTGTTTAATTTTTTACGTCTTTGCTGTCTTCTGATAGACGTGTAGAAATACCTTCACAGTCTTATATTTTGGGGGGATTTTATTTAAGTGCCTTCTATTTATATAAAGCTAGACAGCTGGAAGGGAGCCCTGCATATTACTGGGGCTAATGTGATTGAGTGTTTTATTGTACACCCGAAGAAGCAGATAGTTTGTGTGATGAATCTGGTGACTAAATAGACTTAAAAAGATTAATGCTGTAGTGATCTGAACCTGACTGATTATATTTATCTGCCCCCTTTCAAGGTATTTATAAAAAACTCTGATTGTAACATCATATGAAAATATTACATTTAAGACTCATCTTCATTTATATCACATGCGCATTATCAAAAGATAAACATCTGGGATTACTTCTTTTAGAAAGCCAACAGGGTATATTAGTAAAATCTTTGTGCATTTCTGACACTAAGTATTTTTTAAAAATATAGTTCAATATTATGCATTAATTATCTTAAATATTAAGATGTGTGTGCATTCTTTTGTCCTTATATCATCTGCTTTCCGTGTATGAAGAAGTAATAACTTTGTCATATCATAGTTACAGTTTATTCTTGAGGAATTAAGCAAGTGTGTCATTCAAAAGCAACCACTGAAGTTGAGAAATTCAAGAATTTTACAGCAGAAACATGGTGGTTTTCCCAAGATATGCAGATAAGACCACAACAGATTTCAAAAGTTAAATTCTGTTAGCAGAAAATACTGTAGGAGCAGTGCATGCCTCCCAGTCAACTGTTCAAGGAAATACAATAAAGCTTCCTAAACTGTATATAGTAATTCAAACTGAGTCCCCTCTTACCTGTACCCAGCAAGTATTTCGTAGAGGTTCCAGTGCTTCTCTTTTTCTCTAAATTTCTTCACTGCTTTGCCTTTCTCTATTCAGGTCACGGAGGTTGTGAACAGTGATCTGCTTTACTGCTCTTGGTACATGTTTTGGGAATGCACATTCTTTCTACATGTTACATTCAGAAAGAACCTTTGTTAGTGTAGGCCCTAAACATGAAGTGTGCATCTCTGTCCTCTAAAGCATCCTATCACTTCATTAATTATCACTGATTATTTTCATACAGAGACTGCTGGAAGACATACTTTTTCAATCTTACTGGGTTGTATTAGTAGCTCCCTGGCAGTGTTGATTTCTGACTTCTACAGACAAGGTCAGTCCGTGTTTCATCTACCTGATTTCTCTGTCTTGAAATTTAAAATTTACTTTAAGGCAGAACACACTGGCATCTATCCTATGAAAAGCAACTGTTATCATAGAATGGTTTAGGCTAGAAGGGACCTTAAAGATCATCTCCACTGGAGAAGTTTCTGAAACTTCTTCATTGCTGCCTCTTTGAGAACATGACAGAAATATCTGTCATTATGTTGAGCTATGGCTTTTGTATTTTATTTTTTAATTTTTGTACAAAATCAAAAGGACGTAACATCTGCTCTTACCTGTTCAAAGGTTTCCTGCTTGCTACTGGCACAACACAAGGGTATCGGAATGATATCTGTGAGATTTTTGGCTGCTTGTTCTCAATCAATTTCCTTCCAGCTTTTGGTGCTTGATTGAACCAGGGTGTCATAGTGATTGGTACTTAGTGTTGGTTCACAGATCTGAAAAACACATTGCTGTACCTCCTATTGCTCTTCTTCTGCTAAACCTGTCCGGTTCCTACTCAGAATGTAGTGGAAAGGGCTGGTTTGTTGTTTGTTTTTTTTCATATTCCTTTTTTTTTTTTTCCAGGGGATTGAGGTGTATTTTGCACATATTTCTTATCTGATGACATTTTTTTCCTTTTTTGCTAGGTAAAAGTTTAAAGAGGTGGTGTGACTTTGTTAGTATGTAGAATAACTTGTAGATGTTGAGTCTAAAGGTTATGGCTATACAAATATCCCAAATTAGAAAAAAAAATATTATTCTTAAAATAAATTATTCCCATGAATTATATGGTTTGGCCATTTTTATGGTTTAATACTGTTTAAAAGCTTGCTGATAACATCTAATATCTATATTGAATTCTGAGCACTGTGTTGTCTTGTCACAGTACTTATTCAATTTTAAAAAGTAAATTTGTTTGAGAATAGAGATGAGCAAGTATTGATCCCTTCTCTTTACTTGACTCTGGCTTCTCCCTGGGCTCATGTACCCTCTGCCAACCCATGTCACATGCGGATGCAAGAAGCACAGTAACACAGGAGCTGTCACAGCACACTGTTTTTTCTTTTCTATTCAATTAGCAGAAAATACACTTTGTGTATTTGTAGAGCCTCAGATTTTTGGAATTATTTTGATGACCTTACACGTGCACATCTTACTCCTCAGGTTAAGTTAGCTGTCTAATGTTTGCTGAGTGGATATATAAGGCAAGGGGGTGAAGATTTCACTCGTGGGGAAAGAATAAGAAATATAGATAAACCTGACTTTTGCAAGATATGATTTAAAACTCAAAGTAAACCTCCTTTTTATTTATTTTTGAAGGATCTGAGGTTAGAATTGTTGTCTTCCCGTTTGCAGTTCAAAGAAAAGCATTGAAAACTTTAGCCTGGTTTTAATTCTGGTTTGAATTCAGTTGACATTTTGGTATTTCTTATGAAAAAACTTTTTTTGGCTTTAATGATTAATTCAAACTCAGTTCAGAAGGTGATGCTTCCTTATGAGTAAATAAAGTAATATAGCATGGTCACGAATGAAAATGCCATGTATTCTTTTCTAATGAAAGCTGAACGTGACATTTATCTGTGAGAAAAGATATGGTGCGTTCTGCCCTACACAGCGCTGTTCATCATGATGTATCAGAAATTAATTTCAAGTAGTGCCTACAGCTTGCGAAGCAAAAACAGGTACAGAACTGGTAAGACTCTGTTGACATTATTTCTGAAATGAGAGTTATTTCTCCTCTAGCTTTCACTGTGGTGCTTAAAAGCTCATGAATGTAAATGCTGGAGATCAAGGATTCCACTTAAGAGGATAAAAGCTTTGATGACTAAATGAATATATTGCAAATACGTATACAGTTTGGCTGAAATTTTTCTAAATAGATACATTAATAGGAAACAAGAGCACTCCATTGCAATTACAAGTAAATCAGCGACACCTCAAGTAATCAACCCGAATGTTTAGTGGGTCCCCTCCTGGAGCCGAAACGATAGCGTGGCATCTAAATGAGCAATCATGGAAGTGAGTTTACAGAAAATGAATGGTCAAAGCTGCTGTTGACATACTTTGTAAGCAACAAAGCATTTGTTTCTGAAAATGTTCGGTTTGGTATTTATTGTTTTTAAGTATCTTCCTAGGCCGAAAGGCAAAATTGTGACAGTAACTTGTTAACTGGAAAAAAAAGGCTTTTCTGGTTCTGTGGATGGCCATGGGAAGCTTGCTACTTCTGTTATGTGTTTTCACACTCCCTTAACTTCTAAACCATGAATATTGTGCAGAGGAGAAGGGGGAAGTAATGACAGGAATGCCAGACGTTTTGACAAGTATAGCAAAACTGGAGCAAAAGTGCTTAAAAATACCTATTTCTCTACTTATTACTCTTAATATTTTAAAATGGAAGATTAACACTAAACACAGGTGAGCACTTGGAAGTGGCACATAGAAAGTAAGTACAGTTGCAGATGCAGTTATTTAAAGAATGGAATGCAGCCTGCTTCCCTAGCTTGTCCAGGCCAGATAAGGAAGTGGCTTTCCTTGGAGAAGAGGATTAGGAACGTATCTCCTAGAAGAGAAAGGAAAACTAGAACCAGATTTCTTTCTTATAGACAGGAAGAGCTTGCATTGGGTGTACAGCTCTTTCCCCATGCCTCCCCTCCAGCTCTGAAGTAAAAGCTATGGGCAAAGCTATAATGCCATATATTTTAATTCTTTGCCAGATTTCTACTTTCTAATAAAAGCTGTGGTAAAGCTGCCATTATATTATTGTAATTTGATTAAGACAATATGGGCTCTCTGATACTTAACATATATTTTATGTCATTTTAAGTTTGTCACAGTGATTTTATGAGTATCTCTGAGTTACAGAGGAATAAAATGTCTGGAATAAAGAATGTGTAATTTTTTCCAAACGTGGAATATATCTTTAGAGTGTTTGACAAAGAACAAATATATAATGGCTCTCTAGTCCAAAAAATGTTTATATACTGTAAAAATAATTACAAACACTTAGAATGAGTTTTCCTTGATGTATTCTCATATTGCCTTTACCCTCTCTTATGGGTCTGTGATAATACAAGTGACCTTAGACACAGCCTTCTAATAAATGCTAGTAGTTCTAGTGAAGTTGTGAAATTGTTCAAGATACCAAAAGTGGTTTTGTGGGGTTGTTTTGCTGTGTTTGAGAGGGAGGGGGGAAACTACTTAGCATTGGGTTTGTTTTCTATTGTATTTTTTTTTTCCCCTCCATGCCTTCTTACAAATAATTTGTGGTCAGTGGAACCCAGCAAGGAGTCTCCTTTTCCTCCAGATGGTTGTGACATTTGAGTAAACCTTGGAGGATTAAAGGCACTCTGGTGAGCACTCACTGCAAACTCCTGACGCAACATGACAGTCCTAATCTGGGTTCTGGGCTGATTAGATGGCTAAGAGCTCAAAGAAGGAGTGGGTGGAGAAAAGTCCCACTGTGCAATAACTATTTACTCTGATGAAAGACACTAAGAAAAGCCCCGCATCCTAAGTTTAGACTAAAGATTCAATGTACTTATAAACTTAACTAAGTTAAGTTTTCGAGTATAGTAAATTAACAACTCACTTTACAACAACTCGAGTTTGTGTGAAGCTTTTCTGTGTCTGCCTGAATGGGCACAGCTTGATGCAAATGTCTTTTCTGTATATTAAAGACGGTTTGCAAACAATCTAAATGGTTAAATGGTGGTAGAAAATGCAGAAATTGATCTGAATGAGACTCTTAAATCTGATTATGCATCATCACCATCTGTTGTAACAGGATAATAGAAAGTTGAAGAAGGATATATTCTACCTTTATTTGGAATAATGCAAAAACCAACAAAATCACTGGTTTACATTTGTTATGCAAGGAGAACTTGTTTGCATAATGACAAAATCATCAGAAATTATGCTTTTTATTGTTCAACATGATTTTGAAGATCTAAGACAAATATTTGATAATTATCACTTTGATTGGATTAAAATAAGCAAATAGGGGTTAAACTGATTTCCATCCCCCCTCATGAAATGTAAAAGGAGGTATATGGAGCTTTCGAGCAACAGGTGTAATTATTCAGCATTACACATGTCTTAATTTATTTGTTTTGGCTGAATGAATGTTAAATTGTACTGCTCAACACCTCTCTTGCTACTAGAACAATGCTTTAACTGCAGCTTCTAAACTGACCTCACTTATCTACAGAATATTTTTACCGCATGGCAATGGAGAAATTTCTTCCTTTATATTTTTGGTTGCGTTTTTTTTCTAAGTCTATCAGAGCATGACAGGCAGTCCAGTATTTTATTTTCAAAGGAGAACCTGTGATATTTTTAGTTTTATAATCTCTGCCATTCTCAACTCTTCTTTTTCTTACAAGATATTTTAGCAACTGGTAAGGTGTATCACAAAAATACTTGCTGAAAACAGGAAATCCACTCCGTGATTTATTCTTGCAAATGGGATTCCGTTGACATTGTAGGAAATAAACTAAGCTGTTTAGAGCCAAATGAAAAACAAATGGTAGCACCAAATGTATTTCGGAGTTTCAGTTATTTGTTTGGTATTCCAAGATTCTGCGTTTGTGAAAGGTCAAAAATTCCTTGATTATGGTTGGGTATTTGCTGAAAAGAAAACCAGTTTCATAGAAGCTGTGAGAGTTCAAAGGAAGTTAGGTTGGATTAAGTTATTTAATGAAATCTTCTAAATTATTTCTTTCTGTACTCAATTTCCTTTACAAACATTTCAATTGAAACATCAGGCTTCTTTTTAAAGTGAAAGAGACAAGCTTTAAGGCTTATGCAAATTGATCATAAATGCTAGAAGATGGTAGAAGGTGGTAGGATTTCGTCTTAGGTTGCCTCACACAACATAAATAATTTGAATGCAGCATTTAACAGGAAATGCTTTTTAGCTTTTAACTTGGCTGAAATAAAAAATAAATAAATAAATAAATAAATATTGCACCATATTCTTTATTCTTCTACCTATCTTGCAATTTGCAGCCTAAAACCACTTGAGTAGCTGTCTGGCATCCAAGTTGCGTCTCTTCAGAACCACCACCAGTTCACTCAGATGTGTGGGTTGGATTTCTTAGATTTTGAGAAAACCTCTGTAAGCGTGAGATAAGAATGTGAAAAAGACAAGCCTGACCTGCTTCAGAATGGCCCAGCAAGAATCTAAATTGTCACTTTAAGGGGTTGGACTGGTAATGCGTTGGGAGACGGACTGGCAATTTTGCAACACGTACTTATCTTTGCTGTATGTCAGGACTGTGCTTAGACCAAAACTCCAAATATATTAGAAATATTACAGTTCAAAGTTCTGTGTTTTAAGCAATGGATTTTAATCCTTTTACTCTGTTCTGCAACAACCAGAGTTAAAACAATGCCAAAAATTACTCAGTCTGCACAGCCCTCTGCTCGCCCCATTTCCAGGTTTGTTTTTCTTTTATTTCTGATCCTATTTAACGTAGCCTGTATTTATAGCTGCTGGAGGTGGGAATACAATGGTGTTGCTGCAGGCTTCCCTTTAATGGATCCTTGCCAAAGATAGCCATTGTTCCCATTGCTTGGGGCTGCTCAACTGTGCAAGGTTGCTTGGAAACCCTCTACCCAGTAAAACCTTCCAGTCACTTTACCTCCCAAGTCACACCAGTCGAGTGCTTGGGGATTCAGAGGGAGGATCACAGTCAATGTGGTTGCTTTTTGTGACCTTTTTGATGCTAAACCAATGACCTCTTAAATGCAGCAGTGTAGCTGCATATTGTAGCGTGGGCGACTATCTAGCTAAAAAACAAACACTACGCCGGCCAGGACGTAACGTCATCAGATGCCCACAAAGGGGTTAGCTGATGGTTTAAAAAAAGCTGGGAAAAGGAAAAAGCTTAACGAGTAGGTTCTACTTTAGGTCATACCATTGAGAAAAGCCTTACCACTAAGCTGTGTTGAGGTGGTTCGTCTTAAATGGTCTGTAATTCATGGGAAAACAACATAGCCTGCCCTGATGCTCAACATACCTAGTTTTTCCCTAATATACACTTCCTTTTATCATGCTGTTTCCTTTTCTCACACTGCGGAAATCAATTGTATTTGATACAATTTGAATTGGTCAATATTATCGTAAGCAAGCTGGTCAATGGGACAAATCAAATCCTGTGCTTATTTATAACATTTAATTTGACCCACCTTTCTAAATGAGAGATAAAAATAAACTCACTTGTTCTTTTGTCAAACCAATGTCTGTTCTCAGCAGCTAGGATGCTAAATCTTTTCAATTGATGGATGAGCATGTTATTTATATAGGTGATAAATGCTGAGGCACGTCATCTTAGCATCCTGGTAGTAGATATCCCCTTAATAGTAAGAATACAAACATTCAATTGTAATATTTTTTGGTGGAACATTGGCTGATACTGTATTTTCTCTGCTGGGAAATTAAATATTACCATTGCTGTTCTCCAAGTAGCACAAGCTAAAGGTCTGTGGAAAAAAACGCTGGTATTCCTACATGATAATTAATTTAATCTGTTTTCTATTCTTACGGATTTCTGTTTCTGCTGCTATTTTGAGTCAGTGATTTAAGTATTAAATTATAAATATATGTTGTCCAGTGCATCAGGATGTCAGTAGTGACTTGGCTCTATGAGATTTCAGGAATTATGTCACGCTGGCACAGATATCAGGACATTTTGATTTCTTTGGAATGCATTTGCCCTGTGCCTTTCCCTTCTTCCTAACACTCAACCTTCTCCTTTCCTCTAAAGCCTAAACCTTTCCTGATCTAACAGGCAAATATATATTTGTTATGCATTCCTAATCTCAGTATTTTAGGAACACTGCATAATGCTGTGCATTGAGTTCTGAAATTCTATAAAGATGAGTGAATAATGCTTGAAGGACTGGAACTAAAGCAAAAATTACATGTATCCACCTGCACCCAGACTGTTTAATTAGTTCACAGAAGCAAAGGGATTGGGTCTTTCCCCAAAAGAAATTCAGTCTAGCTGTAGACATACGATTCAGTTTCAGTTGGACTGAAACAGTACGACTTGTCCTGGATATGAAAGAAGAGAGAGCAGAGTGACTCAGAGACCTCTAGCCTGGTTATAAGCACTGCCTGAAATCAGGGAAGTAACTTAGGATGTGCTTGTTACTTTCAATCATCTCTAATAGAACAATGGTTGTGACTTGGGGTTCCCTAACTTTATCTAGTCACACGTAAAGTCTAGTCATGTGTAAGCCAATAACTATGTAAGAGAAAAACAATAGAATTTTTTTTTATTAAAAAAAAAAAAAGATGAATTAAAAATATATACATCATAGCTACCTGCCCCAATTTTAGTGTGCTGGAAACTGTCCTGCAGTTCCTCAGTGACGCAATTTAATAAGATATATGGGGGTCCATAAGCAGAGCAGATGCTTCCTACAGAATGAGATTCACAGCTGTTGTATCAAACACTGCTAACTTCTCAAATCAAAAGACTGTCTTATAGGAACATCTTTTGTGTCAGTAAGAATCCCGAAGTGATTTTGTTGTCTGCTGCCTGGGAGATTGCCTGGAGCATATCTCCAGGTTACTGGGATAACAGGCAATTTCTGTAGATGAGTATGGATAAAATACCATTCTCTGATTTTTCTTCTGCTTTTTTTTTTTTCTTTTTTCTTTTTCATTTCAAATTCTGGTAATTTGGAGCATAGATTTTTGCAGCTTAATAATTTTGTTTTGTTATAGATATAATCATAGTTACCAAATCTTTACTGAAGTCCTTTAACTGTTCTTTTAGGCGTGAAAATAATAACTTACACTGTAGTACACAGGTTTGTGAACAGAGCAGGTTGTGCTCAGCTGGAAAGAGCAACTGTGACTTTATAAACCTTGGGACCTCTGTTCTTAAGTGGTACATGTTAAAGTCCTAAATGGTCACCTGTTTCTCTCTGCTCGTTCCGTCTGTTATTGGGATGTAACCATATTTACTTCAGTATCTGAATTTGCCTCTTAATTACTTTTCTCCCTCAATCAGTTGGAAAATACTTTGCATGCAAGGAAATAGTTAACAGTATGAGCAAACTTAGAAGGATTTGGTCACTTCAGCTGCATGGACCCACAGGTGTTAAGTGTAGTTTGATATGGAAAATGTAAACCAGTAGTTTACTGAGAACCAGGAGCTCAATTTTGAGGGGAAAAAAAGAAAGTTATGCATGAAATGCAGACATGGCAGGACTTATTGAGAGTGGGAAACAGGAGCTACAGGCACCTCATGGAAGGTCTGTCTGTTTCTATTGCTTCTTTGGAGGCTGTGCAGAGAACTGCAGTGACTATAGTGTGGGAAATTCTTTACTGTGAGGGTGGTGAGGCACTGGAACAGGTTGCCCAGAGAAGTTGTGGCTGCCCCCTCCCTGGAGGTGTTCAAGGCCAGGCTGGATGGGGCTTGGAGCAACCTGATGTGGTGGGAGGTGTCCCTGCCCATGGCAGGGGGGTTGGAACTCAATGATCTTTAAGGTCCCTTCCAACTCTAACCATTCTATGATTCTATGACTTTGTCCTAGAGTTTAGGGATGCCTCAGGTGAGGAGAACATTCCTTGTGCACCTACAAGAGAGGTGGGATGGTGCACTGAAGACCAAGGTGCAGCTGAGAGAGGAATGGTGTGGGAGGAAAGCTGAGAAAGACATATGAGAACACAATGAAAAGGGTCTTGAAATTCAAGGAATGACAGTAGAAGTGGCAGGGTATTAATGGAGCAGGTATTAGAAAAAGGAGGTGATATAGCTCAACTCCATGAGTGCTGGGGGGAGGAGTATCGCTTTGCGTTGGGAGTTGAGCCACTCATTGTGACTTCCCAAAAAGGAAACTAGTTCCCAATGCCCAGATTCACACTTTGCACACTGAACATTATTTCCCTTTCTTGCTTTGTATGCACACATGTAAACACAAAACTAAAAGTAGCACATTGTGTTAAAAATGCAGGGAAGTCTCTTTGCCCTGCTGTGTGGCAGAGGAATGAAGTCTTGCTTAGAAGATAAAAAAATGTATTAATGTGGTCTTTTTGGGTCATAACTTTACCGTTACCCTGAAAATATCTTGGCATTGGGTGATTGTTTTCAGCTATGATCTCATACACCTTAGGTCTTTTATTTTAAAACCTTGCTTCTCACGGTAATGTGCAATATGTGTGTTCCTGAGTTTCCTTAAGAATTTCCTGTCATAAAGGGTCTTTAGTTCTCTGGCGCTAGGTTTTAAATGACATACAGTCCCTTGATGAATTTACTTTTATTGTCAAATACAACCTCTGAGCAGTACTCCATATATTTATACAAGCCAACTTTGTTTCTGATCATCCATTAAGACATAGTAGGAAAGTTTTAACAATGTGCAAGGAGGCTTCAATCACACTTTGTTAACAGTTGTGAAATTCGCACGTGGTATGCACTTTGTGGCATCCACAGGGTCCAACAGGAATAGGGATGCAGTGCTCTACAGTTGAAGAAGTACAAGTAGACACAAGCAGATTTCGGGCCTTAATTCAGCAAAGGTTGGAACAAGCATCAGGGTCATTGCCTTGGGCATGGAGAGATCTGTCAGTAGGAGTGTAACATTTCAGTAAATGTCGTGTTCCACTGATGTTGCACAAGGTCTTATTTCATTGATTCCAGTAGGATTACCTGAGCGTGCCAAGGGATCACTCAGAACAAACAAACAAACAAAAAGAAAAAAGTAAAGTCTGGCAAGAAAAAACACAGCAGTACTTTGAACAAAATATTTGATTATTTTCCCATGTAGAGGAAAAAATCTCACCACAAATCTAATAGAATTTTGAAAATGGAAGTGAAATCACTGATAGCTCATTTACAAAAATTTGCTTATTTTTTGTCAGTTAAGGGGGGAAAGCTGAAATATTTAGTAGTGAAAACAGGACTTTAGTTAGTACATTTTTTTTTTCTTCTCATACACACATAGCCTTGGAAATACTTAACGCTGGCAAGGGAAGGAGAGTCAATCTCTAGTTTTGCTTGCTGTTGAATTTACTAGTGAGCTTGATCTACACTACTAGTTTAATTTCTAAATGGATACATCTCACATCTTTGCAAGATAGAGTCAGAATAGTATGAACATGATGGAGAAAAAATTACATGTGAAAGTATCAAGCTATCACCACAAAAAAAAAAATCAAATAGAATAATGTATGGATTTCATTTCAGAAATAAAATTGTCTCAATTATAGGTTATTCATTATGATTTTGAAATCTTTGTGCAAGAAAAATGAGTCACTGCACTCAAAGAGTTTCTAAACTGTTATGTTAAAGGAAGGCAATAATAACTCTGTAGAGTTATGAATGAACTTACATTAAAGTTCTGTTTTTAAAATAAAGCTGCAGTTACAGATTCATTGTATGCCAAATTAGAAGGTTCATTTTTAACTGGAGTAATAGATACTGAAGGTCAGATCAAAGAATCGTCATTAAGTTTAACTGTATTCAGAGACCAGAATTTTATGAAGTGATTCCTGGGTTAAACTGTATTTTGTGCTTAACTGAGATAAAGATGTAGAAAAGGTCCAAGATAAGAGTTTTCAATTAGCCTCCTTGTCTTTTTGTCCTAATGAAGAGAAAAAACAGTGGGTGCTTTTAGGGCTGGGAAGTAATAGTTAAATGTGCACCACCCCTTGAAATCATTTCTGCTCTCTGAGCCTCCATTGTTTGAAACAGTGGGAAGACGGATTCTCAGCAATTGAAATATGTATGGAAAAAAAAATAATTTACATTCATATAGATTCCAAAATCCAAAAGCTCTGTATTTTGCTCTTGGATTTAACCTTCATTAGGTGGAGGCTACATGAATTTTTTAATCTTGTACTTGTGTTTTTATTGTCAGCTTCAGTATGGTAAGGAAGCTTTCCAATGGAGATTGATAGAAATAGTGCAGATTTGTTGGGGGGAAAAAAAATAATATTTAAATGCGTGTGAATGTAAAACTAGAAAATTGATATTATGAACAATGTAATGAAGTGAAACTTTGTGGATAGCTGGTACTCTCATGTCTCTTATGGGTATGAAATGTTCCACTTAAAAATAAAAGGAGATCTTTAGGATTAAGTTTTTTATTAAGTGAGAGAGAAATATTAGAGAACTATTAGTTGTACAGACTAAACAGTCCCGATACTATAAAACAGAATCCAATATGTGTGGTAATTTTTTTTATAATGTAAAACACTTGCCTAATGTATAGCATATTCTGTAGGTTAAAAAAAAATGGAAAAAATATGTAATCTACCAGTCTGTACAAAGAAAGTGAGGAATGAATTGGGGTCATGTATGTATCATCGTTGCTTTAGATTTTATGCTAGCAAAGAAAATAAACTTGGAAGAATTTGTATCTGCTTCTCTTAATTTTGTTTTGTTTTTCTCTTAAGTTTTAGTTTTGTCCCAGATTGATTAGTAAAATTGGGGCCACCTGTTTTCCACTGGGCCCTTTTTAGTTTCTCTAAGTTTATAATACAAGACGCAAGTATTCCTGTCAGGCTTATTTGGGAAATCCATTGTGAGCTAATAAAAATTAAATAAATGAAGTAACAAAGCACTCTTCTTTCTAGGTGGCAAGGAACACCCTACAAAAATGGGTGCTTTAAGGTAGAAACCAGTGATGTTTCAGGAAGAAACTTGTTCAGTGGTGTATGAAAGATTCAGGGTGTTTTAAAAATTACATCAAAGTATGCTGCTTTACTAACCTGGATTTTTTTTTGTTCTTATGTTGCCAAGGGTGTAATGTGAAGCTTTCAGCCTCCAGAACTTGCCAAAGGAGCAGGATTTAAGAATCAGAGTGTTGCTTGTAGGGGATGTTTGGAATCCCCCATCCAAAATCTCCCGTTGGGTATTTGAGTTGCTAAAGACAACAGGGTATATTTTGGAGAAATAGTTGGCTGTTTGGGAATCCTGCTGGGCTGGGCAAATAACATTCAAAGATTTTCTGGTATGTTGTGTGGCAGTTTGTGTTTCCTGGCCACTTGAACTGCAAGTGGGAGCAGGAAATGGTTTTCCGTGGCATTTTGTGGGATGGATTGTAGGTTTCTCCTGCACAATCCAGTGAAGAAACAACTTTCTCGTCCCTCGAAGTCTCCATAAAGAAAAGGCAGCCTGCTGTAAAATCACTCAGTAAAAAGAAGAACTTGATCTACTTCCAGGAAGTTTAAATGACCTATGTAAGAATTCATACAGGACTGTGTCTTCATTCAGAAAATTAAGGCTATATAAATCAAAGTTGTTGAAAAGAGTTTTCGGTAGTCTGAAACACAAAACTTCCTCTTGAGGAAATAAAAAGGAGGAGGAGTCACATGCATATAATGTGTATGTGAGGAACACTGAGTCGACTGCATGCATGTCTTTTGCTCTGCTTTCTTGAAGGGTAGTTCTGTACTCTGGGCATCATTTTTAAATGAAAGGAAGAAGCTCAATGAGCCGGCTAGGGCTACCCTGTCACAAACATGGAGGGGTGAGGGGAGAAAAAGTTAAAAGGTATGGATGTTTCATCATTGGAAGTGTTTGAAGTCATGTTGGATGGGGCTTTGAGCTACCAGGTGTAGTGAAAGATGTCCCTGCCCACAGCAGGAGGGGTTGGATTAGATGATGTTTAAAGGTCATCTCAGATTTGGCTGCTGCTAAAATAGCTGTGAGAATTTGTTGTGTTTAGACTTAACTTTCTTTACTAATTTAAAGAAGGATAGCAATACGTATCCATGAGTTTACATGTGTTAAATTTATTTCAAAATACAGTAGGATTAGTGCATCAGAACTTGTATATTTAAGGATTTTCTGTAACTGCATGTTATAAACAAGAACCTCTAGTCATTAATGCACTCTAGATATATTCTTTCATCTGGCCTTAAAAGTACATGTAAAACTTCTGTTTAGTCCAGATGAGCAGTAGGTAACACCTGATATAAAGGTGGTGTGTGGGTTTTCAGTTGTTTTTTAGTTTGGTTTTTTTTTTCCCTCCTTCTTACCACTTTCTTCTAGTTAAATAGTACTGTCTTTGTTTCTATATGTGCAGGACCCTGAACAGATCTGGGAGGTGATAAAGTTAGTGGTCTTGAAGTGTGGTTACATTAAGACCCGTAGATGTCAAAGTCCTATTTGAAATCAAATAAAAGTTCCGTAAGTAAGTGAGTTTGTTCTTTGCAACTGAATTTAATTGCTGGATTGGAAAGGCAAGCTCCCATGAAGCCTAAGAAACAGAATTGTTCTCTGCAATGAAGACATCTGATTTAGAGCTATTCATCTAAGCTCCCTTTAAGTCAATTGGGAGAAAATCGAATCAAAGGTATACATGAATAATGGATATAATTTGTCTGATACTGAGAAAATCTGAAATTGTTTTCATCATTTGCATTTTCTATATTTCTTCTGCTCTCTGACTATAAAAGAAGCATAGATTAGTTACCCTGTAGAAATCCACGTTACATACACTGGAGGTTCAGTAAGATAACATTGCTGCTCCCTTGTTTTCATAACTAAACATCCTATTGAACTTAGATGTCATATTTCCCTGTGTTTGTGTGTGTTTGGTTTTGTTTTTTTTTTCCTGATCTGCAGCACAACTTTTCAGTTTTTTCAGTTTCTGTATAAACTTGATTTTTTTTTTTTTTATTTCAAATTTTTCTATTTGGAATGTGTAAAAAGCACACCTTCTTAATACTTCCTTGTTTTGCTTCCTGAAGAGAATAAAAACCCTTTTAGAAAAAGGTTTACAGATTAATCTGTACTGAGTGCAGAAAATTAGAGTCTACCTAGGAAGAGAAAAGGAGGGATGATATATAGTTGTTGATGTCATGGTAAAAATACCATCTAGTATAGCACACACAAAGCGTTCACTGGAGCATTCAGGTATAAAGAGCTAGTCTGAATGCCTGTTAGAGGACTAAGTCCTGCTGCCTCTGGGATATTTAATACATGCCTTGCATTTTCTCATTTCAGCAGTTCATATGAGCTATATCCAACCCCTAGGGTTTAAAGAGGGGAGGTTCATTCTAACTATCAAGTTTGAAGATTAACAGTCTTTTGAATTAGCGAATATCCCGAATGCCTTTGCCTTTATATGAGGTGTTTTTATTGCTCTGTAGTTAAAGTTTCACTTGGTTGCATAAGCGATTAATTTACTTAATCAGCTCTTGGTTCTGTGTTCTATGCATCGTGCCAACAAAGTCCGTTTTTCTTTAACCCAAATGTTGTTTCTGTTCTATTTCATGGCTATTGTTTGTTAATTTCTCTTATTTATGTTTTTGAAAACTTTAGTTAGGTGATTCATACCTTTTATCTAGAAAACCTCTTTGCGAGCAATTCTGGGGAGGACAGAAGGTTTGGGAGTGATGATTGACTTTTTGTTATGTCTTCACCTAGTCGTCATCAACCTGCTCAGTGGTGAGTTAGTAGGTCAGTGTTGTTGATAAAGAGCTTACAAAGGCTAGACACATTCATTTCATCCTTTTGCACTTCTTAACATTGTAATGGGGAGCTTGCTCTGCAGGAGTTTTTGGCTGATTCTGCTTTTGAAGATAGGTTTCTGGAGAGAGAAAGAAGATGAGTACTTTCCTCACATCCCAACTCCTTTGTAAGTGGTCTTTCCGTCCTGGCAAAACTTAGCAGTCCTGGTTCACAGAGACCCAGAACAGAGTCAGCAAAAGAGACAGCAAATGGTTTTCTAAGTTTAAAATGACATTCCATGTTCACAGGTCACTGTTCAGGAGCAAATGGTCCTAAAAGTGTAAGACTGCTTTGAACAGTTATGGGTAATATTAGACGGTGGTCCATGGCTGCTGCTACCTGATGAAACCCAACTGAGAATGTCTTACCTTGCACCATTAAGCACCAAAAAAATCAGTGACTATCACAACCTGCTTTTCATTTAATTTTATTTATAGCTGAGTATGGTGGTAAGCTACAACTGCTAAAACCAGACATTTTTAATCTGCAAATACAGACTACTCACATCTAAATTTTTTATTGCTTTGAGGAGGAGCTTTGTTTCTTTTGGATATATCGTGAAACACTAGGAAGTTGCAGTAAGCAAGATAATATTTTAGAAAGATAAATGGATTTGCACTTAAAAATCAAATTTTTAAGTAGCATTTCTTCTTAGGATGTGCAGTTTGCAAGTAAATCCTCAGGATGGTGATGGAGAGGAATGAGAGATGAGAACAGTGATCTGTTTGGCTTTAATACTTTGTGAAGCTGTGTTTTAGGATCCCAGAGAAAACATGGAAGACTTGTTTTTTTAATAAAGGCACTTAAACTAATTATTAACTTCTTTCACTCTGATGAAGAGTGAACAGGAGAATTAGAATTAGATACCTGAAACCATCCTGCTAATAATTTGCGAATCACTGTCCTATAGTTATCTCAGAGTCAATTTAAGTTAATTTATTTAATGGTATTTCAAAGAATGCTTAATTGTCTGAAGGTTGTCTGATCTTCATCTCTGTGTGGATCTGGCAGTCTTACAAAACATTATAACAATGTGATGAAAAGTTTGGCAGAAGAGATAAGCTCTACCCCAAAAATATAATTTGGGGTTAAAAGCAATTTTGCGTCTGAAAACTCTTTCACCACAGGGGTGGGGAAGGCTGGTGGGAGCAACCGAAAAAAACCCCTAGATCATTAGATTGTATGAATTGACATAGCTCCAGCAAAGCCTAGGAGTTGGAGGTGCTGCTTCCTATAGGACTTAAGCTTCTTGCCTGACCTGGGTTAAAAAAAACAATGCATTTTCACAAGTGAAAATTTAATTATTTGCAATACTCCTGAGAGCAGCATCAGTTAAATTGCTTAAAACATAATACAGATCCTTTCACCAAGCATCTACCGCCTTTGTATTATCAGTAAACCCTATTGACAAAACATCCTCAAATTTAATAACGAGCAGAATGCCTCAGATAGCCAAGAGGCCCCTTCCAGCATCACAGTAGCATGAGATGATGCAATTTTTTTCCTGCGTTGTGCTCTGTTTTAGCTCTTCTCAGATCATCTGTCCAGATCTTAAATACATTGTTCATGTATTCATGGATGCTGTGGAGCATTTTGAGACACTCATAAACTACTTTATAATTGTGCATGGGAGATCTTACAAAGAAGCGAAGAAAAAATACTATCATGATTTCTTTTACAATATTGCTCCTTTACCTAAGTCGCTTTGACTTCTATGACAACTTTCAAGCCCATGACACCATAATTTCAGGAAAAAGGACAGAAGGAAAAAAAGAAATGCTTAATCAAAAGACATTGCACATATATAATTTCATATGGATTTTTTTTATCTTTTTTCCTGAAGGCATTCCCATGTGCTATAGAAACAGACACACTTCTCCTTGCTGAAGATTCTTCAAACTTGTACTAACTTCTCTGCTCTATTATTATAACGATACTTCTTGCTGCAAAAAGCAATCTGCTCTTGGTCCCTAAAGAGGATTCCTTTAAGTGCGGTGACTCGTGAGTCAGTAGGAGTCGCAGACGCATTATGGGCAGTTCACATTTTACTTGTGGTCTATCTGTATTTTTTACTCAGAGAAGATTGCAAAGGGGAAGGATTTCCGTTAGCAAATGGAAAAGTTTATTCAGATCCATGCTTCCAAGTAGAAAAATGCAACTTTTTTTCAATGTGAAAGTGATTTCCAAACTCCAATTTAGGTAGCTCTTAGTTATTTTTTTTTTTTTTTAAGCACTGAATTTTTGCTGCTGACAGGGGAATATATTGGTGCTATGGAAAAAAACAAAACCTCAAACTCCTTAATTTAGGCATCTATGAATATGCTGGTGGACATGCATAAAAAAATCTTTCACCATTATAAACTTAATTTCCATATTAATAAAAGCAGAAGGTTAAGATACCAGAGTGGCTATTTAAACAGGGGTTTTTGTGTACTTTTGCATCTGAATCAGAGAAATCAATATAATTGTGCCTAAGACAAGGCAAAGCATTTCTAATTTATGGTAATGCGTGTAGACAAAAACCATCTTGTAATTATTAGATTATGTTTTTTTGGCATTTTATGCCAAGTAAGTTATTTCACTACTTGCATCCTGCTTCTCATGTTATATCTTCTACAACTGTATTCATTACACACACATACACAACCCAACTCAAGAGTCAAGTCATATAGATGCAACAGTTCATGTTTCCCAATATGCTCATTCTGGCTGGCTCTAAGTGTACTACCTACACATCTATATGGTTGTTCAATGGCCCACATCTGGATATTTCATATAAAACCATCTTAGATTGCCAACTTGATAGGTTTATATTTTCAGGGAATCTTGTATTTTCAGGGTATCAGCTTGTGAAGAAAACACTTGTTCTTTGGAAAATCAAAATCAACAGAATGCTTTTCTCCATTCCAGCTTTTGCTTAAAAAAGGCGGTTGAGAGGGACTTCTACCCATGCTAATGTGTTGTCAGGTCTTCGAAAGTGTGTAAAAGGCAGAATCCTACACTTCTGCTGCAAGCTGGTAGTCTCCAGCATCATAATGTTTTAATACAGATTGCTCCTAAGTTGCTGTTGCCAGGGATGAAACCTGTTGTGTGTTAGCAGAGCAGTGATCTCTTCATTTGGATGGAGATCTTAGAACTGTCTTTTGATTTACATTTCAAAACAATCAGCAAATGCAGAGGTTCGTAAAGCCACTGGGCATATCTACCTTTTTTTTTCTTTTTTTTTTTTTTTTCTCCCTCCAGCTTTCAAGCGGCGGCTTGAAAAGACCATTTCCACTTGGATTAAATAAATAAAGAAATAAAAATTATTTGTAGAGTATGCTATATTCCTATTCCCTGTAGCCTGAGCATTTGAACTCAGCTACCATTGTTATGATAGCTGTGTCCCTCGTCTGATTTCTAAAGGTTAGTTTGTGTTATCTTTATCTCTGCAGAGATTTCCTAGGAAGGATCATGACATGGTTCAGTGATCACAGTGGGGTTTTTCCTTCTACAATTTGTAATATTAAAAAATACCAGAAGATTACTGTATAGACTTTATCTATGTCCTTTAGTACGTACAAAGAATGGCACAATTGTGGTTGTGCATTGGTGTGCAGTGATATGAAACATGAGCAGGATTTGAAAAGGTAGCACTGCCACAAGGAATCTACAAAAAAAAATGATGCATATGCATCAGATATAGTATTCTGGTAATGTCCTGTGGCACTAGTTTTCGTCTCTGAATACAATGATTAATTAACAAATAACTGTGAAAAACTCCGTTAATAATTTCATTTTGTTTGTTCATTCTACTGGGACCTCAAATCATTGAAATACAGTTTGTTAAATCCTTACTTGAGCGATAATTACATTTGAGTACTGACTATTTCCCTTATACCTTCTCAGGAGTTCAGATTTTTAAATGAAAAAAATTAGTAATGATTGTTTAAGCATATAGCCAAAATCAGAGAAGGAAGTATTGTGATTTTTTTTTTTTTTCCCGAATTCACCCATCTTGTGTAGGTGTTGCATGCATTCAGACCTTAACTCTGGAGGAACTGTGTTGAAGTATACCTAATCTGCAGTGTCCTGTTATTATTTTCAGAATTGGGTTCTCCTTGAATCATTTATGAAGTGTATTTAAATCTTGCAGAATATTTGGAATATGTAAAACTAACATTTTTTAAAACATATAGGAAGACACTGTATTGCATGTATATAGAAAGTTTATTGATCTTTTTAAAGACTTCCAAAGAGGAGTGTAGCTTGAACAGTAGTTATGTTGCATAGAAAATGTCCTGGAAAAATTCATTACTGTGGGGAGGAAGGCTTTTGGGATTAGTGCACATGAGATTTTTCACTTCAAGCAAAGCAACTGAGTTCTGATTTGGGGGTCAGTGGTGCCGGAAACTCTTAGTGGGATCCCACCCTGAGCCCATTAAAGTCAACATTGCTGTGTCACAATTTAATTGGAGTAAGGATGAGACTTCAGATGCTGCACTCCCGAGCCTCTGTGCTCTTAGGTTCTGACAGCTCATCGTGGCTTTCCTTTTTTCAGCTCTGCAAGTGCAAAACACAATAAGCTTGCTGCAGGATGTGTTAACAAGCTTAACGTTTTTGAAGTTAGTTATTTCCCTAACAGTGTGATCCTCTCTATATTTAGAAGTCTTTAATGACTATTGCCATCTTTGTGTCTTTCTGTCGTCAGAATAATTTGATAAGCTTTGGTGTCATTTCATGATCTGTTTTGCGTGCACTTACACGAGTAGTTTTGTGACCTTTCTGTTTTTGAGAGGTAGGCAGTAGCGGCAATGGAATTGTGTTCTTGCATGCTCTTTGCCAATGCCTTGAGTGTGGGCAGGGGTTAGAGCTGAGATATTCAGAATAACATGATGTGCAAGAGAGAAAACCAAAGAATTCCTATGCAGTTTGTTAAGAGGGGCGGAAAGTCGTTCTGCCTTTAGGGGCTCACCTTCCAAGGTCGGGAAAAAGCCATGCTGGTTGTTCCTTTGGCAAAATGGGCTGGTATGTGATTGTTTTGCAGGTCACTGGCTACTTGGCTACTATTCTACCTTGGATTGTTTGGAACAGCTGTTTGTTCTGCAGTTAGCTGATGGGGAGCGCTGAGCACTTAGAGCTTGTTAGTGCATCTCAGTTGGATATCAAAAATTAAACTTTGTGGATTTGTCTCCTACTCCACTGGGAGCTCAGTTGAGAGGATGTCTTTTGGGTTTCTCTTTCCTCTTTAGTTTTTCCTTTCTTGTTATTGGCGTGGCATTTGCATTGCTCTGTGCCCTCTCTTTTCTCCTTGGGAGAAGATGCTGGGCTGTCTTTTGCTCCTTTATTGATTATTCCATAAAATGTTTCCCATGAGTATGCTAGCTTAAACCCAGACATTCAGGGGTCGAAGATAATGTGGTGTTTTGTTCTAGCTTATTGATATGAACAGTTCACAACACACATTGTAGGTACTCATGCAAAAAACCTAAAACCTGTTAGAGGTTCTGACAGTAAGGCATACACAGGGTAAAAGCTGGATCAAGTCAGGCATTCACCAGGGAATTAAGTCTGCTAGTATTACTCGAATAATGCAGTTTACAGTTGATTTCAGAAAGGAAAGGATGTAAGCCTGTGTGGTCCTGAAACACAGTAGATGACGTTGTTCCAATGCATGTATTTATGAATAGCATTTGAGTGGGTAACGTTATGAGCACAGTGTGCATTAGCACATCATTGTAGTTGATCCTGTGTTCATGTGATTTACTACCCTGTATTCCTCTGGCCAGGTTTGGTCTGCTGTTTGGTTCATTTGTGCTGGGGATATAATTTCCCCATGAGGAAGAATCCGAAATACAATCATAGAATGGTCAGAGTTCGAAAAGACCTCAAAGATCATCAAGTTCCCAGCCCCCTGCCACGGGCAGGGACACCTCTCACTATTGCTCAAAGCAATACCACATTGCTCAAAGCCCCGTGCAGCCTGGCCTTGAACACTTCCAGGGATGGGGCTTCCACAGCTTCTCTGGGCAACCTGTTCCAGTGCCTCACCACCCTCACAGGAAAGAGTTTCTTCCTAAGATCCAATCTAAATCTCCCATGTTGCAATTTAAAACCATTACCCCTTGTCCTACCAGTGCACTTCCTGACAAAGAATCCCTCTCCAGCTCTCCTGTAGCTCCCTTCAGATACTAGAAGGCTGCTCTAAGGTCTCCCCAGAGCCTTCTCTTCTCCAGGCTGAACAACCCCAGCTCTCTCAGCCTGTCTTCATAGGAGAAGCGCTCCATCCCTCTGATCATCTTTCATGACCCTCCACTGGACCCATTCCAACATGTCCATGTCGTTTCTATGCTGAGAACGCCAGAGCTCCAACCATTCTATGATTCTAATTTACCCAGTTGTTTCAGTTTCTTGAATGTGTGGAGGGCAAGCAACAAGATGCTTTATAACCTGCACTGCCCTTCATGTGGCATCATGGAGCTCTCTCCTATCCCCATTCTTAGTCAGATGGAAGTCGAGGAGAGTTCAGTACTTGTTTTATGAGGTCTGGTTGTTGGCTGTAACTAGATACTAAAACCTATTTAAAGTGGGTTGTAATAATTGCTTTCAGTAACTGAAGCAGTATCCAACAGTAAAGCGTACAGACCAAGGTTTCCTTTAATGTGTGGTATCTTTAATGTTGTAATGTCTGTAAGTATATTTATTAGAAGTGAAGGTAACCACATGAACTCAGGAATAAAATACTAGACTACTTGATGTTTCCCTTTTAATAATCTAAATAAAGATACACTTAAGCCTTGCTTAATAGTAACATGCTCTTTCTTAATGTATGTTGTAACCTGTTTTAGAGTAAATATAAATTTTGCTGGTAGATCTATTCAGTTTTGGATTTGGCTGAAATTTCTACTTGGGGATTCCCGCTAAGGACAGGTTAACCCTGTTCTTCCTTATGCCTCGGGGCATCATCTCACTGGGAGCTCCTCTGGTGTGGCTCTTCTGTGATTTTTTTTATTATTATTATTATTATTTTATTTTTCCCCTTTTGTGATTACATGTAATAACAGCCTGATTCAGATGAGTAAATAGGATTTCTTGTGTTGTGGTTCTGACCAATCAGAAAAGACGGATGATGTCGATCTCCCCACCCTCTCTCTCCCCCCTCCCCCTGCTCCAAGAAAAAGGGAGGAGAGGAAGAGATCAAAGAGACTGAGGAGTTTAGAAAAAAAAATTAAACTACTTTAATGAAAACATAATAATAATAAAATTAAAACAAAAGTTAAAAAAAAAGTATACATTGTCTACAAAACCATATCAAGCTCCCAGGATGACAATCAAGTCTCCAGTGGGCATCGGGAAAAGTCCCAGACTGGACTCTGTGATTGGCAGGAGCTGGATTCCAGATCTGGAGTCAACAACGCTCGAATTGGGATCAAAGGCAGACAAACAGGCAGGGTCCTCCACAAACAGGCAGGGTCCTCCTTGGACATCGGCTATCAAAGAAAGTTGAACCTTTGATCCCTCACCTTTCATACTGAGCGTGATGCAGATGGGATGGAATACCCTAGTTGGTCAGGTTTGGGTCACCTGCCTTGTCTGCTCCTCCCTGCAGGTGTGACCCCTCTATACTTTTCTGCTTCCGACCCTCCAATGGGGCAAATAATGAAATTACCTTGCCTTGGTTGTTCTAGCAATAAGCAAGGACCTCTCTGCACACCATCCCTTGGGATAATCAGGTCTTACCACTGTGAGAGTGAACAGCTTTCTGAACAATGTGCTGTTAATTTCAGAGTTTAGTTAGTTAGAAGAGACCTAGGTAAAAAAGTAAAATTGTAAAACAGAAAATTGGTTCGTTTTACCTCAAACCAGGGCATCTTGTTTTAAAGGAAGGGCACTGAGTTGCCACTTGCTAGAGTACTTCAGACAGAGGAAGAAAAACTTTAATTTTTTTTTCTGTTTAAGCACAGACTATCTAAAACTAGAGAGCAGGGGTAGTCTTCCAGCCACTTCTCATACTGGAGGAAAAGCAGTGAGCACTTTTTCTCTCTGTTTTTCCTTTCTTGATAGAAAAAAAAAGCCAGACAGAGTTAGGGAATCTCATATAATTTCTCTACACAAATGGTGATGTCTGATGGCACTTTTCTCTAGATGTTACATACCTGAAGTAAGCAAATATTCAACTTAGCCAAACCTCCTGTGGTGTGGAAGTAGTTAAACTACTCTAAAGTTTTAGAGTTTAAACAAACTTTGCATCTCTTTGGAAAAAGCATTATTATTAGACCAGTAGAAACCGAAAAGCCTGCTTTTCAAACCATTCTGATTAATTCAGTTAATGTTTTTGCCTTGAAAAGCTTCAGTCGGTGAGACACTGCTATGTACATAAATGCAGTAAAATGCTACACCATTTCATTTGCAGTGTCACAAGATTTGGACCATGAATATGAAAATACACATACATATGTACACAACTATAGAACCAGACTGATTGCACAGTAAGAATATTAGGATGCGTGCCACGCAGGCTTTGATAACTGTTGGCACACGGCTTCAGCACATGAATTTGAGTTCCTAAAACCACCTGGTAGGTTGAGTTGAAAAACCTTTTGAAAAATACATCAAAAAGTTGCTATGGCACTGCAGGGGATACTTATGCATAGAATAAAAGAACTAGTGTAGTGTTCTGTTCAGCATTTCTTCACCCACAAACATTTCTGAATTCTAAAAGTATTTTGACACTTCTCTGTTAAAACACTACTTAGCATTAGTGCTTAGCATTTTGCTTTAACTCTTCTAAAGTAAAAATCAAAGTCAAACTCTTAGTATTAGATTTCTTTCCTTTTTCTTTTGCATCTTTAAAAATATGATGTAAAGAAGTTTTGGATAAATTCTCTGGTTCCTTTCCTGAAAGACAGTGTGGGTGCGTCTGAAAAGCAGTAATCTTCTGCATTCTTTTAATAGAATTCTGATTGCATTGCAAGGAAGAGGAAAATACAGCACATATATGAAAATGAAGGAGAAGGGAGGTAAAGCTGTATGTGAAGCTATATGGTAAATAGCTACATGTTTAAGCTGTCAGATTCACATGGCTGTGTGTTTCTGTCGTTGACTGTGGGTAGATTTTGCGTAAATCCAGCTTGGTAAGGGCATGAGGGGGACCTGTGGGTTTTGCCTGTGGCATATCCAGTGGCCCGGACTATCTGCACTGATATGATAAAAAGGACAGCAATTGTTTCTCTGCTTCATTGATAGCTGCAGAAAGTGTAGATGATACAGAGGTTTTACAATGCTTTATACTTCTATGCAAATCGCTTTTTATGCTTCTACACTGACACACCTAATTTTGTGGAGATACTTTTGGCTCAAAAATTGAAAATACCAAAACAAATTTTAAAATATTGTTTCTGATTCTGGCTCCTCTCTTGCAATTTGTTTTGCAAACATAAGTAGCATGATCATCAGGTAACTTGAAACTTAACTAGTAACAAAGGTAGATATTTTCTATATTACATTATGAAATCATATCTGTATTCCAAGCTGTCGTTTATGTTAATGTTTCAGTCCTTTCTTAATGCCAATTGGTAAAATGTACAGACTCGTCCAAGAATCATCACAATATTCTTGATGCATGAAACGACTTGTATAAACAATAGGAATGCTGTGTGATACGGACATGTACCAGACAGGAAAACAGAGAAGTGCTGAGACCACCAAGTGAAATCTCACTAGCCTCATTGCTCCAAAAGTTAATGAACACGACAAATAATAAGTTTTGGCATAATGCTTACTTTTTCTTTGAAAGAAGTTGGTTGCATTTTTCATTGTGTGTCTGCTGTTGATTGTTTATACAAGGCAATTTTACTGGACATTTTAGGCAAAAAGCATAAAACCTCAGAATCAGCTAGTAGAGTGCTTTTAAGTACCTAAGTGGTTCTCAGCCGGTTTTCAAAAGGAACATTAAAAAGAAAATTCTATGAAAAGAGAAGCTTTGTTCACATAAAAACTTCATGAAAAGATGCTTTTCCCCCAGTAGGCTTCTCCAATTTCTATTTATTGTTTACTGTTAAAAATGTACCTTGCTCTCTGAGGTTATCTATCTTCAGATTCTGAGTGCAGGATCTTTTAAATTTTACGTAGTGTCATTGTTCAATTAACCTTCAAAACTTCTGAGTACATGGCTTGAACATCTAAAGTACCATCATTACAGAGCCTGCTTTCTAGATCTCATTTCATTTAGTTTTTCTCTTTTTCATTTTTTCCACACAGGATTTAGAAATGTTGGAACCAGAAATAGTGTATTTGCAGAAGGGTTTCTTTTATCATCCAGGTCAAAGTAGTACCACTGTCTGCGTTACAAAGAGTTTACAGAAGTCTCTTGTATTAATGCTGTTATTTTTGTCAACTGATCTGATGAGTCCGTCAGGCAGGATGTTTTGACAAGAGCTGTTTTCCAGAAAAGCCCATTGCTTGGTTGCATTCATCATGTTTGCAGTCTTTATATACAGTTCCTCAGAATGTTAGACTGAATGTGAAGTCCACAATCAGGTGAAATTGTGGTCGTTGTTAAACAATAGAGAGAGAATCTAAAGCATTTTCTAATTAAGTAGCCAACATCATATGGCCATCTCGTTATTTAGAGCAACTGTCCTCTTGTGTGGTTTAACTGTCATTTAAAATGATGCCAAATGCAATCGAATGATGGTCTGAAATTTATGAGAGATGCTTTCAAGCCATTGTTTAAGTGGTTCTCAGACCAAGCTTTTGAGTGTGGAATCTATTGTAGATAGAAATAAAGCCATCATCTGAAGTTCCTTGAGCTAATAATTGTTAATAGGCACGCAAATGTGAAGTCTATAGGGCAATAATTAGTGCCCCTGACAGCTGTCATATGGAAGCATCATCAGTTGTAAAGGACACTTGCATGTTCTTACAATGACAGTGGCTTGTTTATAGTTTCCAGAATCTCTCTTTCTGTTCCTTTTAGGAAAATTTAAGAGAATTAGTAGAGAAGAGAACTTGTGGTTTCATGTACTGAATTTTTTTTAGGTGAAGAATGGATTCTATCAGGATGAATGTAATCAACCTAAGGTTATGACTCCACTTTCCTTCCTTTCTACTTTCAGTGTATGAAAACAGATCAGATATCAATTTTCATGTGTGTAAGCTAATCCATCATCTGATACAAATTACTGGTATAACCTGCTATTAGCAAGATGTTTCACACAGGTTCCTGTGGCATCATATCTGCTGCTTTGCTGGCATCTGGAAAACCTTAGGACCGTGATCATGATGTTTCTATTACATTAACATTCTCTCTGTTTGATCCACGTGAGGCTCTCTGGGCTTGTATTCTCAGCCCCACCTGACCCAGTCTCTTAGAGCTGACAGCAGAGCACAGTGCCTAGGAACGTACAAGAAGTTGTTACAGCGTGTAAGTTGAGGAGGAGCTAGTCTTGCAGTCTAGTTTAGGTTTACCTTCTGCTCATCATCTTGCTCGCGCTATCACAACGGGTCCTCCTGCCAGAGCACCCCACAGGGAGACTGAAGTCAGCATCCTTTCCTCTTTGAAAGGTAAGAGTTGTTCTACACAACAAACGTCTTCACAGAAACCAGGTTTTCATGGAAGGTGATTCGTTAGCAGTTGCTCCCTGTAGGTTATCTTCTTGCCTACCTCTGGTTTTGTGTCAGAACAGCTGTATTTGATCAGATTTCTGTGGTGATATTGGGGTTGTGTTTGGGTTGAAATGCAAAGTAAAATGAGAATATCACATCCAAAGGTGCTGCTTTGATGCTATCTATGTGACCGTCTTACTGGCATCACCAATAATACTTTAGCTGCTAGGGCTGAGTTCAGGATGCATTACCTTATGTGTTTTTGTTTCAACAGCCGTGTATGTTTGCTCTGCAGAAACGCTCAAATTATTTCAAGATGCCGCAAGTAAATAACAGCTTTTTAAATTACAATAAGCTAATTAAATAAAACAGAACTATAAAACCTCTGCAGGACTGATAAACATTAAAAGTGTTATTTCTAGACAGGCAACACAAATAGTCTTCACTTAAACATATCAGTGCGTGCTTTTAAATTAAAATTAAATTCAATCTATTCTTAAGGCCATAAAATTAAATATAATTATCTGAAGATAATTTTCTGTGAATAGAAATCATAGCTTTAATCATTCTTTCAAAAGAATGCATTCTCTCAGAAATAGACTGTGTTATTGTTCCATTCTGTTTCATCCCACCTGGCCAGAGAGAAAGAGAGTGCATGATCAGAGTCTCATAAAAAGGTAAAGCTTAAATTTTCTTCCCTCTCTCTCTTTTTTTAGTGCTCTTCGGGATTGAATCCATTAGGAGCCAAACAAAGCACATCTGTGTTGTTGTCCCTACTGACTGTCAGCATACAGTGCATTCAAGTATTGCAGCCAGAAGGCATTTTACAAAAACAGCTTTCAAGATGTGCTCTTGAAATGCGTTTGTGTACTCATTATGCAGCGCTATCTTTTGTCAGTGGGGAGTTCTGTAAATAAAGCACCAAGGTCTAATATTGCAGTAGCTGATAGCAATAAACTAAACTAAAATAATCTGCTTTTCTTTACGCAACTTACTCTTTTACAACTCTGAGCAGTGTATAGAAAACAAGTATAAAAGTAACTTCTTGTTGTTGTTGTTTTTGTTATTTTTTGCAAAACCTTGGAATATCTAAAGCGGCTTTGCAGGAGGAAACGCAGTAGTTGTTCATAAACATAACAGGATTGATTGATCAGCCTGCTACTTTAAAGACCTTATGTTTGACCTGTTTGAGTAAAACAGCTATTCTGCATCTATATATGCAGACGGAAAGAGTACAGCTGCTTGAAATTTATAGTCCTTTCTGTTCCCAAACTCAGAATTGTTAATCCCAGAGTCCAGCTGCGAGGTTGGTAAAAGCAAGTTCTGTAATTCAGATTCTATAGGTTAAGAAAACAAAGTGGGTGCTTGAATATTTTGGGGATGTTCATAGGACTATAGGTGAAAGTTCAGAGCTTGAACAATCTATTAGACCGTGTTTTCTTTTGAAATGTATTTTTCTGGCATCAAAACCAGTGCTTGCCATTTATAAAATTAGCATTGGAGCATCTAGTTCTTATTCAGAGTACACAGGAGAAAATTTATCACAGGTGCATATATTTGGTCCAAGTGCTGCTTTAAAGAAGAAATTTAAGTGCTCTCTGTTATATTACAGTATTATTGGATACCATTGTAAGAAAAAAGTCCTGTTAATTATTTTTTGCCACATATTTGTAAAACAACACTATGCAGTAAGTGCAGAACATGAAATAGTACTAAGGTTTCCAAATTTTGAAATGCTTGAAAAGAAAAAAAAAAAAAAGAAAGCAACCCAACAGGTGCAGCACTGCACTTTGTTTTTTTAAGATAAATGCTTTCTTAAAGGTACTTACCTCTTCAATAACTAATTTGAGAAGGAAACATTTGGATGAGATGAACTTCTTTTGTACAAGGAGCGTTCATTAGAGCCCTTACAAAAGGTGGACTTGCTTCTGCGGCATTCACATGAATGAATCTGGCAGTACGGGAATATCCCCTTGGCTTTTCAGTGCTGCTGCCCTATTTTTATACTCAGTAAATGTGCTTTTGCTGAACCTAACAATAATATCTACTGGAGACTGCCTTACAACTGGGCATTGAACTTCACTTTTTCAAACCTTTGTTGGTGGGACACTTGCTTTCTGGATTGCTATTCTGTTAGCACGATGAACTAATTGACCTAGCGGGACTCCCTGTGGAATTGCAGCTTCTGCTTAGATCATCAGGAGTACAATTTGTTGTTTCATTTCCTCTTCGAGTCCCATCAGGGAAATTGAATTGTGAAAAGACTACCTACTGGGAGCATTCAGCCCTCATGACTGAATAAGTAACTTTATTTTTCTTCTTCTTTTTTTTTTTTTTTTTTTTTTTTTTTTTTTTTCTTTTTTTTTTGTGGTACTGTCTTAATTAACAACAAAAAAGAGACTTTGTTATGAGGGAGTCTGCTGTGATTCTGGATACAGATGACTAACCCCAGTTATAGAAGCACTTGATCCACACGGCCTCCGGGGGGGTTCTGGGGGCCCCCGCACGCAGGTGCAAAGTTAACACAAAGCTTCAACAAGCTCCAAGTGCTGCATTCAGGGTAACTTCTCAAGTGTTACTAGACCGTCACCGAGGCTCAAGTCTGCAGGTATTAACTGTTTGGCAAAAAAAAACCCAACCAAAAACCAACCCAACATTCCAGGGTGTAAGAGGTCTGGCTTGTCTAGACTTTTAATTAGTACCCATTAATTAACATTAATCGCTTGGAGCAGTTTGTACTTAATCGGTGAAAAGATACGGCCCTTCGAGTTTTTTCCGTGCTCTGACATTGTAAGACAGTGATGTGATCTTATTATTAAAAAGGCTGCCTGGTGCTTTTTATTACCAGGATGCACATCTCTTACTTTTTCCTGGCCCTGAGCTATATTCTGTTAAAATATGCTGACAATATATTCTGTTTAAATTTGTCTCTTTGCACTATTAGACTTATTTTTTTTCCCCAGTCTTTTCAAGCTCAGGTGAAAAAGAGTGATTTTTGTAGCTGTTCACTAAGAGGAAAATATCCTATTCCCCTGTTTTCCTAAGGAAACAGGGGAATAAATTCTCCTTTCTGAAAGTTTAATGCTGACAAGCCTTTTCAAAGTACCGAGTTCCAAAGCAAAAAGCAGAGGAAAAATAATATTACGGAAAGCTGTCTCAGTGTGGAGGCAGTTTCTTCAGTATAAATGTTCTCTGTATTCTCAGTTGTGAAATTTAGCATTTTGAAGTAATAACAACTTTGAAATCATAATAGCTGTAGATTTACTGTAGGAAGCTGAAGGCCAAGGAAAAGATGGCATTAGAGAGACTATATCCATGATATACTAATCAGCCTCTCTAATAAAATGAAATTCACAGGGAGCAATTTTATGCTTGTTTGACACAAGTTCGTATGACTAAGTTTATGAGGTAAAAATAATTATGATTCTGTGTGATTTTTGACTTCTGCGCTTTTTTTTTTAGAGGTTTTGGGACTCAGACTAGTTTGAATAGCAAGATATTCCCTGCAGTTCATTGAGAGAAGGCGTTACCGGCATGGAAGAGGGCAAATCTTGTTTCTATCTGTAGAAAGACAGTAGCAACCGCCTTAATTTTGTTTTCTCCTTTGCCTGAATTCTGTCTTTTGCTAATGCGATGCTGTGTTCTGAAGTAAAATCATGTTTCCATTTTCTCAGAAAACTATAAAGCTCTCAGCATCTCTGAATTCCTTTTCCTTCTGTTTGTTCTTACTATGCTTTTTTATAATCTTTCCATGTTATTTCTAAATGTGAATTAACATACTGAAATGTCTCCAGAGGGCACTTAACAGACCTGTCATAGAATCATAGAATGGTTAAGAGTTGGAGGGGACCTTAAAGATCATCCAGTTCCAACCCCCCTTCCATGGGCAGGGACACTTCCCACTAGACCAGGTTGCTCCAAGCCCCATCCAGCCTGGCCTTGAACACTTCCAGCGATGGGGCATCCACAATAAAGATGATGCACAGGGTGCCAGCTGCGGTGCTGAGGAAGGACCGTGGGGCTGGAGGTAGGAAACAGGGTGGTGCAGCAGTGTGGATCTAGAAGAGCAAGAAGGAGAGAAGGGGGTAGGTTTGTGAGCAAAACCAGCCTCATTTTTGTGTCTGAAAGCATCATCTTTTTTCAAAAGATCATACTTTGTCTTCCTGAAGAAGACAATATACACGTTTTATCAAAGGCAAAGAATAAAGATACAAGTTAGCTTCTGGAATGCAATGTTACTTTGCCATGCTTATTGGTCATGGCTCAAAACATGCTTATTTGGATGTTAGAGTTTAGGGAGCACCACTTCCAAAAACTTGTAGATAGCCATTCTGTGGGTTTCGTGTTCATTCTCTTTCCCTTGGATTCCTGGGTTTCATCCATAAAATATACAGATACTTCAAAGCTGGGGTACATCAGAAAAAAATTTCTTGGGCTGAAAAGGCTGGAAAACTGCCTGTGGTGCAGAAGACGATATGAGAATTTTGTTGAGTGTAGTTCAGTGATGGATGTGGTATATGGTGTTAGGGCTTTCTTTTTTCTTGTTTACTATTCCAAATGGACACATCTGTGGTGCTGAGTTTCAATGCCAATCAAAAGACCCTCCAGCAGTGTAGTAGACAGTTTGTTGTCGGTGTTACACCAGTTCCTCTGTATTTGGACCTTTCAGATAAATAGATTTTTATTCCAGTTTCTGGTATCCACGAATGCAATGCAAGCAAACATTCTTTTCAAAAGAGACAGACATCTGAAGAAGGTAATCTTTGGCCATGATGAAATTGTTCTTCCCTGCCTGAGTTACAAAGATCTGTATGTGGCTCACTAATCATGTTTTTCTCTTACAAAAGGATTCCTATAATTTTCTTTAGGTTTGAGTTGAAATTACATGAAGTATGACATTCCTTTGGCTTCCACGTGAGGAATAGGCATTGCAGGAATTTTGCATTTAGAAAATTATCCTGGCAAGTGCAATCTTACTGAAACCAGTGAATCTCTTAAAGGAGGAAATTCACTTCAGTTTTAACAATGGTTTTCACTCTTATAAATTGTTACCTAGTTATCATCCACTTCTCGTGCAGCTTCAAAACTGAGCAAGTCCCCTGTTTGATCAACTCATTGAATGTCTTTTAGGATTTTAATTTCAGGATAATTGAGTAAACATGTCTAGAAACTTTATTAAACAGATGATCTGCCCTTGACTGAGAATGCATTTATATCAGAATTTCCTTTTTTAATTTTATAAAAGAAAGTTGGTAACTTAGGCTCTTTGCAGAGAAGGGGAATCTATGTTTGTGTCTTTTTGTGTATCTGTACATGTAGATCTAAATATATGTATAAACACATACCTATGCACACCATTTTTAACATGTGGAGCAAGACTTTCTACCTATATCAAGTTATTTATCAATTTCATAAAAAAAAAATAAAATCATTATCTCTAAGTTTTGGGTTGCCAGATAAAACAAATGAGCTCAGGGAAACAGTTTAGCCATTCAGAATATCCCTTTGAAATCTGGAAATACTCAGGTTTGTCTGTGGGTGAACCGTTATACAATCAAATGAGGAGTGATGTGTCTAAACCATGTTTACTTATCCTTATGATACTTACTTATGATGGGGAATATTCAGAGACATGACTGGTCTTGCAAGTTAGAGAAGCCATGGAATTCCATAGTGTTATATTGCCTCTGCTTCTGTCCCAAGGAGTTGTATTCCACATACCTCTGTCTCTATGCTGGAAAATCTCAAGTGAGATTGGTTGACAGCTGGTTGAACACGAGCCAGCAGTGTGCCCAGGTGACCAAGAAGGTCAACAGCATCCTAGCATGGATCAGGAACAGCATGGCGGGTAGGACTCGGGAGGTGGTCATCCCCCTCTACTCAGCGCTGGTGGGGCCTCATATCAAGTAGTGTGTCCAGTTTTGGGCCCCTTACCACAAAAAAGGCATTGAGAGGCTGGAGTGGGTCCAGAGAAGGTCAACAAAGCTGGTGAGGGGTCTGGAGAATAAGCCTTATGAGGGGAGGCTGAGGGAGCTGGGGGTGTTCAGTCCAGAGAAGAACAGGCTGAGGGGAGACCTTCTTGCTCTCTGCAACTACGTGAAAGGAGGTTATAGAGAGATGGGTGTTGGTCTCTTCTCCCAAGTTGCAGGCGACAGGACAAGAGGAAATGGCCTCAAGTTGTGCCAGGGGAGGTTCAGACTGGATATCAGGAAAAATATTTACACTGAAAGGGTTATTAAGCCTTGGAATGAGCTGCCCAGAGCAGTGGTTGAGGCACCATCCCTGGAGGGTTTTAAAAGACAAGTTGACACAATGTTCAGTGACGTGGTTTAGTGATGGGTTCTTGTGTTTTTTTATCAGAATTTGGTTGGTGGTTGGTCTAGATGATCTCAAAGGTCCCTTCCGACCTAGACAGCTCTATGATTCTATGAGATTGATGTTGACCATCAGTACCGCGTGGTTCCTGACTGAATCTTGTATGTCACTTCTACAATACCCAGATTGGGCCACAGAAACGTTTCTCTTTTTCATAATTAGCTCAGTCTACATGCTGCGTGTGGCATGGCTGTTTTATATAGGTGCAAAATAAACATATGCTAAACTACAATAAATCTCTGTGTAGGGAGTTTTGAGAGTATCAATATTATTTGCATATATAATGGAATTTTCAAAACTGGCTTGTTTTGCTGCTGCTGTTGTTGCTTTTTGTTTTCCCTGGCTCGGAAGAAATCTGCGGTTGAAATTCTGATGTAATTGTGTTTTAATTTATGCCAGTAATTTTCAGGCGCCAGGATAAGAGGTGCTTAAAAAGTTACAAAGGAAAAGTAAAGGCAAATACTTGCTATTGTATAAGAACAGACATTAAGGTAAATAATGCTATTAAGAAATCCAGTATGTTTATGCACACAGGAGGTTTTGCTGCCAAAGAATTTAATATTCAATTTTCATTCTCTTTTTCTCTTAAATCAGATACTTTGATCAAAGCAGGCAGCTTGCCAAATAGCTTTTTATCTTATAACAGAAAAATAATGTAAAATATGAAGTAATTAAATTTGAAGCACCTCATAATGAGGTGAAGAAGTGCATTCGAGAGGTGCTGTGAAATGAATTAATTATTCGTGTTCATGGGATGTTTGCATTGCCTTCTGTGGCAGGTATTTATGTTCCTGTAAAGTCAATATCAGTAACAGTAAAGTAATAAAAAGTAATAATAAGTATGTAATTAAAAAGTTGCCAGGTTTGTTTTTTGTTTTTTTTTTTTTTCATTTCAGAGCTTCAAGTTTTGTTTCTCTATTTGTATAACAGTATTGTTGAGAATTAGTATGTTGCTGGTTTGAAAAACAGAAGTCAAATGGGAGATGATCCTTTATAATGTTTATAAAAATGTATTAAAATTGCAAGCTCCTTTCTTATAAAGTCTTTTTAATGTCATTTTACATTCCTCACCAACTCATCTGTAAAGCAGAATTGCCTTCCTGCTAAAAGAAAGCTATGAAGTAATTTAAAAAAAATAAAAATTAAAATTGTGTGAGTGGTAGTGTGTCTGAGAGGACTTTTAAGATGCTACAAAACCATCTGGACAGTATAGCTTGTCATTACTGGGCTCTGTTTTTTACAGCTTTTTGCTTCTGGAAATTTTTAAATATTTGCATACAAGAGCATTAATAGTAGCTTGCATCCTAGTGCTGCAGTTGTGTGATTCTGAAATGTCATCTGTATGCAGCACTAGCAGAGTTCCTATAATTGTTTCCTCCTGTGTTTGATACAGGAGATAAGAGAATCTTTCAAGCCAGGGGAATTCCCAAATAATTGCCTTTCCTTTATTAATTACGATTTATTTCTCGGTTCAGAATTTCCTTCCCCTTTTCCACCTCAGTCTTGTTTGGTTTTGTTTTCCTGAACCTTCCCCCCAGCCTCGCTGGCCGAGGAAGATTTCAGTGGTACCTAGTGACAGGACAAGAGGCAATGGGCACAAGCTGGAACATGGGAAGTTCCATTCAAATATGAGGAAAAACTTCTCTATGGTGAGAGTGCCAGAGCCCTGGAAGAGGCTGCTCAGGGAGGGTGTGGAGTCCCCTTCTCTGGAGACCTTCAAGACCCGCCTGGATGCAGCCCTGAGGGATGTGCTCTGGGCAATCCTGCTTCTGGTGGGGAGTTGGACTGAATGATCTCTAGAGGTCCCTTTCAACTCTGACAATTCCCTGATTCTGTGATTAGTTTATATATAATAAAACAACTGTGTTGTGAAGTTACAATACTCATAAGAGTTGTGCAGTCTTGTGAGGCTGGTCAGAATAACTAACTCCACCACAGTCATGTTGTCCCCATTCCAACAGTCCTTCTGTAGCATGACAATTTTTTTTTTCCCTATAGTGCTATCACTGGCTCTGCTGGGAAGCCTTTGGACTCACAGAAGCAGTCACAAACCAGAGTGGGCAATCTTCTTAAACTATAATCTAATAAAAGAAATGTGACCAGCAGGTCACAGGAGGTGATTCTCCCCCTCTACTCTGCACTCGTGAGGCCCTACCTGGAGTCCTATGTCCAGGTCTGGAGTCCTCAACTTAGAAGGAACATGGACCTGTTGGAACGGGTCCAGTGGAGGGCCACCAAGATGATCAGGGGACTGGAGCACCTCTTCTGCGAAGACAGGCTGAGAGAGCTGGGGCTGTTCAGCCTGGGGAAGAGAAGGCTCTGGGGAGACATTAGAGCAGCCTTGCAGTATCTGAAGAAAGCCTACAGGAGAGCTGGAGAGGGACTCTTTGTCAGGGAGTCTAGTAATAGGGCGAGGGGGAATGGTTTTAAATTGGAAGAGGGGAGATTTAGATTAGATATTAGGAAGAAATTCTCTCCTGTGGGGGTGGTGATACACTGGAACAGGTTGCCCAGAGAAGTTGTGGCTGCCCCATCCCTGGAAGTGTTCAAGGCCAGGCTGGATGGGGCTTTGAGCAACCTGGTGCATCCCTGCCCATGGCAGGGGGGATGGAACTCGATGATTTTTAAGGTCCCTTCCAGCTCTAACCATTCTATGATTCTATGTTTTGTATACGTGCTTCTTTAATGTTGTTTCACTGTCAAATTGAGTAGACATCTTTGAACCTTTCAGATATAATGATCTGCTAATTTTTATTCACTTCTATGAGCATTGTAAGTATTTAGTCAAACCTCATATACCAAATCCCAAAGGTATTTAATAGTTTAGTATTAGTGTTTAGATACTTCATTTGTAGATGTTTTGACTAACCTTTCATAAACAAATAAAGACTCTAAATGGCATTATTGATGTGAACATGATGAGAAAACAGTTTCTTACAGTACTTATTCTTACGTATTGATTTATTTATATTAAATTGGTTTCTATTGATTTTTGGCAGGTTAGAAAAAGAATAGGTTTAGAAGCAGAGGGGAGAGATACAAAGGCAATACGAACTTAAATCTGTGTTTTACTAAATTAGCAGCAGCTGTTGGTTTAAATTGCATTGTTGTAAGCACAAGTAGCCATTACTGCTGTCATTGCTTAGAGTTTGTGGTGTGGAAGAAGGCATAGCACTTAAGCAGGAAATATTTCTGAGTTCCTGCGAAATAGCACGGACAGGCAAAACTGCTGAGATGTTTTGAAATTGTAGGAAAGAAATCTGTGACTCAGCGTGTGTGTTCTTTTGTTTGAGACTTTTTGTTTGTTTTGTTGTGATTTTCTTGCATGTTTTGGCTTGAACTGAACATGTTTCTTTGTTGTCTCTTCCTTCAGCCTCCCTTAAACAACTCCTGTTTTCCTTCTGTTCTGTCTCGCAGCTATTCAGTGCTGAGAAGATCCTCCTTAGCAGATCTGAAGGAGTGTATTACCTATCTTGCACAGTATCCCCTGTAGCCAGATCAAGTTGTATAGATACAGACAGATAGAGACATGGTTTATACTGAAATAGGTAGTGCCTGCAGATTATTCTGTCTGGAGCTTTCAGTAGATTGTTCTGTACTTCCAGAATAGCGCTATCGCTCTGCCATTGATTAACTGATGTTTCAAGCTGATTGGGTAAGTTGCTCAGATAAGCATTTTAAAAAGATTTCATTTAAACTCCAAATTACATTTTCATACGCCATTAAGTGCCAGTTGCTATGTGAAGTAATTCTATGTTGGAGATTAATTTATTTTAAGAATGGGTTTGAGGGAAGTATTACAAGCATAATGCAGTGAAGCATATTTAATTTTAAATGTAGTAATCCATGCTACCTCTTTCTGTACTGATAGAACTTTCTTGGCTCTTTTGCACCTTTACCTGAATTCTCATTTTTTCAGTTGTTGATAAAATTCTTCTTTTGCCTAATTTTTGTTGTACATGTGTTAAAGTGCACACATGCTTTGGGTGAGCACTAGAGAGGTACCCAGGCACAGTTTTGACACAGACAACTGCGTTATGGCTTGTATGGGTGTACTCTCTGCTAGGTTAAAAACTGGCTGGAAGGCCAGGCTCAGAGAGTGGTAGTGAATAGAGTTAAATCCAGTTGGTGACCAGTTACAAGTGGTGTCCCCCAGAGCTCAGTATTAGGGCCAGTTCTCTTTAACATACTTATCAATGATTGGGATGAGGGGATTGAGTGCACTCTCCATAAGTTTGCAGATGACACAAAACTAGGTGGGAGTGTCAACCTGCTTGAGGGAAGAAAGGCTTTGCAGAGAGATCTGGACAGGCTGGATCAATGGGCCAAGGCCAATGGGATGAAGTTCAATAAGGCCAAGTGCCAAGTCCTATATTTGGGTCACAACAACCCTATAGCGGTGCTACAGGCTTGAGGAAGTGGGGTCGGAGAGCTGCCTGGCAGAAAAGGACCTGGGGGTGTTGGTCAACTGTTGGCTGAACATGAGCCAGCAGTGTGTCCAGGTGGCCAAGAAGGACAACAGTATCCTGGCCTGGATCAGGAACAGTGTGATGAGTAGGACTTGGGAGGTTATTAAGCCTTGGAATGGGCTGCCCAAGGGAAGGAGTTGAGGCTCCCATCCCTGGAGGGATTTAAAAGATGGGTTGACATGGTGCTCTGTGACATGGTTTAACGATAGATTGTTTTGGTATTTTTAATCAGAATTAAATTGATGGTTGGTCTAGATGATCTCAAAGGTCCCTTCCGACCTAGACAATTCTGTGGTTCTATACTTTAAACTTTTGCACGTTACCCTACAGAGAGGGTCGTCCTAGGTTGAAAGGAGAATTTGGTATCTGGCCCTTCAGGAGAGAAGCATGTGTGCCAGCTCTGGGGGACTAAGCTGTCTATTAAGCAACGGCCGCAGCAGTGAAAAGTAGGGTTGCATTCCTGACCATCTTTTGGGACTTCTGGCACCAAAAACCTCAGTTTTCTTTGCTCTTGCTTCACCTTTACTTTTTTTTCCCCCTATCATCTACCTGAATCACTTTCCATGCATTTGTTAAGTGCTGTTAGGCAGTTCTGCCTTCCTTTCAGTTGTGGCCTCCAGATGAAGAAGAATTAACAACATTATTTATAAATAGGAATATTGATCTAAGCAGAAGTGCGCTAGCTGAGTGTTACATGTGAAATACACAGTATATATATAGCTACATTAGGAATCAAGACCACCTAGTACAATAATTTTCAAGCAGCAGTGATCGTCACTGGACCTTGCTCAACAAAGTGGGGAGGTGCTTTAAGGCAAGGCAGATGATTAGCAGAATACTAATTTGGCCTGAAATGCATAATCATAAAGCTGTAATTCAGTAGCCAAACTAGTATTTCTATCCATCTACCAACTCAGCTAACAGCAAAGGGCTATAAACCATTAACTTATATTTGTACTAATCCAATTCCAGGTGCATGCTGCGTATTTTTGTAGTAATAAATATAAAATGGCATATATTTTAAAGAGCAGTGTGTGTCTTAGCATTCTTGGTAGGAAAAAGGAACTCATAAATTTTAGTCCTGGCACTGCTGTTGATTCACAGCTTTGCTATGGGCAAGTCACTTAACTTCTGTCTGTGTTTCTTTAGCCATAAAATAGAAACGACAGTGCTTATTTTCTGGCTTCCCACAGGAATTGAAAGAAATTTTAAATTTGTGTAACTCTTCAGAGAATGTTAATTTAATGTCCATATAAGCTTTTAGCTATATCCAAGTTAAGCATATACAATATTATTTTTAGAGAAATTATTTAGAAGAGTTTTACAAATTTATTTGGTTTGATATTTTATCCATGGCAATAGAACATGGTGTTTCCCTGTAAATAAGATAGCAAGTTAACTCAAGGAAAAAAATAAACATATTCTATGAAAAAAAAAATTTAATTCAAATGCTTGACATTTCAATATGATATGCATCTGTTCCTGTAAGTGATACTACTGGGATTTCAGAAGACTATGAGCATGCAGATTGTTGTTTATGCAAAAAAAGGGGAACGCTACCAATGCATTTTAGAAATTCCAGTTATTCAGATAAAAATGGAGAAAAATAACATTCCTATTATTCATGCAGAATTTCAAAGGATTGTTTACTGTGTACTTCTTTCCTGAAAGATATATTACTAGTGAAGAGATTACTTTAACCTGCAACTAGAGGTAGAGACTGGATCAGGAGGAAGATTCTGGGAAGTTCATGTGGATTTTGGCATGTGTGACTAGAGTAGCAGTTTGAGTTCTACATACGTACGTAGAGGGTAGAGGAAAGTATCAGTAAGATGTCACAGATGGTCCTATTACTATAGTGAAAAATTTGGCCCTGGAAATGACTTTGGATAGAATGAGACCTGCAAACACTTGAGGGAACATGAAAGGACATGTTGAGCAAGCAGTTTTGTCTTGAGTGGGAGGCCCTCAAGGTGACACCAAATGAGTTTCCCAAAAGTATTGGCCCAAGAATAGCCCACCCATATCAAAATTAATAACTTTATAATTGAAATAATACTTGGAGTCTGTATTCTGCAAGTCAAAAAGTTCAGTAGTGTTGCCCACTGACAAGTTGATGTATGTATAAACTTGGTGAGATGATCTACAGCAACTTAAAGTTAGTTTTTAGTTCTGCATGCTACTAAAACTTGAGAATGTGAGAATAGGAAAATGTGGATCTAGTAGCTGAAAACTGACATTCCAAGGAATTGGCTAGAAGAATACTAACATCATAAGCTTACTAGATTTCAGGAAATAAAATTTTTGCAAATCTTAAAATATGCACTGAACAGCAGTCCCTGGAAAGACTGAAAATCACCTTTGTAAAATAAATGCTTGGATTTTATGGCTTACTAAGCTGAGCACATCAGCAAATACAGTTCCATAAGACAGTAACTTTATTCTGGGGAAAAAGGGAGGAGGTAGTCAACATGGCTTCATGAGAAGAGCTCAGTTGACTGGAAGGGCAATCTAAAGGAACAGTATTGTGTGCTTTTAGTTAAATTTAAATTGGGTTTCAAAACAGATGCTGTAAATTTTCTTCTCTCTTTCCTGTAAGACGTTTGGCAAGTCGGGTCCTGTTACACCTGCACAAATCCAGACACACAAGTATTGCTGAACACACTTTATTTCTGTGACTGAAACTAAGACATCAACAGAATAAGGAAGCAGGAGAGTGAGTACTTTCTTTCCCCTCATTCTGTTGCTGTTCAAAATATTAAAAAAGAAGGGAGTTTGAACAATTTTGTAGAAAAAATTACGTTAATAAATACTAATGTATATATTGTTCTTGCAGAATTATATGTAGGTGCCTAAAATTAGCTGCTATGATTAATCCAGTGTAGCTGCTGTGAATCAGAGGATGAAATCTTGGTTCTATTGAATTCAGTAGTAGAAGTCCTATTGAGTGCACACAATTAAATGCTTCCAGGATTAGGACAGTCAGAAAATATTGAAAAAATTTGAACATCTGTCTGTAAGGTTTCAATTGCTGACACACTTGCGAAATGTCAGAATTAGCATGTATTTGACTGTTTTACTGTACCAAGGTCCACTTCATCTACTGGAGCTTATATTCAGGGTAGTACCATAAAGAAGTAAACAGTTTTCTGTAGCTCTGAGAATTGCCTGTTGAAATGACTGATTTCAGGGGAAGGGTGTAGGAGGGTGAGGGAGAGCAAAAAAATAGTGCTGCTAAAAAACTAAAAAGATGTGATTGGGCAGAACGTGCTATAAATCAAGTTGTATATATCTGTCATGTAGCAAAGATGTCTAAAACTATCAAACAAGAAGGAGAAAAACCTCACTTGGTTTTCAGAGCACTGAATCCTCGCTGTTCCTGTTGACTTCAGCAAAACCTGCAGGTCTCAGACTTGCAGTGTGTGGTTGACTGCCGTAACTGAGTTTCCATATGTCCAGAGTTCTTCACAGTAAACATTTGTAAAGTAATCCAGGAAATAAAATCTAAATAAAGGTAAAAGAGTTTTTTTCCCGCAGCATTTTTTTTCCCCCCAAGAAAAGACAAAATCTTTTTATGCTACTGAAGAGTTAAAAGAAACACTCCACTTTCATGAAAAAAATTCAGCATTTTCTGTAGAACTTCTAAGGTACTTCCTTAAAATCTTAGATGATGACTGGAATTTTTTTATTTTTTTTATTTTTTTTTATTTTTTTTTTTTAATCTATATATAATTAAGGAAGCAAAGATTTTCCTATTTACGAACTTAAATGCAAACACATTTTATCACATGGCAAATTTGTCACTTTTCAGACAAGCCTGGCAGGAGACCAGCAGATCTGACCTCTTCACCAAACACACTGGAAATGCCAAGTTCTTCTCTTCTGCTCTTCAAAAATTTGTATACTTTATACTGCTGCAAACAGTTAACATTTTAATCCTGTGCCAATTGCCACTGAGGGGGCTCAGTGCCTTTAATTTATCCTTGCCTGGCCTAACTGAAGGTTGTATCAAACTTTAATGACCTTGAAAGTTAAATCCTGGACAAGTTCCAGGTGCATGATTTGGGTGAAAGATGTCTGAAAATACGATAACCTTTGACAATTGCTGAAAGTTCGTGGTGTAAATTCATGTGAAATAATGTTGTCATAGATGAGTTTTGATTTTCTTCAGGGGAGTCCTAAAGAACAGTGGAAATGTACCGAGAGGCCTTGGAAGTCCCGTGTGCTTTGAGTTTTTCCATCTTGTTTCATGACTATACGCAGTTCTGAGAACTTACTTCCATTAAAGTTGGGCCATGATGAGTAATAGTTAGAGGGAGCAGATTAAAAACAAATCCCAAAATGTTCACATAAAGAGGGTAGAGCATTACTTTGGTCTTCTTTTAATGAGATGATAGTAATTTGTAATTGGTAATAAGTAATTTGTAATTAAATAAGTTTAATTTATTTTCTGTTAATATGTAAGCTGACTTCCAAGGAAGAGACAGCTCAGATGTGTTGCTTTCACTATTCACTTCAAAGTCGATTCATCAGTCGTGAAACTGGATATAACAAGAAAAAAATAAGGCAGAGAAATTCAAAATAGACCTGATTAGGCAATTTTTGTTCACAGATAAAATAACAAGTTGCATCAGGGAAAATTTTGTATGTACCAGGATTTTAGATCATGTCCTAGGTGTGAGGGGAGATAAAAGGGCATAGAAATGCTCTGTCTGTCCTTTCCAGCTACCCTTTAAAGTCTATCAGTGTTAAGATTGTAAAATAAAAAGAAAAATTAAAATCTATTTAAAGGGCATATCTTTTCACTCTCATGAAAAATGGAAAACAATTGCTCGTAGAACTGTAATGGAATTTGGTTGTTCATGGTAACAGTACCACGTATAAAAGACTTGTGCAGAACATAATTTATACTTGATTTTATGGATGTGGGAAACTGGCCTTTGAAGTGATCTCCACAGAGATTCTATTTGGCATTCATAACATCTTGTGAAATGGTCATCTTCATGTCTTACTTATCTAGTACCTAAAAGATGCGTAATTGGGTTTTGTTTTTTTTTGATTCTCCTGGCATGTTACCATCTGTAGCATTGTTTGGAACTGTATTCTTTATGATCATACATAGTAGTTTATTAAAAAATACTAATCAGTGTGTTATTTTTTCTTTAGATTAATTTTGAACCTTTAAAATACTTAATTATGAAAATGCAATCAGAAAGATGACAATGATTTTCAAAAATATTGTAGGATACTAACGATGTCTTCATTTTAGGGTGTGTTTTGAAGCTGTACTGCACTCAGCAGCCTTTCCAAATGTGTGTTCTGAAATAATCCAAAAACAACATCCAGTTTTGGGTTCCTCATTAGAAAAAGATCACATCCCAGTGGTTGGGAGCTAGAGCATGAGGGCCTGGAGACATGGGTCTATTGAGTCTAGAGAAGAGCAGATGAAGGCAGATCTTACTGCTGTCTACAGCAATCTGGTTGGAAGATGCAGAGAAAATGGAGCTATGATCTCCTGAGAGGTGCACAGTGATAGGACAAGAGGCAATAGAGAAGTTGAATATATGCAATTCTGATCATATACTAGAGGGTGAAAATTCACCACAAAGCATGGCTGAACACTGGAGTAGGTGCCGAAACTGGTTGTGGGATCTCTTTCCATGGAGGTGTTCTAGACCTAAATGAATGTGGTCCCAAGTCAACCTGATCTGATTAGACCTGTTTTGAACAGGGAGTTGAACTAGAGACCTCTGAACATCCCTTTCTGCCCAAAGTATTCGATATTTCTGTAAACTAAAATAATAGAAAACAGCAGTGGAGGTTATGTGTTAAGTCATCTAACTCGTTTCACTGTCAGGTGAGGACTTGTCTTTGCTGAAACTAATTTAAAATAACAAATTCTAGGGTGAAATATATTTTTGTTCTATTTTCTGTGTACATCTCACAAGACGCTTAGGTCATTACTATTTCCCAGACTCCTCTCTTTCTGTAGATGATTGCCAGATTGTTAGATGATTGTGACCCGTATGGTCACATCATTGCCTGTGTTGTTCCTTTTTAAAGCAGTATTTTTCATTATTTTCAGAATACGCAGACTCCACATTTCTTACGACTTTGGTTTTTAAATCTTCTCCAGGATAACATTGACAAGCTATATAATGAAGAAATGTAGGTATTGCTCGTCCTTTTTCCCTCCACACTATTGCAGCTTCAAATACTTAAGCAGCTTAGTTGCTTAAAGCATAAAGTTATGTACATTAAGTAACTTCCTAAAGATTACAAATGCTGTCCAAGTAGTTTCTGTGTATGAGCAAATTCCAGCTTTAGAGCCTCTGCTTTAACTCTAAGAGAGGATTCTTCAGCTCTTCTTCCACAGAAATAAATTTTTTGGACAGTTTTCCTTTATTCCTACTGAATTCAATTTGTGGGCAGTTGCAGAGGCTTTACGAACCCCCCTTCATGCAACTGTGCTTATAAGTAAGCAGTTTTATGGATTACAGAAATTATTTATTGTGTAACACCTGAAGCCGAGAACATGCTTGAAGAATATTGGAACAAATGGACTCATGGCTGAAGACTGACTTAGCAGGCACTGTAAAATACTCATTTGATTAAATTTGAGTACAGTTCTGTCTGGGAAGATTTGAAATAGAAAGGAAAAGAGCAAGAATTGTAACTTTTCAAATGTGTTCTCGTGAGGTTTTGGAGTAAGGTATCGTAGAGCTATTACAAGCATATGCATTTCCCATGACATGCTGAATATAAACATACTAATGCATCTGCATATGTAGCAGAATATTGTATATGATTCAGTGGTAATAGTTGGTCATGGTCAATGGTTGGTCATGACCACTTCTGTGGTCACCAAGTGCAGCACATGTCATTTTCTTTCCCCATTAACTCAAATCCTGTGTGCTGCCCTGTGGAAAAAATGCCATAATGATTCACAGCCTGTGAACTGTTGTCAGTTTAGGCTGTTGGGTATCTCATATGAAGCGTATCGAACTTTAAAACTGTGTTTTACAGTGTAGAATCATTACTCTTAAATAAAGAGTTTCTGCAGTGTTTGTTGGAGGGGTTTGGGGTAAGTGTTGTTTTTTTTCCCTGGGTTATTTTTCCCTTTTTCTCCCCAAAGCCACTACTTCGTCTCCTGATGTTGCTTGGTCAATTTATGACAATATGAGTGTCATCTCCTCTGAGCTTACAGAAATGCTGTTCTCTACATTATTAGCTCTTGCTAATTGTGTATTCAGTGCTTTAGCAAGGAAAGGTCTTTGGAATCTCATTGAATGGCTATGGTATAAGAAGCACGGTACCTCAGTTGTATCTTAGAAACTGATCAATCTTATGGCAAAAAGAACATAATCCTTAAAAATCTGTTAAAATACGTCTTACTGGAGTTGGTATTGTGAGGCTGTAGAGTTAGATATGAGAAGGATATTTTGAAACCAGAAGTCCAGGTTTCTTTCATTCAATGCAGCACAAGGACAATGCACAGCCCAGGCATTAGAAAACGTTAAGAATTTTCTCTTCACAAGTTGTTTAGCTAATGTTTAACTAGTAAGAGGGCTATGTTATTCCTTACTTCCAGTAGATTCTCATGTGTCCCCTTGCAAATCTAAATCACATAATGAACACTGCTCCAGTTAATACACATATGTGTATAAGTGATAGAAGTTTGCTAAGCCAGAGAAGTAACTCTGCTGTAGCTTCCAGGCATTGGCAATGAAATTCTGGCTTTGAATATTTGGCATAATACTATTTCCTGTTCATTGAAGGCATAGCAAATACTCATGGTAATGGTGGTAATGCAAACCTATTCTAATCTGAAGATTCTCAGCCTTCTGGCTTTTGGCATCTGGATTCAGATGATGAACGCTCTGACGCCGAAAGTGAAGGATGAAGGTTTCTGTTACAAAGCCTGACCAGAGCTACTGCTCAACCAAAGCCTTCCAAGCACTGCTTGAAATCCTTTATGTCCAGTTTCCAAGAAGTACACTGAAAGCCAGATGTAAGATAACCTCCTAGAGCCTGCTATTAGCTGTTTTATTTTATTTTGGCATATGCATTGGTATAGATAAATGTGGGAACGTATTCCACAAAACAGCTTCAAATACAGAATGAAATCAAACCACATGTGACCTCTTTTCTCAGGTAACTGAAGGGCTCAGGTCTTCACAGCTCCTTGGAAATCTGTTTTTATAAGTAATACAAGAAATACATCACTAAGGCTGACTAGTGAGATGAGAATTCTGTCTTAAGCTATAGAAAATATCTACAAAGAGCATCTTAAAAATGGGTATTTTTTTATTTATTTAAATCTCAAAGCAGTTGAGTCACTGATGGTAGAGGAGACAGCTCTTTTGTGAGTTCACTGCTATATACATTCAAAGGCAAAATTTTCTTCAGTCTAAGAGGACCATGAATCCTGTCTCAGTTGGTATTTCAACTTCTGATAGTCCAGAGTTTTTGAAGACATGCTGTTTTGTCTTCATCAGTTCCAACTCTTCCAGTGTCTTCTACCTACATAGATATCCTATGAGGAGTAATGTAAATTTTAAATATACTAATAATTTATAGAAAAGCCTTATTTATATGCTGGGAAACTGTCATGCTTTTAATATTTAAAACCCTTTCCTAGTCTATATAATCTTCAATTAAACAGGCCATATATAATTAAACAATTTATGTAATCCCAAAGCATATTTTTTTCCGTCAAAAAGAGTGGATTTTATTATGCTGTTCCAGGTCCCCTTTGGTAGGCAGCCATTTGGGCCAAGTTAAATGGCTTTCACACATAACTGATCTTTGTAAGAGGGGCAGAAGAGAACTTGCCAGTGTTTTAATAGCTTTAATTATAAATGCCACTAACCTGCATCTTTATAATCGCATTATGTTTTGTCTTCCTTATCTTGCTGACTCTTTTTGCTTTTAATTCAGCTGTAAATTCTCTGAAATAGCATCTGTATTCTTTTGCACGGTAGTTTTTGTGCAGTGCGTAACAGTAGAGACAGCTCTACTTTTGGGTTGTGAAGGGTAAGAATTAGATAGAAATAGGAATGTGGTATGGTTTTATAATAGTTGTAGCGTATAAGTAATTTCCAGGTGCCTATGCAGTGTGTAATTTCAGTGTTCCAAGGTGACTTATTAATTATTGTGAATTTGCTAATGATGGTTCCTCCGTGGTATTGATAGGTACCGTCCAGACAGGTACAATGCAGTAGTGTGTGCCCAGAGAGCTCACATGAGGGAAATAAAATCAACGGGGAAATATTTCCAACATAGTAGAGCTTCTGTGAGGATAAAGTCATTAATGTTTTAAACACATTTGAGGATTATCAGATAAGGGGCACGATGTAAGTGTGAAGTAATAACATATGTATGTGGATTCATAATGTAAAATACATTAGTGCAGTTCTGTTTCCATTAACTATCTTATGTATGTTAAGTATTTTCCATGGGGAAATTAATCCTCATTTCCATTCTGCACTGGCATGAAATTTTTTAATTATATTTAAGTTAAGGTAGGATCTGATGAGTATTCTCTTCCTGAATTAAAACCTTTGCTTTTAAATAGTAAAATAAATCCATGTGGAATATTAGTTTTGGAGAATAACTGCGAAGAAAGACTGTTAATAATGGCCAGGAAAGAACTTTAAAAGCCTTACAGTTATTTTTAGGAACAACTCTTTGTAATAGGGAAAATAATACTAAAAATGTTATGTAATTTAGTATGGAAATTTATAGTTTGACTCAGTTGGAATTTGTTACAGATTTCCTTGCTACCTGCTTTCATTCCCACTTTGATATACGAGGAGGCATTCTGACAGCTCAGAGAGCTGCTCTGACAGCTATGCTTAAGTGATTTCCATGGAAAGTTTTGGAAAGGGGCACGTGCTTTTCCCCATTTTCCTTTCCCCCTCATGCACCCTTGAGAAAGGGAGATGGCAAGTCTTAACAGCATGGTGAAATCTGAAATTACAGTTGGTTTAGGGAACAATGTGAGTTTTGTGAGAATTTCTTTGCTTGTAAGATCTTCAGCTTTTTGAAGAGAGTGTTGAGGGCTTGTAAGCATCCTCCAAAAAGCTGTTACTTTGGAGGACCTGGTATCCATGGTCCTGGAGCTTCCCATCTCTTGCCTGAGAAGTTCCCTGGGATCTTAAAACCCACAGCCTTGCTGAAAGACTCATTTTTCTTAGTGTTTTGTGGTCCACAGCAGCTTCTTAGCCCTTCCAGGGTAAGTCTATGCATCTCTCCTTTGGACACACTTTGTTTGTGAATTGGTTTCCTATGCTTCCCTTTTGGGTGCCCTTAAACAAATACAGGAAACTTGAGTTTACTTCCAGTCAGTTACTTTCAGTCAGGCTCTTCCAGAGATGTAATCTAGGCTTTGAGAACAAAATACTGCAAAGTGGTATACTTACCCCTTCCTTGTAATGTTAGGGATCCTGGAGAAAATGTCAATGGAGCCCTAATACATTACTGAAATGGAATTTTGATGAATGACTTTGATTACACCATCATAAAAATAATGGAGTCAGATTGTTTCCCAAAGGTTTATTGGCACAATGGCAGTCGTCTGATGTCTTGATGCTTTGAGTAACTCCTGCAGGTTACTTAGAAATACATCAGCGTCTCAGAAGAGCTGAAGTTCAGACAGGTCTCAGGTTTATAGTTGATGCAGATAAGATGTGGACAGTCTCAGCTGATGTGTAGAAAGTTTAACTACGGTCGTGTGTTGACACATAATCATACTTTGTGCAATGTTTTTCTCCGATTCTCCAAGCCAGTCAATAATTGTCTAATCTCTATGCCATTTTGTGTGCCAGATTTAGGCACAGCTTGATTTCAGTTCAACACCAAGAGTCCATATGATTCTGATTTAGATGATCAATGCTTTCAAGACTTATGTGGTGGCTGGATGTTCAGATGTTTTCCATTCAAGATCATTTCCCAGGTAGAATAGACTTTAACCACTAGAACTAGTAGACTCAAAGGTTGAGGGACAGATATGCTTCTAAATTTTGCATTGCAGGCACAGGCTTTCATTAACAATACATTGCAAAAAGGTAGTTCTCTTAAGTCTTCTGTTTTTCCTTACAAGGATTTTCCTCAGTCGTTTTTATCGCTTATGGGAGGGAAGGGATGTTCCCTGTTTGATGCTTTATACAAGTTACTAAAACTTATTGAGAACAGTATTCAGTTCTGTTTTCTTCTGCATCATCTTAATTGGTAGAGCTGGTCAACCATGTCATATTGATTTGAAATATGTGTTTTACAGTCTTTGTAGTTTCTGTCTCTGAGCCAGTTTTTGTGAAATTGAGGAAAACAGTTCAGTCAATATGAAGCAAATCTGTATACTGCCATAAACCATGATTATAATATAACCAAGTAAGAGCAAAATAAGGGTCTGCCATACGTAATTATGCTAATTACCAATGGCTTTACATGCAGAAGAGGTTTGGGGTTTTTGTTTTTAAGTTCAGTGAAATAGTAGCTCATCCAGAAATCAAGCACAAAACGGCATGGTGAAAAATTCCCATGTGACTCATACTCTCACCTTGTTACACTACAGAGACTCAAGATTTAAATTCTTGAATGGAAATTCCTTTCTCAGAGAAGCAGATACATGCCCTTCCCTCCTCTCCCCTCCTCCGTCTTCACCTACAACTTCAAAACCTCCGTGTTTCTTGGTGTTATAGTGCTCTTTAAAATAAATTAGACTTACAGAGTGATATTTTTTTTTTAATATTTCCTAAATTTGTGAAGTAGTGAAGCATAATACAGTCATCTAAAATATATCTGCATGGATTTTCTTAAGAATATGTCATCTCATCATGTTCTTTAAATAACTGAGAATAAATCTGAGATACCAGTAGCTGAAGCATTCTGTAGCTTGCTAGATTGCAGATATTTAAAGAGTTTGATATTAATGTTAGGAAAGTACTTTTCTTTAGTATTTCAAAAACTTTTCCTCTCTACATACGTATTTCTCTTTGAATCATTATCAAACGTCAAACATAACTAAGTTATTAAGATTTGTTTTTCCTTAATGTCTAGCACCTTAAACTGTATTTAACATACTACAAATTATCCTTTAGGTGAGTGCTTGCTGGACTGGGTGCTGCTGCTCAGGTCTGGACTAAATTTTCAGTGGAAAATATTTTAGCAGAAATACTCTTGAGTTGAAGTATGTGGGAAACAGGTTTGTAACTGAATAGACAGAAGGGTGAGATCTGTAACCTTGGTACTGATTGCAGTTTGTCTTCACATGTGAAAATATATATAATTAAGTTAATCTAAACAAACGTTTATTACTGTTTATTCTCTTTGTTGGAAATTGAGATGAAACGTACAGAAATAGGAGATACTAATTTTCAGTTTATCATTTAGCTCTCCCTTTGCTTCAAGTTCTGTGTTTTTTTTCTGAAGATTTCAAAACTGAAAATGGTAAATAGGTTATTTTTTCTGTTGTGGACAGGCAAGAGAAAACCTGATTTAAACTTAATAAGCATTTTGTGATTCAGTAACACAGTGTATCAAATCTGCCACAGACAAAAAATGATATGAAGTCAGCTGAAATTCCCCTTGGCGTAGTTTCCTTTTTCTTCTGCTGTTTTTTATAGAACTTGCCCATGCCCTCATGGCATATATGACACATCTTTGCTCTCATTTCAAAACTCGTGATTGCTTTGCTTCTCAGATGCAGGAGGGATCACTCTTTTCAGAATCCAGCAGAAATTGGTTTCGGCGTTTTGCTGTTGGTATCTCATCAAAGTTTGCGGCTGTCAAAAGAACGTGTTTAAAGGTTCAAGACAGAATTTGGAGTTTCATTGTTTCCATTTGTGCATATTTGTCATTTGTATTTCTCTGATGGCTTTAGAATGATGAATTCTCTAAAAATTCTGTTATTCTCTAGAAATAACTCTGTGGACAGAAGTGTCAAAATTAGACTTGTTTTATTATGAAGTTGAATGTCCCTGACAGTTGTTGAAGGTGTTAGCATGACTCTGGTTGCTGCTTTCTTTTTCTTTCTCTCTCATAAATAGTCAATCAACGATTCAATATGGAGCTATGAAAGCAAGTTGTAAGGAAAAAGATGTATGCACACTGTTGCCGACCTCTTGGGATAGAGCTCTGGTCACAAGGCAGAGCTCAGTTTAAACCATCACATGGCTTCTGATATTGCATTTGAAATGCGAGGGCAATTAGTTTAACATTGTGCAGATACAAGGGATAATTATGCCTTGCAGTACTGCTGAAATCTCCAAAGAGCTTTCGTGCCAGGATCCCTGAAAAGATCCCTGAAATTACATGCTAACATGTAATAAGATATGAAAGAATTATACATAGGAAAACAATAATTATTGAAAAAAACCTCTTAAATTTTCTTAATGATATTTACTCATCGCCTCTCTGTGAAATAACTTCCTATTGCTTCTTGGAACAGGAAATTGGGCTGCATTTACTCTAAAAAGCTGTTGGTTACCCATAAAGTATATTCTCAACGATTGCTATGATATCTGTGGCACGAAACGTAATATTTGTGCAAGTGACCGTAGAGCCGTGATCGTTGAATAGCGGATTTTCAATCTTTGCTTAGTCAGTTGTGTGACACTGTACGACGCTATTGACTTTCGGATAAATAGGCTAAGCCTGCATGGTGCTTAGCTGCGTGAGATGGAATTAGCATCCCCCAGTAATGGAGGTGCCTGCTGTAGTAGTTGCCCTGATTTAAACCTAAACCCAGGAAACAACACAGAGGAATAATCCATTAAAGAATGCCTGTTCTTTAAAGAAAGAACTATATTTTCTCCTCTCATTCAAGGAATTGCTGACATTGGCAAATTTTTCCTGCTGTTAAATCATGCACAAATTGAAGAATTAAAGCATTTTTCGTATGTTCATTAGAAACGAGTACTTCAAAATGTGAATGGAAAGGTTGAAGTTTAAACAAATTACTGTGTTTTGACAATCCTGTTGGTTTGAGGACATTTTGTTCATTATCTTTTTATTCAGCTTAATCAAGATTGATGCTTTCCAGGAGCTGGTGAATTGGGCCCCTCAACCAGATTATGAGAGTCAGTAGATGCGGCCAAAACAAATTCATAAAAAGAAGTTTTATGCTTGCTTTGGTAAAGAATAGTGCATTTTAAGGTAATGGAATGCATTCATTAATTAAATTTACAGTAACTGAAGTTCAACTGATTGTGGCTTTCACTGATGAAAATAGAACTGTAACTAGGACATGGTGTCTTTATTAATTTCAGATAAAACAAACATTCCTCCTAAATCACAAGTTTCTGCTATATTTAGCTCTGTTATTGTTCATCTATGCATTTTACCATCATATATAGGAAATATGTCATATCTTGCATTGCCGTAAAAAAAGAAGTGTTCTTTAAAGAAGCTAACTATCTGCTTACATTTGATGTACACAGTAATTATAAAATACTGTTTCATACCTGCAAGGATGTTTAAGACCTAGAATACTTTTATCATTGAAACTTACATTATGGAGTTAAAACCTACGTTTTGTTAAAATATAAAAAAAAATATGAAACTCATCAAGATGTTCCTTTGCCCTTCTGTGGCTCTCCCACTCTCATTACCGGTGGCAAAATGCTTCGGATCTTAAGTAAAGAGTTGTGGCCTATTTTTTCCAAGCTTAATTAAAATCCTTGGGTTACTTATACTGAAGAAGTTGTAAAGGACTTACTGTAAATACTGACATATTTTTAGACTGGAATAAATTTGAGTCATTCAATAGCGTTGCATAGAGAAACATGTGAAGACAGTAGTATAGAAAGGATTGTGATTTTTATTATTTTTTTTACTTCTGTTAAAACAAAGATCCTTATTCCAAAAGGAGTAAAATTCCAACACCAATGAAGTATTTAAGAAAAGTGAAGGGAGATAACTTACACTATTACTACTGGCTGAATCCTCATACTATATGGGGAGGAATGCCATTCGTAATATCCATCCCTTTCTTACTGATAATGTGGCCTACATACAGGGAGGGTGTGGGAGGGTAGATAAATTTTAATTGGTGTCTTTAGTTGGCTGATACTGCTTTTGGAAAAAGACAAGAGATTTATTGGAAGGTTTCAAAAGTAACTTTTTTTTTTTCTTTTAGAGACTCCTGTATATGTCTGACATACTTTTAGTATTTTAAATATAAACGCGTATTTTTCTTTCTTGATTATGTGGTTTTAATTTTTAAATGGTCTGATGGCACATAGAACCAAAATGAGGGGAAGAGTGTGTTAGAAATAATGATCTAGTGGATATTGTGAAAGTTTCAGTAAGTGAAGGTTTACTTTGGGAATTCTATGCTAATGGATTTTCTTGTATTTTAACAGATTTAATTTTTTATTTTTTCTTAGAGAGAAAAGTGTAAGATGGAGGTTTTTTTAAATTACTCCTGGAAGGTCCACCCTGACCTTTTTTCCAAACTGAAAAAATGGAAATTGTTGCATTTGACTCTGTTTGCAGGATAGTGGAGGCTCCCACAGCTACACCTCTCTCTCAGCAGATTTCCTGTGTGCACTGGTGTGACTGGGGTAGCTGGAGGCAGGGGGGGAGGTGGGAGGGTGTCTCTGGAGGAGAATCCCCAGCACTCCCCTAGCCAGAGGCTCCTGGCTCTGTGCTGGGGAACGTTGCGTTCACAGGGATGGAGCACTTCCATGAAGCTCCCGCGTTACATCTTTTGCAGTTAGCGGAGAATGGGGAAGCCTCGTCCTTCAGGGATGCCCGTATGGCAAAGCTGTGTAATAAAAGCATGGGCGTTTGAAGAATTTGTCTAAAAAAAAAAAGCCCCACAACTAAGCAAGTATACAAAAGCAACTCAATGCACCCCCCTCCCGATCATATTTTAGTGCCATTTCATCAGAAGAAAATGTTTCCATAAATTGACAAATGCTGCAATATAATCTAAGTAATAGGTAACAGGTTCTCTTTACGAAGAAGTCCTTTGGCCAGTATCATGTGAAAGTTTACGTGGGCATTCAGTAGAATTGTATTTTTTAAGTCTTAGCCATTTCTCATCATATTATGATATGGGTAGAACTTGTTTGCAGAAAAGGAATGGTTTTGAGCTGAAAGTGTCAAGTGGATCTGCAAGTTCATGCACTAGCTGTTGATCCAGCTATTAATTTAAATAAAAAATTGGCTGTGTTGATGATTAAGAGCAGATCTGAGCAGTAAATAGTATCAAATGCTACAGGATGCTAATGCCAAGCAACTCTTGGGAAATGGGTAGGTTGTGTTGCTTCTGTTTGACAGAAAGATCTATAGAACTGGTTGTGTTTAAAACTTCTCAATTAAATGTCTCAGAGGAAGTGGGAGTAAGACACTGTGATAGTTGGCAAAGCCTCTGGCTTTTAGGAGTTGTAGGCTTTCTAATACAGGCTGGTCTTCTGTTGTATTTTAGAGCAATTTGAGGAGTTCAGGAGCCATCCGTAGCTTGGTTAGAGGAGGGCAGAGTGCTGATTTGTTTTGACTACTCAGAAAAATCCTGGATAAAGCAGAATCTTTAGAGAATATCGTATTATAATGTCAAAATACTTAGGGAGCTATTCTGGTATTTGGGAGGCATCAGTTCAGTGGGTGACCAACATGGGCTTCTTTGGCAACCTCGGCTAGTCCATGTGCAAGAGTCACTTTGTGTGTATTTCTAGCTTGACCCTCCTGAAATTGAAGCCCCAGCTCATTTTCAAAACTTCCTGTATTGTCAGCTGTGGAGTTGGAGACAGATCTACCTTTCTTCTAAAGGTGCCTTCACCTTTCTGTAGACACCTGAAACTAGATTTCTGATTTCCACTTCACTAAAGACAGGTGAGATGATTCCCACTGCTAGTCCCTTGGCGCTGTTCCCTTTTTCCCCCTCTTAAAATGAAATTATTATACTTTGTCTATGTACTTTGCAAGATGAATGTTTGTTTTATTCTTATTTTGTACTTCAAGTATTAAATATGTATAATATTTAGGCAAATTGATAATGGCATTCTACAGGTACTCGAGATAGACAGCAAATTATCCTTTAGTGGCTGCATTTCTTCTTCAGCTACAGTTTTCTTGGGTTGGACAGAAATTCTGTATTTCTGGCCATTTATCTATATGTAATTTTTGGTAGCTCTAACAGTATCCCTAATGCAAATTCTATTATCTGAGAAATAATGTATCTGACGCATGGAATATCCCTGGATTTGTGGAAAAGTGGCCTGGATTTAAATATATGAAGGTAAGCTTATTATGGTAGAATAGAAATTAAGTCTCCTGGGCTTTGCTTGTCATCTGCTAAAGCTCTAGCTTGGATTCATAAACGTATTTCTGGTTTATTGTTGATTACTTCTAAAAAATATTTGACTACAACATGAATGGGAAAACTACATTGTGTAAGATGATTGATTACATGACAGTATTTGTCATCTGCCAGCCCAGATAGGCATTTTAACCCACTGATAACTTCAACTTTACCAACAGAAGCTTAGGGTTTTTTAGTGATATTCCTCCAGTAACTAAGGAAGTCCATGCAATAGCTTTAGAATCTGAAATCTGTGAATTCAGCTCTGGTGTATGCTGGACTGAGACTCACTAACATCCCCACTAAGCGCTGTTATGGTATTTTTAGAGAATCATAGAGGAATCTCCAGAACAGATACATAAAAGAGCTGAGCAGATAACTGGGAGTTTTGTTGGGTCTTTTTCATTTCAACAAGGTTAAAACCATTGAATATCCATTTCAGGCTATGTACGATACAAGGACTGGAACAAGTACTTTGGTGATTGAGTAAGAAAGGTTCTCTGGAAAGTTATTACTTACATTATGAGGCTGTGCTGGCCCAAAGAGATAACAACATTGGATAAAGCAGCTAATCTATCTAGAAACAAGGGACAAGGAGTCAGGAATACAGATCCTTCTTCAGATCTGAACCGGATCACATCGTTGAAAACTAACGTAATGTATAAGCACATAAAACCAAACTCAAGGTGTAATAAACAGTGCTAGCTTTAGCTTTCATTAAGGAGAGAATGCTTTCTGTGCGATAGAAACGTTCTCATGACACGGATTTTTATTGTTATTTAATGCTGGTTTTAAGAGTGTGGTGGGTTTTAATTTGTGTCCAGTAATAAAGCCTGCTGAGATCTTTATACTTATAACCAGTTGTTCCTTTCATTGAAATCAGCTTCTGCCTTTGGAACGCTACACTACCACTGTAAAAATGAAACATATATTTCATAACTATAAGGCTGCATATGATAGAAAGAAGTGTTGGTTTATGTGTAAATTGATTTGCATTTTTAAAGTAGTGAAAGGGGATTTTTTTGCTTCTTTTTCTTTTTTTTTCTTTTTTTTTTTTTTTTGAGCCTTTACACTGTAGGTTAAAAAAGCTGAAAGCATATGGTAGCAATTTTTTAACCTCTCTACATGAGGTGCTTGTCAACGGAGGTCCATACGTCCAAAGCTAGTTAATAACAGCTGCAGGCCAAAGTTCCTTTAAGAGCTATTGCCGTGTTCCAAGATTCTCAAAGACTTTGAACAAGTGAAGTTGGCCACAAGGGAAAGCAGCAGGTCTGCATTCTGCTTGTTAAGTGAACCCTGTTTGAACAGAACAAAATGTGGCAGAAAGTCAGAATTTTCATACTATAAAACTTGACCATAAAATATCAGATAGGATTGCCTGGTAGGCTGCTGAAGTTGAGCCTAAATGAACCTTTTGCTTCAATCTACAACTTTATTTTGCTGATGGCTTCAATGAACATGTTTAAGGGGTTTTTTTGAGGAAAATTTGAAACACCGATTATACCAAGTGTTACTTTTTTTTTTTTTTTTTGGGGGGGGGAGGGCAGGCGGAATTCAGAGAATCTCAAAATATAGGAGTGCACTTCAGTTTGTGTTTACATTTTGTTCATATAAAATATGAAGTTGAAAGGGAAGAATGTACACGAAGAAGAAAAAAAAAAAAAAAAGGCAATTCTCTTGACCTTGTGCCACTTTCTCAGTTTTATATTCATTTCCATATTTTTTGCCATGTTCTTTTCAAAGCTATGGTGATTTATAATTAAGATAATTCCCTCCAGACAGCTTTCCATGCAGTTTGTAGTTGCTTTGCAGTTTGGAAGAAGTCCAGGCTTAAAATGTGAAATCACTTTCTCAAAAAGATACGGTCTGAATATTTTTGCCTATCGGTCGAAAACCTTCATGGTATATTAAAGCCTTTATCAGGGAAAGCTCTTTAGAGGGAACAAGGCTGTCTGGTTGGTTATCTGCCAGTAATAAAACATCAATAAACAATACTCATCATTGTTGTTCGAGTGAAATATAAGGCAGGGTGGTTGATAGAGAATATGTTTTGTGCTTTACGCGCCAGAATGGTTCTGGATCAAAAGCGGAGATTTCCGACACATTTCTAGGGCGCTGAGTGCCCCTAGGTGGTCACAACTAAAAGTACAGCAGGAACAGATTTGCCCTGCTCGTCTCCTCCCTGCTGATGGACAGGTAACTTCTGCTGGGCACTGGGTGCTGATTTCGGCCTCCGTGGCACGTTTTTGGGAGTCATTATGGTTAAAGAAGCATTTCTCTGCCTTTGATAAGTCTCCGCTTTACAGAAGAGCGGTTTGCTTGGTATTAATTTTAATCTGGAAATTGCTGACATGCTGAAGTGGCAGTCTATCGTTACTCCCACTTCTGGCTCCAATTTAGCCCTTGTCATTGCAGTTGTCAGTATCAATTGGGGATTAGATGGGGTTATGGCATGCAGAACGGATGGTCAGTGGATCAGTACCACTTCTCATTCCTTTTAAACACAACCTTTTTATTAGCAAGCCCATTGATACCATTTTGTTGCTGTTTTTAAGTTTTTTTATATATGTAAATTGTTATGGGGGTAAATTGCTTCCGGAGTTTCTTTTGAATTCTTTGCAATCTTTTTCCCTACAGTATTTGAAACATGTAGGTAATGAAATGACACAGCAATGGTACCACTTATAAAATACACATTCAATATTCAGTCACACAGTCAGTTGTTTTGAAAATGCTCATTTATAATGTATTTATCCTTAGAAAGGATGTGTGTTGTAAGCCTTCTCCTTCCAACTTGTACACAAATGTGTCATTCATTTGCCATTGTAAGAGAAGCAAAAAATTATTTCCAACGATCATAGAGCTAATTTCAAACCTCAGGGTTTTTAAACCAAATAATGGAATGCTATGTAATAGTAATGCAATTTATTTTAATCTTCATCAGATAAATGATGTCTCAAATCTCTTAATTACAGTACATGAGAAAAAAACTGAAAAAAAAAAAAAAATTATCCTAAGAGTCCTAAGAGTTAAGTTTTCACTGAAATAGACATTTCTGCAGGGAAGGAGGGGAGAAAAAAGGTAAATCTTTCTCTTGCTCACTGAGAATTCTGGTGAATTTGCTTCTATGGTAACCAATTAGCTAGAGCTTATTACTCATGTAAAACAGGAACTGTTTGCATTTTTAAAACCTTCATTTGCAAAACAGCATGTCTAAATGATAAAGTTAAATTTCTTTCCCAAGACCACAAGTCGTCTTTGTAGGTGGAAACAACTAAGTTTACAGTTTAACAAGCAGAGGGAAAGGCGCTCCTAGGCAGCAGCATCCATCCACGCTAAAAGCAAATATTTGTTTTTGGGGGAGAGAATGGCTGTCCCCGGAGCAGCCAGCTTAGCAAAAGGAGGAATGGAAGGGCAGAGCTCATCTTTTATGGAAGTCAGATAAATTTCATGCTCTTTAACGTCGACTGTGACTGCAGGCTTTTCACTGAAGCCTGGCTCCTTCCCCAGTGAGAACAAAATGGGAAAAGTGATTAAAGTTCACTCAGTACTGGACAGCAGGAGGCAACCGCTCTGGTATCTTCAGCTGAGGGAGAGGGCGAGAGGGCTCTTTAATAAGACTTGTGAGGCTTCTTTGAAGCAAAGAAATAGGACTCGTAGGGCCTATAGATGCCTACACTAACATTCATTCATTTCCTGTACTTCATATGGCTTCTTTGACACGTTGTAATATTGTCATCCCCTTCATTAAAATGTTCATTATGAAAGGGGAAAGAGAGAAAATGTAACTGTTAACTGGAGTCATGGGTCAGCAAGTTCTGCTGTGAGCAAAAGGCTCGGAGCTGCCTGGGATAATAGCAGCAGCTCTGGGGCAGATGCGACAGACAGACGGAAAATGGAAATACAGACCTTACAAATTATCCCGCTTAGTCTCCTGTCTTGTGACAGACGGGACTCTTGAGCATCCTGACACATCTTGCAAGGCTGAATTGGTGAACAGATCCTCCTGGATCCTGCCTTTTGGCTTTTTCCCCTCTGTCTCTTTTTTTTTTTCTTTTTTTCTGTTTCTCTCTTTTTTAAGTTGTGCAATCAGTATTCACACATTCTTATAACTAATAGGATTAGAGGCGTTGCAAAGGGATTTGAACAAGATAATTAGTTTACTGCTTAGCCCACAGTATAACAGGCAAAACCCCTCTGAGAAAAGGCAGACAAAATGGGTCAGAAAATGTGTGGGAAATGAGGTAAGGCCTCTCAAACAGGGCCTCAATCAGCTGTACTATTATGAAAGGGTCCTGGAGTAGTCATTCATTACTGCAGACTGTTGACTTTTTTTGACTTGGCCACCAGAGGTGTCAAGGAAAGAGGCTGAGCCGAGCAATAGGGAGCATGCTGGACACCAAGGAGCCCGTTTCAAGTGTTTAAATGCAGTTTCCCGTTCTTTGCCACCCTGGTACCGTACAGCAACGCTGGAAAATCAAAGCAGGCAGCCTCAAGAGCTTTACAAAGTTGAGGCTGGAAAAGCAAAGCTTCTTGTGAATCCCGGGCTGGGTCTCATGCTCAGAAAAGAGATGGGCATCTGAAATGTAGAATCAGGAAACTTACTTTATGGGTACTATTATGTTTTGAACCTCCAGGCAGCAGAATCATTTAAACCAGAAATTTTCTAGTGGTGGGTTGAAGCATTCGGTTTAAATATATCTTTAAGGTGCTTTTAAGCTGTGCCACATATTAAAAAAAAACCCAAATCCAGTCCCCATTGTCTCTCCTCAGTGATACCAGTGTGATGTGTGAATTACAAAGTGATGGTACCTGGTCTCCAAAGGAGCAGCAGGAAATACTTCAAAGTTCCTACCCATTTTTTTTACATTTTTTTTTTCATTATTTTATTTTATTTTGGGGGGCTGTGAAACTTGCACGAACCAGCAGCCTGATCAAAGCTGCCAGAAATTGTTAGGGGACATGTCAACCTATGTTTGCCTGTGGTATGGTCGCTTAGAGGTGCCTTCTCTTCGGTGGAAGAAACAGCAGGAGCTGCTCTAATGAACTGTCCGGCAGCTCCATCTTGCCGTGTATACACAACCAGAGGTGAGAAGAGGTTAATCCATAGGGGAACTAGTTAGGAAAGCAAACTGAGAGAAATGGCAGGGAGTTGTGTGACCAAAATTCCACTTGAAGTCAAAGATGACGCCACCTGACATTTTCTGGTTCTTTTAATAAAACTCTCCTTCCAACATCTTGCTTTTTTGCGTCAGCTTGTAAGTTTTAAACACTTGAGCTGCTGCAGGGGTATGCATTATGTGCCATACAGTATGTCATGTTGCCTATAGCAAATTGGCTTCCCGATCATTTTAAATACCTGTATCTTATTTCTGATGGAGATTAGATTCCTAATCTTAAGATTAGCTTCACTTTTATTTCAGGATGGGGATTCATTACTATAATCTTTATCTGCTTATAAATGTAAAGACGACAAAGACATTCGCTATTAGACCTGTACAAACCTGAAAGTAATATGAAATCCTAATACCGTAATCCTTCCTGTGGTGATTTTCATCATTAAGCACATTTACCCCAGAGTTTTATCCTGTTTTTATTTTTTAAAAAGTCTGACAGTTTGCCTTTGTTATTTAAATGCTTTTTCTGCAATTCCCTGTTCAACTGTGAGCTAAAGATGTCACCTCTGCTGCAGCTGGGAATCTCTGGTTTGTGTTGCTTATTGTTGTATATCTGGGAAAGGGAATCCTGAAAGTTGAAAATACTGTGGAAAACAGACCCTGTGAGATGTTTGCTCGTTCTTCGGGTCAGGTATTGTACCATCCATACGTTTAGATGTGTTGAGAACAGTCTCCCAATTGGAAAGGGAAGGGAAGTGTGTCCCTAATGAAAAACTGAAACAAAACAAGAAAATCCCACAGGCAGAAATTGGTTTAGGTATGCAGAAGTCTATATAAGACTCTTTTTCCTGTTCTATATAAAAAGAAGTGTTTATCAGTGCTATAAATAATGAAAATGTATAATGACATTTCAGTTGGGTTAAAGGAAAAGGAAAGGTAAACCAGAAATTCTGAAGAGTAAAATATATATATCTTAAAGTTCATCAGAGCATTTATTTTTAAGCATAGAGTTAACACCTGAACAAAATCAATGATTGACACACAGACTTACTGTTTCTTCTGTATGGCCATTCTGCTTTGAATCTGGTAAATCCCTGTCCTCCGGGTACCAAGATTTTAAGTTCTATTTAGGATAGGGCTATCTAATTTCTCTTTTTGCATCTATATTTCTATATGATTGTTCATGTTTGGTTAAACTGCTCAATTAGTGCAGCTCACATTTCTGGACATATTTTCCCTTCAAATATTTGTGTAATGAGTGTGAGAGCAGTGAGGAAAATTTGGCTTATTTTCATTATTTATAGATGTGGATGGGAAGATGGTTAACAAAGGGCAAAAGAGATGGAAGAAGAAACTGCAGAAAAAGATATTCTGCAGATCAGGACTTAATTAGTTATTCTGTATCCCTGCTGAATGCTGAATTTGATCTTTTAATTTTCACAGATTGCAGACCTTTCATTCTCACCCACAGTCTAGTTAAAATTGATACTAAGGGAAAATATTTGAATATTTTTATCCCTGTTTGGAGCAAACATTTGTAGACATATCCTCACGCCTCTTTGGTTCCTTTGGTGTTTTTAGTGTATTTTCAGTTCCTGTATCTGAAGCACCCAGTACATCTGCAGTCGAGCTCTCAGACTTAGTCAGGGATGAATCCTTATCTGCATTTCCTGTAGCTCTTCCAGAGTATATTTTAACTGTTTCTGATTCTTCACAGAAAACCTACCACTTACCATGATGTCTTTGGTAGCATAGTTCATGTGTTGATGCAGACCTGACACAAAATTTTGAAGTATTATCCTGAGTGGTTGGTCTTCCTGAAATACTGATCTTCTGCCCCAAAGCTTTCTTCTACCTGGCCAGGACCTGGAAGAGATTTCTGTCTCTGAGAAAAAACCTTTAAACATTGTTATAAAGTGTGATGGAGAGAAGCACGTGATGACTTTGCAAATTGAAAATTCCCATTTTTTTCCAAGGAGAGAACTTGGCAAGAACTGCCTCCTGAAGAAAACCCCCAAAGCAGCACTAAAACATCAGTTTTATTAAATATAAAAGATAATTTTTTCAAGGACTTGTACATGGTCCAGTTGCCTTAAATATTATCTGTGGTGTCACAATAATAGTTCACCATGGGGTAAGGTGAAAATTTATTGAGTGATTATGGAAATGAAAACTATTTTCTTATTTTCTGTCTTTCCATCTGAGTAGGATTTTATCTTTTATGCTTAAATCAGGGAAAGCTGATTCACTGCTGTTTTTCAGTAAGTAGTTTGTGATTCAGGGATATATTTGATCATATGTTTAATACTAAGCTTGTGAGTAGCTACAATGAGTTAAATGGGATTTAAACACATACCTTAAATTGTACGTGCTTCAGTGCTTTCCTGAATTGAGGAGATTATTTGTATGTTTGCAGTTTGGTAAGATCTGTGTTTAGCTGAGCTACTGTAGTTTTCCACCCTACATATTTGAAGGTGCTGAATCATAACCTATTTGCTTCATGGTGGCAAAGTCCATCTTAAGAGAGTGTAATAGATTTTTATTTAGTTGATAATCAAGAACTTTGGAAACTAATGCTTTTGTTTGTTTTCAGAATTGATGGGAATGAAGAGCGTTCCTGTAACTAAACCTCATTCCTAACCTATCCAAACAAACAAACAAAAAAAACCAACCAAAACCCCCTAGAAATTATCATGAAAAAGTTTAGGGTTTGTAGGGTTTTTTTGGAGCTTTGGGATTTGTTGGCTTTCTTTTAAGGTCAAAAACCAGTAGCACTATTTAAGCACTCCCCGTTTCTGTGAGTGAAGAATGAGATGTAAACTATTGGCTCGGGCATGTCTAGGCATTGGGGGAAGATGTGTGATAAGTGGTTTTGCCCACACTGTTGGAACATGTATTCATCAAGTAAGTTTTTCACTCTGTAAGACGCATAGCAGAAGTTGAACTCAAGATTTTCTGCCTGTTTTCAAGACAGACACTTCCTGTCTTGAAGAAGTACCTTTAAAGGGGGTAAAGAAGATTCTTCAAATGCTGGTAAATAGTATGTGTATATAGAAACTACATTTTAGGAGCTTTAGATTAGATATTAGGAAGAAATTCTTTCCTGTGAGGGTGGTGAGACACTGGAACAGGTTGCCCAGAGAAGCTGTGGATGCCCCATCCCTGGAAGCATTTAAGGCCAGGCTGGATGGGACTTTGAGCAACCTGGTCTGGTGGGAGGTGTCGGAACTGGATGATATTTGAGGTCCCTTCCAACTCTAACCATTCTATGATTCTACTTGCCATGTCCATCTTTCTTCCAAATCACCTTAAAGACATAGAACAGATAATTCAAAGTTGTGACTGTGACATGAATTTACTACAAACATCTTAGGTTTAAATTAGGAAGATCAAGTCGTGTATTTTTTGTGCACTGGTTGAGAATTAGAGGAGGAAATCATGCTGACAAATGAAGTGAATGGGAATGGGATACAGAGTTACTTTGTGATTTAATATTCTCCTAAATATGTTAGATGTGTATCTCTATAGAAATTTTAGCTCTTTACTGCCATAAAGCCTTGACTTTCCTAAGTGATATATCTTCAATAATTCTACAGTATTTTGCTTCATAAAAGTTGAGTAGATTGGAAGGGGCTTAAAAAATGCATTTTAGTAGGCCTTTTGACAGATATGATTTAAAAGCTTAGAGAAAGCAATGCACCTGCCACTTTTAATTGCACAAAGCTTTCCATCTATTAACTTTATTTTGCCAGAGTCTTCTAATGAAAAAGTTCCAGTATCTAATTTAATTTAATTTTCTTTGGGTTTGCCAGAAGAGCAATTAATTTTTAAAACTTCCAACTATTAAGCTGTGCTTCACAAGGCAGTCTCTCTATCTCATATACCATCGAGTTTCATCGTATGCTTGTCATACCTTAGGAACATCTTGATCTCCTTGAAGAAATGTGGCAGTGAAATGTAGACATATTGTCTGTAGCACTAGGTAGGCTTTACAAATACAAATGTTCATATGATTGGGTTATTCCTATCCATCATTAGATTGCATCTCTCTGGAGCTATAAGTACATCTGTGCCTGGCAGGACTGTGTTATCACCAGTGCATATGGGGACCATGTGTCAGTCTTCCAACAAAGATATATAGCCTTGTGGAGCAGCAGGAATGGATATGCTTGTATTTCAGCCTCTAAATCAATTCCTGGGACCTTTGCTACAGATGTTGGAAGCTGCAGGTCTGTAAAACAGTATACTGTAATATGAACTGCAACAGAAGAATAAGCATGAGAGGGAATTAACCATATGGCAATAGATAGCAAGTGCAGTGGAGCCTGTGTAGAAGCAAATCCTCACACCTTCTCAGCTATCTGTGTAAATATCGTTTAAATTCAGTCACCTCTGAGCTCTGAGCTGGCCCAGTTCTCCAAGGAGATCTGTTCTTACTCAGCTAAAAGAGTGAATACAGATACACGTGCTGGCTCTTGTAGAATATGTGTCCTAGGATTTTTGAGCTGGTGAAGCTCCTGCTGGTTTCCTTAGAAGTACGAATGGATTTACACAGACTACTTTAGCAGAAAGCCTTGCTGTGTAGTGCTGAAATGTTGTTACCTTTAATGATTATTACTGATACCAGTGCAATGTCATGTGCTCTTACATAGGCTTACTTGTTAAATCTCAGTTTTTGTGCTTTAAACAAAATGCCATCATTTAAAGTCTTTAAATGTTTTATGGTGTATTTTAAAAATAGTCTTCAAGTGATAGGGAAGCTCACGCATGGTTTGTTGGGATACATTTAATAACTCTTCCCATTACCATAACTGTCTTCAGTCTCTATAGTTACTTAGACTTCTCTGTCCTTAAGTCATCTGTTCACTCACCACAAGAGTGTATAATAGCTTGTAAACAGAGACACCAGTGTCGTCCTTATTTGTCCCAGGTATGCTGTGCTCTCATTTGATTGCAATTACTTAACAGTTATCCATCTCATCCAGATGCCTTTCTGCACCCAAATAGCAAAAAAACCAAAAACAAAAACAAAAACAAACAAACAAACAAACAAACAAAAAAAACCAAAACAAAACTAAAAAGACCTTCATGCAACAAAAAGACCCCACCCCACTGCACACATAATCCCTTTTTATCTTCATTATTTGGACTTCTCAGTAGAATTTTTCTGGATATTTACTTGAGCAGAAGCTCCATCCACTACTTAGAAAAGTCTGGAAAATGGTTGAAGGGAAAGAATTTTGCATGGAAGCAATTTGGAAAAAAGACTTGAAAAGCTACGGATAGAGGAAAAAAACTCTGAAGGAAGGAGAGGAGATGAGTTTTTAAAGTGCAGCCACTCTTTGATGGTGTCAGTGGAAAAGTGAAGTCTTGGAACAGAAAAACTGAGCTTTGGGGACTTAAAGCTTAAAAAAAAATCTCTGAATGAAAATTATTACTAACAAAAGTAGCTGAACTTTTTTGTAACTTTGAGGGAAAGGGAAGGGATAAATACCGCAGATGTAGCAATACAATTTAAGCTTTTATTTAAATAATGTGAAATTCGGCATTGCCTATATTATTTTATATGTGAGTTTTCCTGCAACATTTAAGTTAAATTTATGGCAATAGCATACAGCCAGGGCTACAACATGCGGTGGGGTTTTGCACGTTCTTATACCTGGGAGCACTCTAATCCAGGTTTTTGTCCTGGATTGTTCTTTATAGTTTGCTGATGATGAAGAAATTGGTTGTGATCAGTTTGTTCTGGAATTGCCAGCTTCTCAGCCTTTCCTCATCAGGGAGATGCTCCAGTCCCTTGAGCATCTTTGCTGCCCTACGCTGGACTCTCTCCAGCAGTTCCGTGTCTCTCTTGAACTGGGGACCCCAGAACTGGATGCAGTAATTCCAGTTGTGGCCTCAACAGTGCAGAGCAGAGGGAGAGAATGACCTCCCTCGACCTTCTGGCCACACTCTTCCCTGTGCACCCCAGAATTCTATTTGCCCTCTTAGCTACAAGGGCGCATGGCTCATGGATAGTTTAATATCTACGAGGACCTCCAGATCCTTCTCCTCAGAAGTGCTTTCCAACAGGTCTGCCCCTCACCTGTATTGAAGTGGTGAAATGAGTTTGGGGAAAGTGGCTGAACAGCCACAGAAAGAGAAGGCAGATTCAAAAAGAAAGAAAAACCAGGAGACCTTCAACAGAAACTTCTAAGATGCTCATCTAGACCATTAGAATCGTGTAATTCTGGTCAGTGGGAAGTTTTAGTTCCAGAATATTTGAATATTAATATCAGTAATTGCCCTGAAGTTTCCCAATGATATCATTTCTCTCTTCTCCCAAGAGCTTTTAATTTACTTGTATTAAGATGCATGTGTACAACACACAGTACATAGAATTAAAAAGAAATCCAGTCCAAAAAAACTTGTCCAGTTGCTCAAATAATTCAGCTTGTTCTTACTGTTTTCTATTTCATTATCATTCAAGTGAAGAATGATACAAGCACACGTGTTTCTGTCATGCTTCCCCTTATTAGTTTACTCTCATAAGAGCTCGAAGTCCTAGTTCTTTGGGCCAGAAACGCAATGGTGCTAAGCCCTGGATAGAGAAAGAGTTAAAAAAAAAAAAACAAAAAAAAAACA
>VXBW01001549.1:1690556-1747843 GCA_013400375.1 Thinocorus orbignyianus
CAAAACCAACCAGCAACTCATACAACAAAGCAAATTGTTTCTGTGAAAAAATACTACAGTATAAGAAATGACAGATGGGTATGAGCAGATGGGTGAAGCCCAGGAAAACAATGCTACAATATTGGTCATCTTGATAAGCAGTAATTATGACGGTACCTTAGCTGTTGTCATTTTTTTCTTTAATCATCCATGGTAATCCTTTTGTAATTTGCTTTGGGTTTTTTTTTCAGTGTTCTTAGCGTACTTTTTGGCGCTGACAGGCAACAGCCTCAAAGCCTGAAGCATCAGCGCTTCACATATATTATGTGACTACATGCATATTGTTATAAAGCTAAAACTGTACAATAAATCTGTCTTGTTAAGCAATCAGCTTGTCTCAAGAGAAAATGCCCAAATTGCATCACTCAACTCAAGTGAAGGAAGAGTGAGCACAGTGCTCGACGTTAATGATCTGCAGGATTGTTTCTAGTTTAGTCTCCAAATTTTGGCTGTCCCTTGGCAAACTGTTCAAGGTTAGTTTTACTGTTAGGGACAACTTGGAGTACCCAGCTTGTTATTACACTAATAGTTTGGAGCTACACTTGATGAAAAATGTCTGTGTCCAGGGATGTAATTATTCCTTGACTGTATTGGAATAGCAGGTATACATAATGGGGCTGGATCAGGAACCCACTCTGCTCCATTGTGAGCAGAGGGAAATGTCATCATTCGCTGAGTGATAGTTCAGAAGAGAATGTACAGGGTTATAGATGGTGTAGTGAAACTAGACAACGTACCCGACGACCTTTCAATCAGTTTCTGAAAGTGCTTACGGCTTCAATTCCAAAGCAGGTGAAACAATATTAAATATTAAAGATATGTTGACAGCTGTAAACTCCTGCTAAAAAAAAAAAAAGTTTCTCAGATGCTGTTGAAGAGGTCTTTTGGAAAGTTAAGTATGCCATCTCATCTATTCTTAATGTGAGCGGATGCTCAAACCAAGCCAAATGGATGTTTCAGCCATGCATATGCTGAGTGTGTAACGGACCAGAAGAAGTGAAAGTTACCTGGCAGCATCTTGCTTTATCCTTTATAAGTCCTTAACTTGTAGTGCATTTTCAAGTCTATCAAGTGTGATAGTTGATTAAAAATTAATCACCAAATCACCTTTTGAAGACTGACTGAATTAAAACCGCAGAATCTTCACACTTTCCTTACAAACAAATGGTCTTCTGTGGCTTTGTATGAAATAATAACGGGTAAAGGTTAATCTTAGTTTCTATTTTGCTTACAATTCAAACTTGGTTAAATAAAAAGGAGGGGAAAATCTATGAGCAAATGCTGCATATGCTTTAGGAGTTACTGACTGGTTTTGACACATTAAATGCAGGATGTGCATCCATATCACTTAATGTCATCTTCCATACTGCAAACTCCAAGCAGGGTTGTAGGTCAGCGGTAGCCTCGCATTTCCCAGCTGTGCTGCTGTCTCGGGCACTGTTAAGGGAATGGTGCTGCCACTACAAATGCGTGACAAGCAGCAGTCAGTAAGTGTTCTCAGTATCTTCCTTCAGCTTGACCAATTTGAGACTCTATGGATAAAGAATTGTTTTTTCTTTGGAGATGTATGGGGGGGTATTCTTAAGAGCTTCAAATTTTTCTTTCAAGAGTCTTTTTCTATCCAAAGGATTGCATTGAAGCCAAATTTGAAGTAGTATTGCAGTTCTTTCTCTTTGAAATTGTGTGTGGTCCTTTCCTCCTTAGGACCTACAATGTGTAATTATTTCTATTTTTTATTTTACAGTCCCAAACAAGAGAATTACATATTAATTTAGTGAAAAAGGCTAATAAAGACTGCTTTCCTTTTCAAAAATAATTTCTAAGACTCCAGTAAAATACATGTGTGGTCCTAATACTCCTATTTTATTTTACAATTAGCATTTGCAGCACTAGGACACTCTAGCACAATAAAGAATAACTGCTGAAGCTCCTTAAGCAATTATTTTCAAACGGTACCCGAATATACATATTGATTTAAGTGAACTGTTGGAGACATTGTAGAGTAGAATTGATTTTGCTGCCCATAGATTAACTTTCATGCCAAGACTGAGACTGGAGGTTTTGGCTTATTTCAAACTAAAATTGTGATCATATTAAAAAGTCAGACAGGGCCTGGTACTTGTACTCTGTGCTATTTGCATTCTGCAGAAATTACCAATTAGTAATACTCCAAGTTATAAACAAGTCAATATCGTATGATACTGTTGGATAGTTACGAAGAGTCAGTCTGTTTCTCAAGCAAAAAAGATTAGCACTAATTGTCACAATTTACATTTTCGATGACTTATCCTAAGTGTTAAGGTTGAAGGTACCAGTAAAATGCCAGATTATCAGTACTTGTATTGTTTAGTTTATTACTTTACTCTTGTTATATTTGTTCTGTACTGATACATAAATGATCTGTACCTCTGCTTTAAATAGATAAATAGATGAAATGGATAAAAATGCCTGCTGCTTAAATAATACAAATAATAATATACCCATGGCTGTAATAAGTACATTTCCATTAAATTGTAGATTTATAAATGGATAATATTTAAAAATCTGAAGCATTAAGAATGAAAGAAACTCCAATTATATTATTAAAAGTGCTATCATTAAAACCTGAGAGATGAAAGTGAGCAGGGAAATTTAGTCTGAATATTCTTAGAAAAGTGAAAGATTCATTCCTTACCATAGAAATTGCAGTGACTCACATCATTCCATCCATATTGCAGTGGTAATTGCCCTGTGTTGTGAAATAGGAAATATTCACTTGGGGGATGTAGCACACAGTGGCACAGGGAGTGATCCTGCTTTAGCGTGGGAATAGATTGCGTGTCTACTGTGTACAGCATCTGAACCTCTAGGGAGTCAAGACAGCAAATGGAAATTAGTGATGCAGAGACGACCTGCAATTCTGCCCTCTAAATTTTTCTCATCTGCTTTGTGCTCCCCAGCATGGTACTGATATGTACTACTGCTGATAGATACTATGTTGGTTTCTCCATCTGTAAAAGGAGGTTAATAGTACTTTCTCAAACCTGACATTTTAGTCTTCTTTTGGGAAGGAGGTTAGAATGATGATGTCACCTGCAACGATAATTTACAGAATTAATGGTAGGATTCATAATTCAGATTTTTGATCTTCACAAGGAGATAAATGTGTGCCTAGAGACATACTGGCCACTGCTCATAGTGTCAGACTCCTTTTGTTTCTCTGGTATGAAGAAGAATAGCTCTGTTGGGTGTTTTACTGAATAATAATAATAAGAAGAAGAAAATCTTTGAAATTAATATGAAGCTAATTTGTTTATTTCATAGACAAAGAATAATGAGATAGTAGAATTATGGTTCTGGTGGGTTTTGGTTTGTGTTTTTCTCAGAACAAGAGTTTAGACTTAATTGTTAAGCATATGGTTTTTTAAGCATTTCCTTATTCTGTCTGTCTTGATTGACTGACCAAAATGCTATGCCTTGCTAAAACATGAGAAGCCATTCAAGTATAAGAGTATCTTCATAAATAAGTGATGCAGTACAGTAACTTGTTATATGGTAACTCTATAAAGCCAAACATATGTCAGTCTTGTATCAATTAACAGGATAGGCTTCATTTGACTGATGGGAAAAGAACTTACTTGTTTGTATACATCAATATATTTGCTGGACATGGGATAAGAACCTGTTGTGTTATAGATTAAATAATTCGTGTTTGTTTAGTAAGAACATGCTGCCACGATGGAATTCCAATATCCTTCAATAGGTTCAGTTCACCTGAGCTATTAATTTTAGAGGAGCTGTCTCTCCAGAACACTCTCCCTGCATTTGCACCATAATACAATAGTTCAGTAGCATCTGTATTCTTGAAGACTGTACTTTGGTTTGATCCTCGTTACATAGTTCTGAGAATAATTTTCATGCTTACATACCTTATCCTAATACAATAAAACTCCTGGTTGTCAAAGCGTGCCTTTGTAGCATTCAAAAAAGGTCTTAGATTAAATTCCTACTCATACTGCAACTTTGCAATTTCAAGAGTATGGTTCTGTGATGATAAATGAAGGTTTGCGAGCAGTAAAAGAAACTCTGATCAAAAGTTTTGCATGGTAACGCAAACCACCTAATGTAAAGTAGAAATACATCTTTGTTATTCATATTTGGAAAGTGGAAAACTGTCTGGCGTTTCAGGAGTGAAATCCAAATCAGAGATCCAGCGAAACATAAAAAAACCCCCTACTTTGCTGTTTCATTCTGTGCTCTTTGCATTAGAAACCCCACTGCTACAGCAGCTTTTGCAAACAGAAGCAGCTGCCAGAGTTAATCATAATATTAAATAATCTCTTTCTGCCCTTCTCTTGAGACATACAAAGACACAGTTGAAACTTGTGGCTGTGGATCGCTTCTCTTACATGGTCATGTTGCAGCATGTTCTCACTTTCCAGGAGCTCAGGTTTTACTGCTGGTATCTTCGCTTCCTCCCAGCGAGGCAGAGCACATCAAAAATGAGGGAATACATAATAGCTCCTGCAAACCTGGGTCTTGCTGTGGAGTAGGTTTGGGATGGAGTAGCTTTTAGATGGCATGGCCTCATTAAGGGGAATGGGGACATAGGAAAGACACAGGCCTGTTGGAGTGGATCCAGAGGAGCCCACAAGGATGTTCAGAGGATTGGATCACCTCTCCAATGAGGACACCCTGAGAGGGTTGGAATTGTTCAACCTGGAGGAGAGAAGGCTCCAGGGAGACCTTATAGCAGGTTTCCAGTACCTAACGGAGGTCTAGAGGAAAGATGGGATGTTAGCAGTTGCAGCAGGACAAGAAGTAATTACCTGAAACTAAAATATTTTAGGTGGAATATAGTTAGTTAATGTTAAAACTATTATTTTCCAGTAAGAAGGAAGTACTAAGCAAGGCTTTATTTGTGTCAGATAGATTTAAATAGTTATTAAAGATGCTGATCATGAAATAGCTACCCTCTGAGCCGTTTTTATGAATTGGCATAAACTAACTGGTAGGTATTCAATACTTAGTATTTCTACCTTTTCCTTTAAAAATCAGAACACATGGTTCATTCCCAGTCCTCAGTATTTTACAAAGTAGAGAATGGCAGTATAGATTTATGATATCGCTGGTCAGACGCAGAGGGAGGTTAAACCATAGAGGAAAATAAAATTACAAGTAATTAAATTTACAAGCAGGTTTGCCATCTTCGAAAGATTTATTGTTTCAGAACAAACAATGGTTTTAGCCACACAAGAAAACTGTGATACAGGTTTAAGAGCGTATGATATAGATATTATATGTGGTGTTTCAATTTATATAATTAAAAATTTAGCACTCCTTTTAAGGGTAAATGCAGTATTCAACTGGGAACCATACATGGTGAGTAATAAAATAGCTGCAATGCAGTACTGTCTGCATTTTTTAAGAGCTGAAGCACTCTATCAGGCTCATTAATACCAGGTTATCTGAGGGCTTTATCTTCACATAAAAAAAAGCAAGAGAATATACGTTTTTGAGGTTTTCTGTGGGGATAAGTTACTATATTCTATTACTATGAATTTCAGATATTAGCAGGATTCTAGGTTGGGGTTTTTCTCTCTGGTACACTTTTGTATACTAACCAGTAAACACGATAAATAGAAATACACTGTTTCCACCCTGTTCTTCAGAAGAATTCAGTAGTAGCCTGATTTTGGCAAGGTCTTTCTGCTATTCCCACAAAGCATAATGCATTATGGTTTGTAATGTATTCTGGAGCAAAAAATGCAATAATTAACTGAACACATAAAATGAAGCTAAATTTTGTGAGGAGGGTGGGCGTGAGAAGTTTGGCTATTTTTTTGTTGTTTTTAATTTTACTATGTCATCGGTTTGTGAAATACAAAAATCTACATTCTTTCAGGCGTAAACACATACCTGACCTTCTGTGGGGGGCAAAAAAAAAAAAAAGTCTGCAAGTTTTTCAAAGAATCACTGTAGTTGGGCAATAACTAGAAATCTTTGTGCATTCTCCTCTGTGTGTCTTTAGATTGGTTTGGTATATGCATTTAATTTTCTTATTTTGCTTTTGAGGGGTTGCAGGCAGAATATTAAACCTGAGAAGAATGCTTGACATGTACTCACCTTAAAATTATCTGAAATAAACCACTATGACCAGGATGGTGACGTTGCATTTACTCTACTCTGCTCTTATGAGACCTCACCAGTAGGACTGTGTCCAGCTCTGTAGTCCTCCGCACAAGAAGGATGTGGATCTGTTGGAGTGAGTCTAGAGGAGGGCCAAAAAGATGAGAGGGCTGGAGCACCTCTCTGATGAGGATAGGCTGATAGTTGGGCTTGTTCAGCCTGGAGGAGAGAAGGCTCCAGGGAGACCTTGCAATGGCCTTCTAGTGCTTGAAGGGGGCCTGTGAGAAAGCTGAACTCAATAGGGACTGTTTGCAAGGGCACGTAGCAATAGGAAAAGGGGCAATGGTTTTAAACTAGAGCAGGGTAGGTTTAGATTAGACATTAGGAAGAAGTTCTTTATAATGAGGGTGGTGAGACACTGGAACAGGTTGCCCAGAGAAGTGGTGGAGGCCCCATCCCTGAAGACATTCAAAGTCAGGCTTGATGAGACTGAGCAACCTGATCTAATTAAAGATGTTCTTGCTTACTGCAGGGGTGTTGGACTAGATGACCTTTAAAGGTTACTTCTAACCCAAACCATTCTATAATTCCATAATTCTATGATTTAGAGCAGCTCAGGTGCTCATCAGTGCCTTCTCTGAAGACCTTCTTTCATCTGCTCCCAGTCTGATTTGTCCAGATGGCTTTTTGTGTGAAAATCTATTTAACCCAAATATTTCTGTGCCATCTTTTAGCTTGAGGACATCTCAAAGTGATGGAAGTTACACCTGGCAGTTCTGGCTGTGAACTCTGGTTTGGTAATGTGTGAGCAGTGGGTCATGTTGGAGGCCAGGAGGTTGAAGATGCTCTTCTGGCTAGGGAATGTAATGAATGAGGCCCACAAAGTTGCACTAAGGAATTTTCTTGAAGGATCAATGTCTAAGACTTAATAATTTGGAATATAACTCTCTAGGAATGATACAGTAGAGTCAAGAACATTTTAGTTGAAAGATGGCTGCAAGACAAGTAGAGTCTGCATAAAAATGAATTCATCAAAACATTTTACTAAACCATTGTACTTTGAAAAAAAAAAAAAAAAGAAATAATCTTGAAAAATGTTTGCTTTTTCATTCCAGCTATGTATAAAACCTTTTAAAATCACTTCTGCTGTTCCAGAGGAAGGCTGGATTTTGATGTAAGGTCTTGGGCTGTAATAATAATGGAGTTCCGATGAAATAATAATTTGTTCCAATGAAAGTATCTTGATTAGATTGCTGGTTTCAAATGTTAAAAAAAAGCTCATGCCTTTTCTTTCAAAAATATCAACTTGGCATTTTAAAAGAAGGATGTTCTTTTGTTTAGTGGCTTAAATTTTATTGACATGCTTATAGCCTCTTTCGTCTTAGGGGTACCGAATATCATCATAAATTATACTCAGGATTCAAATACGGCCTCTTTTTGAGAGGGGAGGTGAAGTTCAGACAGTTGCTAGTGCTGGAAAACAAGGACCATAAGGCTGAAAAAGATTTGCATCTTTCTTTACTGCAGAGCATACACTGCAAATTCAAATCAAGGGGACATAATGGCCTGCAAAATTGTCTGGTTTTATCTACAACACGCTTTTTTTCTAATTTCCCCAGAAAGTCAGAGAGCACCCTGTGCTGCTTGTGAGCTTCTTTTCCAAGAGCAATCTAAGAATTGCAGCAGAATGAGTTAAAACATCATAAAAAAAGACCACACAGCAATTCCTTACTGAGTCCTGGGTCTTCAGTGTGAAATGTAGGTGTAACTTAACGCAAGAAGAAAAAGCTGAATGTTTCTTTAAGCCTTTCAAGGTTTTTATAAGGAAAACTTTTGAGACTGAGGAGATGAAAAGTTAAAACAATCAATAAATAATTACTAAAAAACTTTCCTGATGTAAGTAGACATAAATTGTGTGTTGAAAATCATAGCGGTTCTGCGAGAGGTAGGATTTTGCAATGAAGGAAGGAATGAATAACTTACACTTGCGTTACATAAACAGTTCCAAGAAAGTTTTGCAAAGCAGGAGATGCATTGCAAAAAAAAATTCTCTTGGAAAATGACACTTGCTTAGCTCTCCGCATTTAGAGGGATGCTTTGAATAAGTGCCTCAGACAGGATGGTTGGGAATCTTTGCAATCAGGTAGTTCATACTTGAAATGTGCTAAAATTAGCAGGAAAGAGCGTACTTAGCCTGTGCTACCTGGAAATGGTGTTGACTGTGTGGCCCCAAGGGTAAATCTAGCATGCTCTTAGTTTTCTCCCTTTCACGTGTGCATACCCGCTGACAAATGTAAACACACATACGATCTCAACATATTGTTTAATTAGGACCCCGGCTCAATAGCTGTTACTTGTAAATCACAGAATCATAGAATTGCATGGGTTGGAAGGGACCTTTCAGATGATCAAGTCCAAGCATCAACTTAACACTGACAAAAGCCATCACTGAACCATACTGTTAAGCAGTCCTTGTATTCATGCTGAGATTTACATTTAATCAAGGCAGGAAAGATTTTGCCCATTGATATTTTAAAAAATAATTGATATATTGTCTCAATCTTGCTCAACTTCTGCTTTTTTTTTATATAAAATGGTGAATGATGATACTCTATTAACTACCATAAAAAACATAACGCACCATTACCTCCTGCAGTATATATTTATGAGTATGGAAGTACTTTAGATAGATATATACATGTATCTGTATTATAAACTATACTTTAGATAGATATATACATGTATCTGTATTATAAACTAATCATTGATTATGATAAAAATCACTACTGCTGTCTTAACCACTTCAAGCACAATTTTTACAATATATTAGTCAACTAAACAGAAGTGTAAATATAGATATTTCCTGTTTATACTTATAATGGAATTTTTTCAAAGGAAGTGGTCTGTTAAATCATGTTGCTGTAACAAATGCTGAAGGCTGCTTTTTCATTCAGTGCTATTGAATTTATTGTCGGAGCAGTGGAGTCATATCCCATTTCAAGATTACTTAGGTGGCTTGAAAATTAAATCACAGCTCACAGATTCTCGTTTTTCACACATGGTTAATAATACTAAAATTGGGTCTAGTTTAAAATACAACTTGCAAAATATTGCAGTGCAGTTACATACACGAACTATGAAAGATTTAGTAAATATAAGGTGATTTTCCATAAATTAACAGTGAATTGGATAAAACAAAGTTGCTGTCAATATATGTAGAATTATTTCCAAAAGGATTATATTGATAAAGATTTTGTTGGACTGAGGCAATGTGGGGTTTGGTAAAGTCCTCATATCATTATTTTTTTTTAAGTTCATAAATTTGAAAAAGATCTCCAGGTGTTATTACTAGTAACTGGAAACATGAGCTCATGCTAGAATACATTTTAGGGAAAGAATATGTCAAAAGCATGACTGTTTGTATTTAATCAAGTAAATAATTCGTGCTGATTCACTTCATGTGAATTGTATCTTTTATTTCTATGCACCATTTTACAATGTTTCTCCTAAAAGATGTCTCTGAAAAGATCATCCAAAAGATGCATATAAAAAGCAAAACATTACATAATTTTCCTTCTCCTTTTACGGGTTGGAGTGCAAATGATGTGCTTTTTGGAGTGAAGGTCCCGATTTGGTTTTACTAATATGAAATCTAGTTCTGCTCTGCAGACTGACAGAAAATCCTAGTGTAGACACAGCTTGTACGCATCTGATTTCTTTCTAAATTTTATTCAGTTGCTCAAGTAAGCCTCTTCGTATAGTTTCTTGTATTCCTGTGTGTATGTTGTCTATAGATACATGCATCTTTGCAGGCCTCCAAAAGATCTGATTTCATAATTTTAAGACTACAAGGTCCCTTTGAAGGCCTCTAGGCGTTTGTAAACCATGTGAGTGATGGGTAGGTTTGGCCCAGGGTGCCAAACTAGTGTGTGAAGTAAAACCTTCAAACTGCACTAATGACTTCAATCTATTGATCATGTGCTATTGCACTGAATTACTTATTAATGGTATATAGTATACGTGAAAAGCTCTGGATTCTACTTTTGGGTTTGTTTTCCTGTTTTTTTTCTTCTTTGCTTCCGTCCCTGTGTCCCCGCCCCCCCCTCCCCCCCCTGCTGTGCCTTTACTTCAGTTCTCTAGCTTCTGTTGCCAGTATGGAACTGTGAAGGCCAAAAATATTTCTAAATTTTTAGAAAAAGGATTGGTTTAAGGGTTGGTTAATTTATATTGATAACAACAACAACAAAAAAAGTGATTATTTCTCTTTTGGAAAGCACACTGGTTTCAGATAGCCTGGTACAGCTGGTCATGCAGGAATTTGGGGGAGAGGCCCCACCTGGAGTACTGTGTTCAGTTCTGGAGTCCTCAACATAGAAAGGACATCGAACTGTTGGAACAGGTCCAGCGCAGGGCCACCAAGATGATTAGANATGATATCTAATGGAGAATGGTTTTTAATGCCGCCTTTTGGCATATAGAGTGCTTGCCACTGAAACAAAATTCAGAAATATATTGATCCCAGATGTTACACAACTTGATAGTTGTTTCTCAGCAGCTTGCTACTTGTTCTTTTTGCTTGTTTTCCGTCTTCCTTGCATAAAGCTGAGCATACTATCAAATGTTGGGATGTCACGGCTCTGCAATGGGTGGAATAGTAAAATCAATCAATTAAAAATTAAATCAGTTTGACCTTCATTGTTAAATTATATAATGCTTCTGCTTTTTGTTTGGCATATATATTGGTGCTTTGTAAAGGAGCTACTTAGACTAACACATAAACTAATTTGAGTATTATTGCTGCGTCTATTTCTTCAATTACAAATCAGTTAAGGTAATAAAATAAGCTTCATTTGAAACATTGACTGAACTGTAATGGCTGAAAATATTTCCTTACGTGTTCTTTAGCTTCTACACAGAAAGAAATATATATGGCAGATTTTAAGCTTAATTTAATTATTTTCTCTCCTAGTGATCTTAGTGAAAATCAGATTCAAGCGATACCAAGAAAGGCATTCCGAGGAGCAGTAGACATAAAAAATCTGTAAGTATTTTCCTTCTTCATGCATATATTCTGATGGTAACGCTTTGTCAATAGAATGTGCTTTTATTGTATCAGATCTCTTTTTCCTAAGCACATTTATAGCTGCTTAAGAAATATCTGCATAAAAACAACACGTACCATTTGTTTTGGCCAAATACTTCAATGAATCTTAAGCATCCTAAAATTACTCTGTATGAAATCTAAAACATTGAAGTGGAGTTGAATACAAGAAGGCATTATAACTATTTGCTTATGGTAACCAGAGTTTAATATTTGAATGTCAGGCTATTTTAAACCTTTCATTGTTTCATGTGGAAAAGTTCATTTTGCTGTGGGTCTAAGAGTTTGCCTTTTGTTTCCTTGTATAAAAGAAAGAAAGAAAAATCATGCTATTATCTAGTTTTGCTAGCATTTATTTTTGTACTTGTGCAACTACGTTTTCTTATGTGGAAAAATAAGTCTTTTCTAAAAGACTGATATTCATTTTCCGGGGGACAGTGACCCTGAAGTTCATGGGCAGGTTTTGAATTCTTATGGCTTCTAAATGTGGAAATATGTGAGTTTCAAGACAAAGCAGTGACTTTTCGACTTTCTGTTTAGAGTGGTAGATCAGTTTAGTGGACTAAAGGACCTGAATGACCTGAAGACTGTGATGAACTTGCGTGGTAGGAAATGTAAGGTCGTGCACTCAAAAGCTATAACCTCTGCTGTAAGCTGAGAGTTCATCACTTATAAACAAACAACAAAGACAGGACATATACTAGTGGGTTCCAGAAAGACTGTGGAGCTGTGAAGAAGAAAGAATTGTTGTCTTACATGGCATCAATAGAAATAGGGAAGTATTTAGGCCATTATATGAGGGTTTCATGTCATTTCTATTGAAACACCTTTTATTAAGTGATGTTGCCAGTGTTAAAGAAAAATGAACTTTCTAGTTATGTTACTTTGAAAACAGAATGCCCAGTGACTATGAAGGAAACACAAAGTCCAAATCATATCAGCGACACATAGTTTGCTGTGATACCAGAAATATTACAGTTATATCCTTTATTGATGGTCCCTGGGAAAAAAAGAAAGAAAAAAAAAAAAGAAAAAAAAAAGGACAAAAACCCTAATCCAAAGTCCTCATGATCCCACTACAATTGAAGGTCTTAAGAAATACATTTTTCTGTCTTGTCAATGCTACCTATGCTTCTGGTCGCTCAGGAGAAGCAGTTGATATTGTGTGAGGCTTAGATGTGAGCATCAGAATGTTGAGTAAATTTGTGGGGTGAGTCAGGTAGATTCTGGCACAGCATTTGTATAACTAGATCAAGCCATTGGGCCTTTCAGAAGCTTAGGCAAGAAGATTTGAACCTCAGCCTTCCATCTAGCCTTGAACATTACAATTAAAAAAGGATGATGGTAAGATTTTTACTATTTTTATTTCATTGTTCAAGAACATTGGGACAGTTGGTGAGTGTGAGGTATAGAAAGTATCACTCTGAAAAAAAGAAAAAAAAAAGAAAACTCTGAATTGAAGGAATTTAACATCTATTGGCCAGCTAACCTAAGGTCCAGGAACCAAATATTTGTGTATACTTACTGCGAACTGTCATAGCAGAACGTGATACTTACTCTAATTTCGGCATTTCTTCTGTAATTGCCTAGTGGTTGAGCATAATGTTAAAGATGTTAACCAACCTTAGGGAAGAGATAGGTCAAGGTACAACCTGTATTAGAACATGTAAATTCAGGAATTGCTTTCTGTACCAACATTAGTTACATCTATTTCAATATAAATTACAGACTCTTTAAATTCAAACTTTTTAAATGCAGTGACTGGTAACCATCCCACAGAGTAGCTCTAGCAAGCTGTTTCAAAGGCAGTTAACAAATTTCACAGAAGTTGATCTGATTACCTATTTTATTTTCCTGAATGGAGACTCACGATTCTCTCACTCCCCCTAAATATTTCCCCCTCCAAGTAAGGAATTGGAAAACGTTTTATTATATCCAAAGAATATTTTTCTAGTCTTCCCATAGCAAAGAGAATTAGATACCAATATAGTTTATCTGAAGGAATTTGCTTCCCTTATGGCTGGTGATACCACTACAATCTTTTGGTTTCCTGCTAATGTGTTAGCTTTAGAGTTCTCTTGATGGTTCTCAGAAGAAGCTGCCTAGTTTCCATAAAATGTGGCCATGATATTTCCTTTCTAGACATCTTCTTAATAACATCCACAGTGTAGATTCTGTAGAAGATAAAAACAAAATGGGCATTGTTTTGTGAGAATTAACAACCCAGGAAACCTTCCACATTCTTATAGTAAAAACAAAGTCCTGAAAAACCATTAGGCCACACAAATCTGCTTTATATCTAATTGGAATTTCCCACTTTTCAACTTTTTTCTTGCCTCTTGCCTTATAACTTGAGAAGCATCTGGCTTTGTCTATACCTTCTTTTTAGGCAGTTGTAGGCAACCATAAGATCTCCCCTTCACCCTCTCTTCTTCAGGCCATACAAATGCATTTCTTTCAGTCTTTCCCTCAGTGTCACCTGCTCCAGCCCTCCCATCTTGGTGGTTATGGTTGGACTCAATCCAGTGTTGCCAATGTCTGTCTTCTACTGGGGAGACTGGGGTCATGTGCACAACTCGAATGGCATGTCACAAATGCCAGACAGAGCATCCCAACTTCACTGTCACCAATACAGCCCAATTGTTGGTAATGATCAAGTTCTTCAGAAGTGACAAAAAATGAATCATAGGACGGTTTGGGTTGGAAGGGACCTTAAAGATCACTGAGTTTCAACGCCCCTGCCATGGGCAGGGACACCTCCCACCAGACCAGGTTGTTCAAAGCCCCATCCAGCCTGGTCTTGAACACTTCCAGGGATGAGGCATCCACAGCTTCTCTGAGCAACCTGTTCCAGTGTCTAACCACCCTCACAGTAAAGAATTTCTTCCTAAGATCTGATCTAAGTCTATCCTCTTCCAGTCTGAAGCCATTACACTTTGTCCTAGCAATATATGCCCTTGTAAAAAGTCCCTCTCTAGCTTTCTTTTAGACCCCCTTTAGATAATGGAAAGCTGCTATAAGGTAATTTTGTACAGGTTCCTCAGACTGGAAGCCCAGTATCCTGTATTTTGACAGTTCTAATGTAGGAAAAAACCTAGCTACTCTGTCTCAAAAGTCTTGGTTTTCTTGTTCAAGGTCAATGACTTGAAAAATAATCTACTTTTAGGATAGATGCTGATCTGGGACTTGACAGAAATTTGGGTGCAAATTCTTGAAATATAATTCTAAAGGTTACTCCTTAATTAACTTTTCTGGGAAGAAAAACATGCAGCAAGATGCTACACTCTTTAGAGAACACAGTGGCACCCACTGTTTTTTAAAAATAAATAGAAGTCATAATATAAATTGGAAATTAAACATGAATTTTTTAATATACATGTTAATGATGATTTCATATCTCTTCCTGGTGATACGATACTCGCACTTGATGTGAAGGATATTTAAAATCTCCACAACCTCAGGAATTTTGTTTAAGATGATAAGAAAATGTTTAAGCACCACAGTTTTTAAGTTTATGTGGGTTGTTTTGCGAATCTGGTTACTAGAAAGAAAAATACTTGCATTTAAAAAGCAAAGAAATATGAAACACCGCTGGAAGAACAATAGTGCTATGCTTAGTTTTTGAGCAGATTTTAGCCCCTGCTCTGATGATTTTGGTAAAATTATGTTACGATATTTTCGTTTGTGGTATATAAACTTTTCTAAGATTCCAGCTTTCTCTTCTGCTTTGTGATCAATATTTGGCAGAGGATGGAAAGGAATACACCAGCATCGTGGCAGCCTTGTGATGCTAAGTATCTGCAACATCAAATGATACCAAAAATACCAAGCGGTGTTTTCATCATATCTCCTGCAAATATTTTCTGCCCTGTTTTTCATGTCATGGTCAGGCCTTACTTCAGACTGCCCTCTCCTATGGTGCTTTTTTGTTTGTTCAGTTCCACTTTTTCCCAGCAAGCAGGAGACACTGTAGCTGGCATCCCAAGGATAAAGGCTTCAGGGCAAGGTAGTAGCTTCACAGATTAAATTGGCTGGGGAAATGGAGAATTAGTGGAGAGAGAGAGAGACAGACACCAGCATCCCCTCAAAGTCTTTCTCATTACACTAACTTTTGCCCAAAACCTTGATTAATATTACTTGGTATTTCCCTGATGCCTCTTTTATGCCTATTGTGAAAGATTTAAAAGTGGCCTTGTCACTAAAGGCATAACCGAATTTTGAATTAATTGTCATTGGCAATGATGGGACATTTTTTTGAAGTTCAGTCTTACCAACAGTCGAAAGCCACTTAGTCCCACTGAAGGTATTCTAGTTAATGATTTCTTCTCAGATCTTGCACAAAATTCCACTGGAACTGGAAGTATATTTGCCTACTCATCTGTACGAGTGCTCATCCAAATGCATTGCGTGTCTAAGATGAGCTTTAACGATTTAGAATTGGCATATTTTTCATGCTGCTTCTTAGTGGAAATCTTAATTCCACTACCAGTCAGTTCAGCTAGTGGTGTTTCAGGTATACATCAAGAAGGATTTTTTCAGGATGTTAGGGAAATAAATTCAGTGTATGCTTAAGATTTTTACTAAAGTCAAAAATAGCTCTGAAGGAATGGAGGAAAGAACAGGTACAGTTTTCTAGTGCCTCCTAAATGTCTTGTCAAACAGGTCTGTTCCTTGAGGCTATTTAAATAAAGTATCATTTCACTACTTTTGTTAAAGTTGTTATTTACATACAAACTACTTTCCTAAAACTTGACCAGCTGAAAACACTTTATTTTTTGTCAACAAATTCATTTATGAAATGTTATGAAATGTTAGAGTCAGTTATGTTTTTAAATCAAGCAGAGCATTTGGCTTTGAATATGAGTTTCAAATCAGAAGTCTTTGAATGTGAATCGAGAGCTTTCTTGCAAGGCAATTTTCGCACTTGAACCAGTGAGGAAAAGTCTAAAATACATCAAATCTAAAAATCTGTCTAAAATTTATTGAATTACTGTAAATGTTAGTTGAATAAAATCTAAGCAAGTGAAGTAGGCGTTTCATCTGCTAAGAAATCTGCCAATACAGAAAATTTTACCTCGTATCTGAATTTACTCTAATGAAACCTACCAAATGTTACTGTGATTTATGTTGTTTCCCATAGATTTTCCTGTGCTAATACAAAGCAAACTGATATAGTTGAATTTGAACTGAGCTGATAAACTCTGTTGTAGAAAGACTTGGATCCAATTTTATCCTTAAAATTCATTTGGCTATGTCAGCTACTGAGAATAATGCAAATCCTCTGTGAAGATTTGAATTGTAACAGAAAGTAGTTTATGCTTCTGTTTAGTGTTAAAGTCTCATGCAAAAGTTAGTTGGACTCTCAGAAGCCTTTACGCCCTTTTGTATCTAGGCAGCCTTGGAAAGGGAGGCTGTGTCTGCTTTACTAAAGAGGGTCACGTCATCTTGTCAAGGAGATTTGCAAGGAGGTTTGTTGACATGTAGAATAACCAAGCATAAATATTTTCTAATTAGAATTACAGAATCATAGAATGGTTAGAGTTGCCAGGGACCTTAAAAATCATTGAGTTCCAACCTCCCTGCCATGGGCAGGGACACCTCCCACCAGACTAGGTTGCTCAAAGCCCCATCCAGCCTGGCCTTGAACAGCTCCAGTAATGGGGCAATTAATATTTAAATAAACTTCTCTAACAGAATTTCATGCAGTATGTGCTTAATATGGCTTCCATGCTAGAACAGGAATATATTTGTTCCCCATATTAGAGTAATAGCCTTGATGCTGTTTTCCACCTGATTGCTGAATTGCATTATTTCTGGGAAGTCATAGCGATGTAATAGTATCTTTACATCACATAACTTACAGATTGTTTATTATGTGTTCTACATCCTTTTCATGGCATTCCTCTGTTTGACTGTTGGTTTGGTTTTTTTTTATTTTGCTCCTGGAGGATACTTGTGGGTTTAGCCAAGTAGAGTGCTAGATAATTTTAAGGGGATGGATGTTGAACTTTAGATCAGCTCTCCTTTTTCTTCTAGTTCATTCAATAAGTTTGCCTTAATTGGAAATGTTTGTAAGTCTTGCTTTTTAATTTTGGATAAAAGAGAAAGGTTAATCATTTACTATATTACATATATTCGGGGGAAAAGCATTCAAAATTATTTTCCAGGGAAAATTGAGCAAAGAACAAAATGAACTACATTAGCAAAATAAATAGCAAGTTGAAAAAAATGCACTTCCAAATTAAAGATTAATCACAATATATAATAATAGTCATGGGAAACAAGCAGTTCTCTGATGTTTGATAAAAACACGATTTTGTTACATCTTTCTCAACAATGCCTCTGAAATTATTGATTCCCCGTGAAATTGAAATTGAGAAGGGAATTGAGAAATAGGGAACATAACTCAGTTGTGTTGTAAAAAATACAAGGAGACATTAAAAACAATGACTGTTTCCAGAAATTGTGTTGCAGTGATAAATATTGTGCACTCCATTCTTTTCCTAAGGAAGAATTTTGATGATGGGAAATCCAGCGTATAATGTACTAAACTAGAAACATTTTTAATTGTTTTTCTGGTAAGGAAGCTATTGTCGGGATCTAGAATAGCTTCTGACTTTTTCTGATGGCTTCTTAAACAGTGTTAAGTTGATACTCTAATGGAATGTAATCGTTTCTGAACAAAGGAGAATGTAGAGGTGCACAGTGCCTCTTTTGCATGGAACCATGGATTGTCTTCAGACCGTGAAGAACAGGAGAGGAAAGCAAACAAATTGGCTGAAGTTGTCCCAACTTTTAAGGCAGCCTCTATGAATGAGTAAGGAGGGGGGTTTGTCAGTTAGATAATGGGCTTTTTCTGTGTTAGGGCAGTAGTTTTCAAATGTATGCAACAACTTCTGTTAGTCATTAAAAGTTCTTCTTGTGCTATAATAAAGTTTATTTTTAGATATTTACCATTATCTGGTAGACAACATATGCTAAAAAGGAAGAAAATGTAAGTTAGCAACCTGTTTCTGTTGTGTAAGTTGTATCAGCAAAAAACATTTTAAAGCAGACATCGTCTTATTAGGTGAATGCTCTATATGTAGCTCTTGCTAGTTCTTACAGCTGAAGTCAAATAAAAATTAGCATTTCAAATAGCAGAAGATTAGTAAGTATAGGAAATACCCAGGTGATGCTGCAGATGCGGGTACAAACCCTATTCAACTCTCTGCGAGAACGGAAAGATTTTGAATGTGAACTGCTGTTTCTGGTGTTTAATGAGCTTCACAGGGATGGTACTGCCAATGGTAATCAGCTGCTTTGTGGAAACTGTGTGTGTTGGGGGGATGTGTGTGCAGGCAGGATGGAATAGCGACTTTCCAAAAGGATGGAGAGGTCCCACATAGAAGAGACCCCAACAAGGAGATGGGGCTGGGGGGACGGCTATGAAGAGAGACCGGGGAGAAAGGAAGGATGAGGATGGGCTGAAGTTGCTGGTTTATGTCTGATGAGTTTCTGTTCTTAAGGTGTTTTAAAAATTTGAAAAGAAAAGAAACTTCCACAGGAAAAGAAAAGCTTTGTAAAATGGAGTTAGGATTATTAGTATGCTCAATAACTTAGTGCTGAGAAAAGTTTCATTTTAGTATTGTCAATTTTTATGTGTGGTTTTGAAAGTCATTCTGCTGAAAACAGATTACAAAATATAACTTAAAATTAGAGAAGTATGTGCTTTTTTTCCTCTATTATTCTTGCTTATGTCTTAAGTCATAGCACTCAGACAAACTTGCTATCAGGAACTGGTCTTATCCAAAGAAAAATCAGGCTGCTTCAGTGTATCTCTTAGAGGGACATCATAAGTTAATGATATGCTGGTTGTGAAATATTGTCTAACTTCCTGTTTGGATTATATATGCAGTGGATATCTTTACCTTAACACAAATACCATAAATTGCTGTTCAAGCCAGGCACACAATCTTCAAAGTCGTGTACCTTTCCTAGCTTAAAAAAATATATATCATGCCAATTGTTCTTCATGGTGTGTGTCTGATCGTTTTATATCATGGTCGTAACTGATGGAAGATCATCTAAAACATAAAGATGGTCGTATCTTTCAAAGATAATAATTTATAGAAGTAGGAAACATTTCTCCTCTCCCACACACAAAATTCTTCTCCCCTAAACCCGAACCAGCTAATTAGTTCAATGCAAACAAAAGTAATCTTTCTGGTAAGGATATTTAAATGAAAACAACTCACCCTTCACTAAGGTAGTGGTCACGGTGACTCATTAAAGGAAGAAGTCCAAAAGTTTTCGTGTGCACCACAACTGCTGCCAGTCTAGTGGAAGAAATCTGCCTTTCAGTTTGTGTAGGACAAGATTTGCTCAAGTGCTTTCTCTACTGTTAAAAGATTTTCCTTTGTGTATAATATGGATGATTTAGAAGAAGCTGTGTCAGCACTGATTTATACATTGACAGCTAAGGATAATAAGATGTGGGCAAACATACAGCTCACCCTTTTACAGATTAACCTGCAGACTGCATTAGGCAAATTTGATGGCATTAAAAGATTTTTCCAATTTGTCTGGAAACAATTTCTCTTTTGTATTGTGTCAAGGGTAACATTTCATGCCATTGTACTAATTTAAATAGCTTTGATAAATTGTTCAAGAGGTTAGAGAATTGTACAGTGTATATATTTCACCTCTTTAAAATAAAAAGGCTATTAACTTAATTGTTAAATGAAATTCATTAGTAAAAATTGAAGGAGCCTGAGAAAGTAGGCTTAAATATTCCAACGCTGCAGCGCTGGTGCTGTAACATTGCACCAAAATGATTAAAGATCATATCCAGGAAATTATAGTTTGCTTTTAGCTTGCAGTATACAGAAACACAGACACTGATACAGTTCTGACAATATTTTATTTCTGTGTAATAGTAATTCAGATGAAAAATGTGGATGAAACCAGAAGAACTTTGCAGAAGTTGGTACATTGCACTCAACAGTGGGTGTGATGATTTATTAATAAAGTAAAACATTATCATAGATTCTGACGAATCACAGAAAATGCTTTAGTAAAAGCCTCATTAGCCCTGATAGCTAATATATAATTGAAGACAGAAGGGCAGAGTTCATTTGTATTTTGTTCATTTTCTTGGTATTGTTCACACACATTTACTCATATATATTGCCTGACACTGACAAGTTACTGGCTTGGAGAAGATCTGGTTGTTTAAAGTGAGGTTGTACCATCTTTGCTTTGCAAGACATGCCCTGAAATGCGCAAGGCAGGGCAATATTTATAGGAAGAAAAAATATCAGCAGAAAAGCTGGGATTTTGTATTTGCATGAGTGTTAATTTCAGCAGACCTTTTTTTAATTGGATAGCACGTACTGTATCAATGTTTTGAAATGAAAAGGCAATGATACTCTTCTGAGAAAGGAGTGTGAATTTTTCGTAACTTAATACTTAAAGATGAATAATGTACAGGGTGGACTGCTGAGTTTTATACCCAGAATTCGAGTACTCCTTTACAACATCCAATCTGCATATTATTGCAGAGAGCACAAAAGTACCTAGAAAACCACATACAGAAGGTGACAGCAGAAGCAGTTGTTTCATTTGGAGCAGGGTTAAAAGACGATAGGTAACCAAGGAGGTAAATACCTTGGATGCTGCTATGTCTCCGTTTAGAAATATTCTAGAAGGTGATTATTCTAAACTCCCCCCCAGCCCCCACCTCACACCTCTGCACCTCCCACCTGTGTCCAGGCGTGCACACACACAGAGGGACCCCGAAAAGTGGTGTCTCTCGCCGGTCCCTGCCGCGGCGGGTGGAATTAACATGCAGCTGGGCTGCTCTGATAAATGGATTCTGTTAGGTCACCGAGGGGATGCGTGTGACATTAAGTGATTTACCGTCCTTTACCTTAATGAAATTGTTTCAGCAAGATGACGCTGAGAGCTTTTAATGGATANGAATCCAATTAATTTTGTAAATTATCCGTCACTGTTGAAGTGCTGATCGTTTCCAGGATTGCCTTTGTTGGATCCTTTGACATCTATTTGATCTTCCAGGCTCTGTTTAAGGGACAATATCCTGGGCACTTTTCCATCAAAATGCTACTGCTGTGTCTTGAGATGTTCAGCATCTCCACATTAACAGCTGCTTTTTCTTTTTTTTTTTGGGACATTTTTAATTTTTATGTGTACAAATCCCTGTAGTTAGAAAAATACCTTTTCTTGTGTCACTGAAGGTTAGCATGGTGACACACTTCTGCACACTTTTTCTCACCATCTCAAAGTGGCCATTGGTGAGGTTAAAGGTAACAAAATTATCATCAGTGACCTCTGANGAATTAACATGCAGCTGGGCTGCTCTGATAAATGGATTCTGTTAGGTCACCGAGGGGATGCGTGTGACATTAAGTGATTTACCGTCCTTTACCTTAATGAAATTGTTTCAGCAAGATGACGCTGAGAGCTTTTAATGGATAGCTTTTCTTGATGTAATGAAATTGCATTCCTTTGGCGTTTAATATAAGGTGCAGTTATTATTTACTGGAGCTTTCCCAGCGCTGCCGCTCTTTGCGCAGACAGTTCAGAACAAAAAGGGATTTCTGTGGCAGCGTCCAGGCCAGCAGCATGCTGTGTGACCGTCTCCAGCCCGCCAGTGGCTTTCCCGGAGCATTTCCATTCCTGTGGCCCAGCTGTGCCGGCCCTTCCCGGGGGCTCGCTTGGCACCCACCACCGCCGAGGCTCCTCTCCTTTACAAATACCTTCCTAATCTCGTTAACAGGCAGCTGGATTACAACCAGATCAGCTGTATTGAAGATGGGGCATTTAGGGCTCTGCGCGACCTGGAAGTGCTGTAAGTATTCCTCTATCTCTGACTTGTAGCGAGAGCTCAGTATCTGGGGAGTACTAATGTAAAAGCTTATCTACGAGCCGCAGCCTGGTGTCAGGATGGGCTAGTGAAAAGATGTCTTAAAATATTCCACCGTGCTGTGCTATACAACGGTAAAAAATGTGTGGAGAGGCAGAGATATTCCTGTCCTCTGCAGGACAACCCTTACACACAATTTAAAAGAAAGAAAAAAAAAAAAAAGAAATAATAGCAGCAAAGCACATGACCGATACTGTAAGAAAAGAATGTATTTCCTTTTAAAATTCGGGGGGGGGTGGGGTGGATTAATGAATCCAATTAATTTTGTAAATTATCCGTCACTGTTGAAGTGCTGATCGTTTCCAGGATTGCCTTTGTTGGATCCTTTGACATCTATTTGATCTTCCAGGCTCTGTTTAAGGGACAATATCCTGGGCACTTTTCCATCAAAATGCTACTGCTGAGTCTTGAGATGTTCAGCATCTCCACATTAACAGCTGCTTTTTCTTTTTTTTTTTGGGACATTTTTAATTTTTATGTGTACAAATCCCTGTAGTTAGAAAAATACCTTTTCTTGTGTCACTGAAGGTTAGCATGGTGACACACTTCTGCACACTTTTTCTCACCATCTCAAAGTGGCCATTGCTGAGGTTAAAGGTAACAAAATTATCATCAGTGACCTCTGACCCGAAAATAGTTACTGTAATGAGCAAAGTGCCTTGTTTCCCAGAGAAAATGTGGCACGGGACACATTCCTGAAATATTTGCTTTGCCAGTCAAAATGTCACTTTTTTTTTTCCTTCTGGGCTCTTTACCACGGAGAGAAGTGAAAGACTTTGTGTCTCAGTGAGTTACTTCATGGTAGTTTGAATCACACTTGGAAAATCCCAACACCTTGGAGAGGGGTGGTGAGGGAAGGTGGGCTTTTTTTTTTTTGTTATTCGTTTGTTTGTTTTAACATTCTGAAATAAAGAAGCTTCTCTGGCAATAGATAGTGTCTGTATGTCAAAAAACCTAAAGAATATGCAAGCTGTTGGTAGTAAAGTTTATTTTATTACTAAGCAGTAGTTGGTATTTCTTAGGAGTGAATGGATCTGACAGCTAAATTTTATTTTTATTATTTTTTATGTTGTAATCATAGAATAAAAAGCCTATTGTTAGCTTTCTGGTATAAAGGCATATAAAGTGTACTGTAGATTCAATATTACCTCTAGTTGTGAAGTTGATGAATTGTTGGTTGTCTGTCAGCAAACCTGATGTTCTGTGAGATTTTTTATCTTTAGACCTCATATATATGACAGAATAACTTTTCCACTGGTGGCTTAATCTGGTTATTATGTGGGGGTTTTTAATACAAACCTTTCTTTACAGGTGAACATGTTAAATTTACAAAAAAAAAATATTTTCTGCATACTTAATGTGTTCTAAAAAGGTCATCTTTGCCAGTTGAAGGCAGTGGTGAAATTTTCACCTTGATTTCAATGTGTGCAAAAAAAGGAAGAGAACTGTGTTAAAATCATAGTCTGCTGAAAAAGTAGGTGGTTAGCATTTTGTGAACAAATATACACAGAATATTAGCATTGTTCAAATATGCAACTAATGTTTACTATCCTGAATTGTGTTATGTGATAAGCAATGATGTAAAGATTAAGGTGTTTTTTTTTTTAAATGAGATAGGTATTTCAGACAGTGCTGAAGAGTTTGTGTCTAATTCATCTTCTTTCCACTATGACTTAAATAGTGAAAGGTATGTGGATGAGACCATACCATATGTGCACCGAGTAACAAATAAGACTACATACTTGATTTTCATTTGAAGTCGATTAATCTGTTTAAACACAGAATTTGTCTATTATGATCAAGCTTTGAAATAATCTTCGAAGTTACTTAGGTTGGAGTCCTGTTTAGTGACAGTTTGAAATGTTTGCCCAAGTAATAGATCTTATATATTGGTGAAATAATTACAGAATCTTAGAGGCTGTGAAAGATGCAAAATCAACCTGAAATCTGGACAATTCTGAAAGGTGAAAGCAGTTATAGGTGCAATCCTCCCTGTGATTTTGTGAAATTTTCTTTTTTCTTTTTTCTTTTTTCTTTTTTCTTTTTTCTTTTTTATTTTAAGAGAAAATCTGCTGTGCTGGGTAAACAGTGACTATGGGAAAATATGTAGTGCTGTCATATTAAAAAAAATCAAGTATCTAAGAAATTTAAAATTGTTTTTTAAAAATTGACTTTCACTTAGCACACTCTTTGCCGAAGTCTGTAAGAGTTCGGTAGTTGTTGAGCCAACCTTTTTTAATTACATCTCTGTAATGAAACAAGTGTTTTCATCATTCAAAATAGTTATGAGTATTATTTAATTTCTTGTGTATCCCTTACATCTACTCCTGATACTTTTCCACACCCTTGTAAAAATAAATTAACAATTTGTGTACACAAAATAAGGAGGCAAACATCAAACACCTGAAATTGAAAATTAAAACATTAGTAGATACACCTTCTTTAAACAGCTAACAGATACGGAAATATGTACCAATTTCCATTCCCTTCTTTGAAAAGGTATGTTTTTAAAGCCTTGTAAGAAGTCAAGCAGGAAGAACTAAGAGAGCTGTCATTCATCATGTGGACATTGTAAGAAAATCCTGCCAGCATTTACTGATTGTCATTTATTCATCAAAAGAGCTTTTGGGGATATACCCACTTGGCCATTTTTTTGTTGTTTCATTTTTGCTCTGTTTTGAAAAAGGGCATGATGCTCCCTTTTTCTTCTTCTTTTGATTATTCGTCTCTGTTTATGAAGCCCTAAGGGCACAGAGGGGAGATCCCTGATGCACAGTGAAGAAAACATGTAGGACGTGGAATGAGTAAGCACACAAAGGTAAAATGCAGCACATTGCACCAGTAATTAATTGCTTGGTTAATGTGGAGGTGAGTAGCCTGATCCTTTTTGGGGTGCTGTGAATTTACCTTTTTGTGTTTCAGGATCACGGAGTACTTAAAAATTTATTCAAAAGGAGCACAAATTACACTTTGTGGGATTTTTTTTTTTAAGAAAAAACAACTGAAAAACAAAAAACACCACTGTTTATTTCAAAATGGAAGAAAAGAAATATTGTCAGTGGGAATTATTAATCTTTATTGCCTCAGTTATGTGTTTAAAATCCCAGAGTACATTCTCAGTTCTACTGAAATGAGTAATCTCTAAGTCCAAACAGTAAATTCTTTCGCTTGTTACATTGTTCTGGAGTCAAGCTTGTTTGCATTTTATTTGCAGCGTAAAGACAATATCTAGCGGCAGGACCGTTCATAAAGTTAATTATCTTTACAAACTACGCTTGCAGAGTATGACGCATCTGTGCTAGCCAGCAATTGGCTAAGATTTGTTCTGAGTTTCTATCTCAAATTCCACTCACCGTATAGAAAATTTAAATTATTAGTTTACCGAACTGTTAAGATGCCTGACTCCTTCTATTGTACAGCAGAAACTCCCCTACTGTTTGTGCAGCTCTGAATCATCTATAGCAACTCTTCTCTATATAAAACCTAACTGCAGCCCAGAGTGAATCTTTTCCTAAAATTTTTGGAAAAAAAACAGGCAGATCTTATACCTGTGTCCTCTGCTAAAACATACAGATTCTCAGAAGCTAGGAGAAACCGAAGTCCTAGAATCAAGTTGTTTTCTCCAAGAACTCTCTTTCTGACATCAGGATGACAAGCTTAGTTTGAGCACCATGGATATCACATATATATAACATAACATTGATGGAAGTTCCGTTTGAGCGAGTAGTAGGTTACTGAGACCTCATATGATTTAGGATTATTAATGGAATGGTCAAACCAGGGTGTTTTAGCAAGGGTTAAATAGGGAAGAAAAGTATATATAAAAACATGGAGGTCTGGCCAAAACCACGACACCATTCTTGGAAGCAGTAGACTATGATCTTCATTAGCAATGCCTTTTTAAAAAGTGTAATGAAAGTGACATAACTGTGACATATTAATGTGCTTCTTCTTGACTTTGCAGCACTCTCAACAATAACAACATCACGCGACTGTCCGTGGCAAGTTTCAACCACATGCCCAAGCTTAGAACATTGTAAGTAGTCCCACTGGAACTGGCTGCCATCTTTATCAGTCCCATATAGCATTTTTACCTCCGTCAAGTTTTACCAGTGGTCTATAAATAGATATGCAGGCAAAAAAAGAAAAAAAAAAAAAAAAAAGGATAAACTCAATTAAAACAATAATGAGGTGGCATGAGGGTGACGAATGTGGAGCTGTGTGTGCATGGCAGCTAACTCTGAAAGGTAAAACTAACAAGTAACCCCAAAGCTAATACTTGGGGCTCAGGAAATAAAGAAGCAGTTGCATCCTTTTCCATCAGCTTTTATAGGATGTGGGGTGAATAAGTCTATGAAAATGGTTTCATGGCCTTTCCCCAGTTGGTTTTTCCATACTGTTATGTTCAGTCAAAGAAAAGCTTCACCTTCTAACAAAAAAGAAGAGGGGATTCTCTTTTATATGTTACAGCTGTATAGAGAAAGAAATTGATGTTTTTTGAAAGTCAAAAATTTGTTTTACTTTGAGCTATTGAATGGGTCACATTTCATTTAGGAACATGGAAGGATCTTTGATTGGATGTCAGTTGTGATAAATGGGAAATCTTTATGCTTTTATTACTGTACTGCTAGCAGACCTAATTAAACTAAACTGGCTCTCCAACATTCTTTGTAACATAAAATTATAGCATCATCCGGTAGTGCTATTATAATTAAAGTTGTGTCAGCATTTACAATGAGGTCCCCCGTTTTAGAGGTTATGACTTTCACAGAAGAACACTTCAGGCTTCTGAACTAAAGCACAGTGAAAAGAGTGTGAATGGAGATTGAAACAGTTTGGGGTTATTTCTTTTGTATGTTTATACCAAAGTAAGAATAAATGTGTGTTGTGTTGAGACACAACCAGAAAATATCAAGGTTTAGTCCTGAGACTGTCTTTCAAACAGGTTTTCCTGTGAAGTGGGAATCAATAACAAATTGGATATTTCTATCAGAGTTCAACAGTAGCTCTCACTGTTAAAAAAACCTACTTTGACAAAGAGTCTGTCCATTTTCTTTTACGCATGTTGTGTAGGACAACTGTTTTGAAATCAGTAGGGCTATTCACTTGAGTTAACACACCTTTCACAACTGAAGAGATTTCAGTGGGTACTTCTGTTGATTTCATAACAGAATTCTTGCTTATTTCGTAACTATTCAAGCTTGGACAATTACAAGAGTGCTTGAATTATGGTGACTATGGGCTTTCGGTGGCCTCAGTTATATTTGGAGAATAGAGTTTCATTCCATTCTTTTGGGCTTGAGACTTGAATACAAGAATGTCTGTGCCTCTTCCAAACCTTCAAATACAGTTTATATTCTGAACCACAAACGACAGCGAATCAGATTAGCAACATTTACTCTTTTTTTGGTGGGATGTTTCAGCTTTTGAAAATTTAATTTAGAAACAAAAGAAAATGGACACACAGAGTCCTAGGTTTTAGCTGTAACATCCCATTTGCAGCCAGAATATGCTTGTATAACCGTATTGATTTCAGCGGCATTAGTTGTGATTCGCGATGGTGTTCTTGCCCTACAGCTGGCCACAGATTGCACTGAAAGAGTGTGCTGCATTGTGAACTATATTTGCAAAGCACCCACCCAAGAATTAGTGCAGGAAAATACAGAAAATATGTTGCCTTTAATTTCTAGTCATTTATGGAGGGAGGAGGAAGGTTAAAATCTCTTATGTTGGTAACACATTTCATGTTGCTTTAAAGCTCTTTTTTTAATGAATTAATTAGACCCCTTGTCTAAATTCTGATTTCCTTGCACTTCCTTCCCAGTTATTTAGTTAGGATTGAGCACATTAACTAAAAAGGACCGAAATGACATTACTCTCTTACGGATGATTCTGAGTAAGGATTTGATTTATAGCTGTGGACATCCTTTTCTGTAGTTTGAGAAAATGTAAAAGCCGGAGAAAAGTAATTTACCTAATTTATTGAATACATTTGTCTGATATTTTATCAATGGCAAAGTGCTTTTTGCCACTTGGCAAGGAGCCATGGTCTTGTGTTGGACCCTGCCAACAGACAGGCAACTTACTTAATTCCATCACTTGCTGCCATTTGGTCTTTTAATTTCAGGCTTTGCTTGGAACGTAGGTCCCTAGGAGCCAAAAGCAGCTAATCCCCGTTTCTGTGATTAAACAAAAAGAGAGGAAATCAGAAGAGGGATGTGAAAGAAGGTGTTTTATATTGAGTTATTACTCTGTCTTGTTCAGCAGAAAATGAATATGACCTGTTAAAGGGATTTTGTAGGCTGTTTCTATGGAGACTAATAATGGCCAGACTTACAGATATATCTAATTGGAAACCAAATCTTTTATTAACTCTTTTGTTCTGACAGTATATTATCACTGCAAGGCAATTTACTTGAGCCATGTTTTTTTTTCTTATTCGCTATTTGTACAGATTTGGACCAAAGAGTCCCACAACACCTCTCAAGCTCTCATATATTTACTTCTTTCTTTTAGACAAGAGAAGAGAAACTACAAATAGATTACTTTATTAGGAAGTTGCCTTCTTTTTCTTTTTTTTTTTTCATGTCAATTAATTAGACCACAAATAAAAAGGAATTTTGCTTCTTGTATAGTTTCTTTTATTAGCATTTATCTCCAAGACTTTCAATGAATGATGAGAAAAATTGATGTCTCGTTAATAATTTTTACTAATAAAGTAGCGTAGTTGCTTGCTGGAGGGAGGGTGGAGTGGGGGGAGGGGGTGTGCGGGGAAAATCAGTTCCTTTTATGTTGATTCTTCCTAATTTGAAAGTCTTGATGGGTTTCTTTCTATGCAGTCGTCTTCACTCCAACAACCTCTACTGCGACTGCCACCTGGCCTGGCTGTCCGACTGGCTGCGGCAGCGGCCGCGGGTTGGCCTCTACACCCAGTGTATGGGCCCGTCCCACCTCCGGGGACACAACGTGGCCGAGGTCCAGAAACGGGAGTTTGTCTGCAGCGGTAAGGGACATGGAGTCATGGAATCACAGAATTGTCCAGGCCAGAAGGGACCTCCAAAGGTCATCTAGTCCAACCTCCCCACAGTCACAGGGACACCCCCAACTAGAACAGGTTGCCCAGGGCCTCATTGAGCCTCACCTTGAACATCTCCAGGGAAGGGGCCTCAACCACCTCCCTGGGCAACCTGGTCCAGTGTTCCACCACCCTCAAAGAAAAGAACTTGTTCCTAATATCCAATCTAAATCTGCTCTTCTCCAACTTAAAGCCATTGCCCCTCGTCCTATCACTGCAGGCCTTTTTAAACAGACTCTCCCAGCCTTCCTGGAGGACCCTTTCAGGTACTGGTCTCCTCAGAGCCTCTTCTTGTCCGGGCTGAGCAACCCCAGCTGCCTCAACCTGTTCTTGGAGCAGAGGTGCTCCAACCTCTTGTCTGGACCCACTCCATCAGGTCCGTATCCTTCCTCTATTGAGGGCTCCAGACCTGCACACACTACTCCAAGTGAGGTGTCACCAGAGTAAAGTGGCAGAATCACCTCTCTGGATCTGCTAGCAACACAACATCACTCCCCAAGTCCTGTGTTAAAACACACACGCACCCCCCAACAACTCAGCAGTGATGGCTAGTGCCGTGGGGTTTCTTGTACTGGCTTTCACATGATCAAAGCATTAATGTTTATTTCAAAATCAACTAATCATTTTTATCACTGTTTGTATGCTGAAGGGATGGGGGGTGGGGGTAGTCCTTTCAAATTTTATGTAAATGTTGCATTCACATAGGTTGTGTAGCCTTCTAAAAGTGTAATTATGGGGGAGAGATGCAGAAAATGAAATCAAAGGTGCGCTGGCTGAGAACATAAGGCCTTCAGTAACAAGGAATGATTCTTTTTTTAACTGTGCAGGTTGTTGCTTTTTCTTTGTTTTATTTTCTGCAGATTAAATAATATTCTGAATCCCTAAATAACTTTCTGGATGTTATTGGTGTCCTTTTGTGCATCAGGTTATTTTCTGATATGAAATGATGGAATGTCTAACAGTTCATTACTAATCAGTTTTTCTCTATTCAATCTTTTTTTTTTCCTTTATTGATGTCTTCTAGATGAGGAAGAAGGCAAGTTTATTTTTCTTACTTAAATATTTTTAGACTCCAATTGAAAATTTGATGTAAACTTTGACTACTGCTTCAAGTTTCCTCACAGGCATTAAGAACCAACATGAATAGAGCTGTCTGTCTTCTCAGTGATGCAGCAGGGTTGTTTCTACAGGTTGATCTTCTGCAGACCCTCAGAAGCTTATTGCCAAATATGCCAAGATTTTCACAGATCTGTGCTTTTACAAGAGTTTTGTGCAGGGCGTGATGTTTTGTCTGTATTTAACAGCCCCTGACCTCAATGCATGAGGCACTGACATCTTTGCCCAAATGCTAACCCTTAGCATTAGTTCTGCTTTTACATACACTTTAAAGGGTTCCTAACAAGATCACTTCATGCGTCTTATTTGTCCATGGTGTGGCTGCAGAGCCCAAGTGTCAACAACAGCTTAAGAACTTCATTATTATAATGCTGATTTTGAGGAAGAGGAATAGCCATGTTTTATCCCTGGATCACTCTATTTTTGTTTAATACAGGCAGGTGAAATATTTCCTGCCTGTTAGTATAAGAGTAGTGTATGTTATTAATTTTAGCAGATGTTCATACTTTTGTAGCACTTGCATAAATGTGAAACCAAATTATTATATTTTAAACCACTATCTCGAAAGACTAACCTTTTCAGTAATTTGAAACTTGAGCAGTTGTTATTTTAAGTTATACGTAGGAACAACACTGGCTGCAACTTTAATTGACTGCAATTATCATTGAACCCTTCCTTTTTTAATAAATGACATTAAATGTAGTGAGAAAGATCTTACATTAAGTCGTGGTTTCATAGTCAGGAGGGTTTTTTCCTCTGAAAATTTTAAATCAGTGTCTAACTTTTTTTACCTTAATTAAAAAAAATTAAAAAACCCCTTGCACCCCTTCATATCATTACAAACCAGCAGTTTTGTGTCATTAAATCAATACATTTAACATACAGCACAAGAACTTGAGGGGATAAGAGTGGGAAAATTAAGCAGATTGGCCACCTGAGTCGGTAAGAATGGTAGGTTGTGGGAGGAAGACGTCTGCTGAGCTCACACAGAGAGAATATGAGCTAGGAAGTCAAAGCCTTTGGTTTTGTGTCACTGAAGAAAAATGTCAGAACTCCAAAGTTGTCTGTAAGTGATATATAAGTATTTGTAGTACAAATTTGTATGTGTAGAACAGAACATAATGAGCAGGACACCTTGGGTCTTTGTAGCAAAGTTCATTCATTTCTGTTGATGTACATTTTTAATACTACACAAAATTCTGAAAACGAAATAAATCAGTAATTAGTTTTTAAAACCACAGAATAAATAAAATGTACCTGAAAAACTGATCACACTTAGTCTTCTTTAACAAGATGATTTTGAATGAGTTGCTAAAAAGTTGGAAAAGAACATAATGCTGGCATAGAAATTTAGTTGTTGTCTTTCGCTTCTCAGTATTGTATCATCATCTTGCTATTAACTGAGTATTTAAATTAATGCATTTCAAAAGTATTCATGAGCTGCAATGTTTATTTTAGAAGTTCTGCCTTAAATTTTTCAAGGAAGTCTAAAATGGGATGTTACGGTCTTGAGGTAGGTAAACTGGACTGGTGTTTGACAGTATTGTGCAGTTTTACGAGGAACTCTTTTCCTCAACAGGTCACCAGTCCTTCATGGCTCCTTCCTGCAGTGTCCTGCATTGCCCTGCTGCGTGCACCTGTAGTAACAACATTGTGGACTGTCGTGGGAAAGGCCTTACTGAAATCCCAACGAACCTTCCAGAAACCATTACCGAAATGTGAGTCATCTGACCTTTTTTCCGTGAACTTGCAGAAAATGGGTGGTTTTTTTCCCTATGTATTCCTTGGTGTTATTTCTATAAATTCATGAATGTGAAAATATTTCAGACATGTTCTCTTGTTCTCTTGTGAGATAGTCACCTATGTACTACTCACAGTCCATTGTTAAAACTGCATTATGAGCTGGTTATAAGAGTTTGGGAATATACTTGCTTTTCTGGGTGGCTTTTCACTGCAGGCCATAAAAGCTGTTGTCTTCAGAGTTGCTTGCTGTGCTGGTTTTGGCTGGGACAGAGTTCATTTTCTTCATAGTAGCTGGTATGGGGCTGTGTTTTGGATTTGTGCCGAAAACAGTGCTGCTAAAACAGGGATGTTTTAGTTACAGCTAAGCAGTGCTTAACACAGAATCAAGGGCTTTTCTGCTTCTCACCCCACCCCACCAACAAGTAGACGGGTGGTGCACAAGAAGTTCAGAGGGGCACAGCCGGGACAGTGACCCCAGGTGACCAAAGGGATATTCTGTACCATATGATGTGATGCTCAGCTATAAAAGCTGGGGGGATAATAAGGAGGAGGGGATGTTCAGAGTTAAAGTGTTTGTCTTCTCAAGTAGCTGTTAAGTGATGGAGCCCTCCTTTCTTGGAGATGCCTGCTGATGGGAAGCAGTGAATTAATTCCTTACTTTGCTTTGCTTGTGCACACAGCTTTTGCGTTACTTATAAAACTTGTCTTTATCTCAACCCATGAGTTTTCTCACTTCTACCCTTGTGATTCTCTCCCCATCCCAGTATTGGGGGTAGTGTGAGCAAGCAGCTGTGTGGGGTTGAGCTGTCCACTGGGGTTAAACCATGAAACTTGCCTTTTGTCATTTTATTCATCAAGACTTCCTATTAGAAAAGTGTATCTTTCCACAAAGAATTAGCAATCTGTAACACACAAAACAAGTATTCTGCCAAAGAGAGGGTGATCTGAGAAGGCAAAAGGTGGTGCCCAGTGACAGGACAAGAGTTAACGGGCACAAACTTGTACATAAGAAATTCTGTCTAAACATGAGGAGAAACTTCTTCACATTGAGGGTGGCAGAGTCTTGCAACAGGTTGCCCAGAGAGGTGGTGGAGTCTCCATCTCTGGAGATGTTCAAACCTGCCTGGACACGTTCTTGTGCAACCTGGTCTAGGAGGACCTGCTCTGGCCGGGGGGTTGGACTAGGTGGTCTCCAGAGGTCCCTTCCAACCCCATATCATTCTATGAATCTGGGAATGGGATCTGTGGTATAGTCGTGTTAACACTAAATACCTGTGGATAGAAGAGTTTGCATGCTGATAAAGTTACATGACATGTCATCTGCTGCAAAAACATTTACAAAAAGTACAACTATGTCCTGACCTTAGAGCAGGGTCATAGCAAAGGTGCTTTAGGATCTGCAGGCTTCAAGAGCAATGCAGGTAAGAGGCTGCGTGGGCACAGAAGGAAAGTTACTGCTGCGTTGTCTTCTGTACAGAGGAGGAACAAAACCGAAAGGTGAACTTGCTGGCAAGACGGGCAGGGTCTTCAACAATGTGAACATCCATCCTTCTACACTGGGGATGGCAGAAAGAATGTTTTGGAAGGGAAAATGGGAATTCCCTTTAGGGAAACAGTGTGAAAGCAGCTCTGCCTTCAGCCTGGTAAGCAGGAGGTCTGACTGGAAGTGAATGAGTTAGAAAGAATATTCAGAATGAAAACCTTGGGATCACCCTGATGTTATAAGATGACACAAAGAGTTTTGGGTAAGGGAGGTGAGGGGATGCCTGAAGTGAAAGTACTTCCGTCTATCCGTTGTACATAAGATTTCTTGAAAGTTTAAAAACAGGCCTCCATAATGAGATCTTAAAAGATAAACTAGAACTTTACAATTTTATGGCAGTCTCATGATCTGTTGATGTCTGACCTGTGTTTTTGAACTTCACAGAATTGGAAGTACTGTGGTTTCTTCTTAGGGTGTGAATAATAATCACATCTCTCAGTTCATTATTACTGCTGTTAAGGCTGACCTGTCTGACCCTACCTGACCCAATTCACTCATTCAGCTGTATAATACAAACACTTCTTCTACCTTTCACCTCTCTCAGGAAGAAATACTCTTGCAAATAAAGGGACTACTTAGAATAGCCAAGCACAGTGCCTGGGAAGGCTGCACAGAGTGTTTTCATTATTTAACTAGTTGTGTGCCAGCTTTTTTCACTTGCATATGTGCATCTGTGCACAAAAAGAAGAGGGGAAAATTACTACAAGATAGAAGTAGGGAGTATATTTCAAAAATTCTCCACTGTATTTTTGCTGCTAACCAGTGGTACGCCTGGATCTAACCACTGAATGGTAATTACAGGCACTGGAGGACTGATTTTTACATCACTATCTTCTAGACTGACAGAGTTTATTGGAGATACATGCTGTTAACATCTGTACTCCCTTGAGAAATTTCGTGGTAGAGATTGCAATGGTGTTCCTGAATCTTGAAGTGTCATCACTCTCAAAGAAATTATAGGATGTGGAAGTTACTCGTTGACTCTGAATTCATTGACAAAAGAAATGAGCCTAAGGTAAAAACAAATGGGAATTTTTAGAATGGAAGGGTGTTTTCTGCTTTTTCCGTGTTTTACTCTGTTCACTGTGCTTTCTATCTGAGAAATGTGGCTGAGTCTTAAGCATGGGCTAGTACAAGAAGAAAATAGAGATTAGAAAACCAAACTTCACTAATTGTTTTATATTAGATACCAGTGAATGCCAGTGACTTAGATTTTGAGTAAAGTAGAGAGAAGGATTGAGATGTGATTTGAGCCAGTGGCAGGATGCACTCGACGTGCAGTGAGAGCAAAACTTTCCAGCTGAGTGGGAGGAGAGACATGCACAGGAAAAGAAAGAAATAAAATAAGGAACATGAAAGGCTCTGAAACTGAGGGACAAACTGAGTGGAAGTATTAGAGGATATTGTGAGTATCTGGTGAGAGAATCATGTGATTTTTGTTGCTTCCTTGTCGGTTGGTCGAAGAGGAGTTGGAATTTGTTCGAGCAGATATTAAATGGTTGTGTAGGGAAAGCTTTACACTATACTGATTGCTTTAATGCAAGGAACATAATTAGCGATAGTTCTATTATGATTGTTGTGGGTGGCAGGTGTATTTACCATCTTAGCATGAAAGAGAATGAGAGAGAGACAATAGGCTGGAAAATGAATAGTTTATGGAGTAAAAAAGATTTTACTGATAACGAAGTGAGGGAAGTGTACAAGGCTAGATCAAACAAGCACTCCACCCTGGAAAGAGGTTCACATCAGTTGTCCCTGAAGAATGTTTTGGAAACAGCAATATACGACTTCAGAAGTAAAATACCAATAGGAAAAGTATTTTTCTTGTTCCCAAGGTGTGTTGGAGTTCTTTCTCTGAAACTTGAAAATTTGCATAGCTTTCAGGAAAAAAAATAATAAAAGTTTTATTTGAAACATTTGAACCCTACTATGTTCCTAATTTTCATGTTATTTTAAGCTAATAAATTTTGGGGGAGGGAGTTGCACTCAAAATCTTCCAGTTTAAAATATAGTCTTTTAAAATTTCATTAATGTTCCTATGTCATTGCAGAGGGAGGGAAAATGTATTCAGGTTCATAATTTGTCCTGCCACCTTCTATTTTGCATGCTACCCTCATTCATCTCTTCTCTAAACTAACTGTTCCAAATCCATTCAATCTTTTGGGATGTCAAAACCTTTCATGTCTTAATTAATCTCTTCCTTTTTCTATGAACTCTTTGTTTTCTAAATGTTTTTTTGACCGGCAATGACCAGAATTGAATACAATATTCCAGATGGTAGTAAACCATCGCTTTATATTAATGGAATTTTAGTCTTCTTTCACTTGCCCTTTGTAACATAATATTAATTTTAACTGTCAGTACACATTGCATCATGTGTTCCATTGAACTATCCATGAAGAGTCCTAGGCCTTTTTTCTTTCCTCTTACAGTTTTGTCAGGAATCAGAGGTTTGTAGATGTAATTCGGTTATTCCATCCATAGACATTTCTGAACATTTAATTCAGTTGGATGTTACTTTTTAAAGCTGGTCTTTGAAAGACTTCAGTCTTCTCTGCTTTTAATTAACTTCCACATGCAGAAAGATGGTGACATCCCTATATTATCGTACGATAAAAAGTGGTTTAAAGCTTCATTTTTAAAGAACTACTTTGCAGCTGCTGCTTATAGCAACCCCTTGAGATTAGATCAGATTAGAAAGAATTATCGTATCCCATAAAATAATCTGGTTTTTCACTTATTCTTTATGTGATAACCTTGTCAGGATGCCAAAACAGTAGCTGAGAGTAAGGATTTGAAGAGTTGAGACCATGCTGTCAGGGCAGCGTTGGGGATTCTGAGGAGCTGCTGAAGGCAAGGCAGACGGGTGGAGTGAGCACTGTATTTCCACCACCGTTAGACAGTTCCCACACACATGGCTTTATTATCTTAATCACCATTTTAAGCACATGCTTTGGCAGGAGCTCCCCAGTTCTCAGAGAGAGAGGGAAGAAGAAATGTGCTGGTTCCCTGTTGTTTTCTGAAGGACATACAGGCTATAACAGCCAAATTATTATTTATACACTCATCTTTATAATACTACCATCACCAGATTCTTGTGCTCAAGAAAATTGCCATTATAATTCTATTTTGCAGGAGGCAGATGTCATCCAATCTTTTCAGTACTTTTCCATTTTTTCATTCTTTTTCTGCATTTTCAACTGAACATTTACATCTGATTTTTCCAAGTTTTTCTGCCCTAGAATATTGTCACCTGTTCCTAGGCTGTATTTGCAGAATCCAGTGTTGGGTACTACCAACCTGTCGTGTTATGTATGCTTCAGCCAAACGCCTCTGGGACCTGAGTCTTTCCTGCCCTTTGTCTTTGCTTTATTGTATCTCATGTGAATAACCTCTTCCCATGTGACATTAGAACCATTGTCAGCTCTCCTTTATAGAGATACTTAAAAATTGACAACTTATTTTTGTGAGATGTCATGTTTCCCATCCATTTCAGCCCCTTTTTAATTTGTTCTTATGTGTGAAGCAGGTTATTCTTAACAAAAATATGTAATCCATACTTAGTTTTTGAATATCCATATTACTATGATTTATTTTTTTTTCTCAAGGTTCTTTTGAAGTTTGTGTTCAACACATGGTTGTGGTTTTGTGATGTTTTGCCATGTTCTCTGTCCATTTCTTCCATCCTTTCTCTCGACAGGAATCCTGACCTTATTCAGTTCCTCGGTACCTTAGCCCTGAGCACTGGGTTTCTTCCTTGTCGCCCAGTATAAAATTCCTTTAGATACAACATTGTCTGATCTCTTTCTGCGTGAAAATACTTTTTATTTGTTACCTTGCCAGTCCGTCCAGGACAATCCTGCATAAAATCTAAGTGGCGTTAATAATGTTGTTATTCTGTGTCCTTCTGGTGTATATAATTAAAGTGCAGGTTTAAAGTGTATAATCCATGTTGATTTTCTTTTTTTCTTTTTTTTTCTTTTCCCTGGAGATGTTAATAAATTAACCTATATCTAAATAACATGCTAAAATCCCCTTTAAATGGAATATTGAAATTCTTGTGTATTTAATATTGGCGGCTTTAGTTGGATAAAATTTTGCATGTTGAAGCTCTGAGTTAGCTCTTCCAGGAAAAGTAAAAGAATAGGTTTTCTTTTTAGAGTCCAATACAGATGCCATGGTTTCACACTGCCTTGATAGTTCTGCTTGACAACTGTTTTGGGCTGATAATTTAAGACAGTAGGAGCTGTCTTCTCTGCTGATGGCTACTTCTGTAGCAGAGCTGGCAAGGGGACTATGTTCTTGCACTACACTGCAGCTTCCTTGTCTCCAAGTTTGGTGTAAATACCTAAAACCACAGAGGAAAATGGGTTCGCACTGGAAGCTGAAGTGGTTGAGGAACGAGCATGACGGTGGGAGCAAGGGGAGGCAGAGACAGTTGCTGAAATGCTGTCTCATTCCAGTGCAGATGGATCTACCAGTAAGCATCAGGATTTTGTTGTACTGCTCTGTCTGACTTCTTCGTTGGTACAGAAGTCAGTTGGCTAAAACCAGCAATTCCCATAGCGTGAAGTCAATTAGCAGGCATTGCATTGTCTGCCAAGTGCCTCTTGGGAAGATGCCTTCAGGAGCAGGACTGCTTATCTCCAGGTTCCTGACAGTGAAAGTAGAAGGGGGATAAAGCCTCTGGTGGTCCTCTCTTTTTCCCTTCTGGTGTGATAAAGCTCAGAGCAAAATTAAGTATTCAGCATCTCAGAAAATGTAGTTCTTAATTTGTATTGATTTAGTACAATTGTAACTGCACCAGTTACTCCCTTCCTGAAAAAATAATTCTTGTTTTATTATCTAAATAAACTCATACCCAGCTGAATAAGTATACCTAAGCTTTTCTTTTCAGGGTGTGTCTGATCAATGTGATATTGTTTGAGAAAGAAATACTTAATATTCCAAATGTATTTTAAAAACCAGAGTAAGTGGATGCCCCCAGTTTTTTTAGTGCACCTACTAATTCTGCAGGAAACACGGGGTTAAAAAGGTGCCCAGAGGCAACTTTGCATCTCGGCCAAATGAAGAGGTTTCATACTGTGAGTGACCTGCAGGAAACATTTTGGGAACTTCAGAAATTTTCCATGGCTCTATTATTTGAATGTCTATATTGTAAATGTTGTGAGACAAAATACATTGTCCGTAAATGTTACATATTAATAGTCTTTAAAATTTTATTTGGCATACCTTTCTTTAGCCTTTTTTCCATTGACTTAAGGAAAGCATGATACATTATTCATTCATTAGAAACATCATAATTTGAGTTGATTTACATTTGCTGTTTAAACCTCTCCCCTTTTCCAAAAATTTTCATTGGCATGCTCAGTCTATTAAGTTTAACCAACTCTAGTGGTCTAATACACCTAGCGTCTTCCTCCTTTGTCATACAGCTCATATATTAAAGGCTTTAAAGGTAATTCTTAAGGTTCAAAACTGTTACTTTAATTGGTTTTGAAAAGTATAGCCTTTCTAATGGCAATAGCATTTATCAGCCTCGATGCAGGCATTCCTTCCACGTTTTAGTTTTTGAGCACCGTTAATCTCTTTTCACTTGGTTGCATTTTAGAATTCACCTGCGTGGAAATTCATTGAATGATCGGCAGAAAGAATTCTGGTTCTCTTCAAATAAAGACTTTTTTGGCACGTGTTCAAACAGACTATCAGAAACCTTACAAATAGCGGCCCAGCAGCAATTCTATCAGTCGTACTGGTACCTTCTCTCAGAGTGGTGTAAGTGACAGGCTCTTATTTCAGAAGAATAGACCCAAAAGCCATTAATGAGCTGGACTACCTCATGAAAATGCTGCTCTTTCATTCTTCTGGTTTTCTGTTCTTTTCCGTGGCTTGAACTACCAGCCAAAGTGTCTGAAAACCTCTTTCCTTACTGCAGTATTATGGATTAAAGAAAATAAATCCAATTGCAATAAGTGTTTCTAAAGGGGAACAGGAGCGTGAAGTGTCGGGGATTATCTGCTCTGATGCCCACAGCTTTGTATAAATGATTATTAAAGCAAACAAGTATGGAATTAAATTGATTTTTATTTATATTAAAACCACTTAAGTAATCAAAGGAAGGACTTAATTTGATTCGTTTCAGAAGGATAGCAGTCACTACAATGGTGTTTTGGGAAGGAGGAACGTTTGCTGGAGGGGAGGGTGATGGGATGGTTGCCACTGTTAACTAATCAACATAACAATTGTATAAATAATTTCAGTCTTTATAAGGGGCAGATAACAACCTAAACCAGATAATATATAAAATAAAATTTAAAAATCCAAACAAATAGGAGTCAGGAATTTTAAAAGCCAGTGTAGTGGAATGTCACTGACTTCGTAATGGCCTTCAAGATAAAGTTGTTCTTTCTTGTGGAATGGAGCTTTCTAATACTTGAATGCCAAAGCTAGAAGCTGTACAGTTGTTTCACGATAACTTTATTTCAATTTCCCATGAGTTTCCTAATTTGTCCCCTCAGCCTTGTCTCATCTTACCTTCCTGATTTCTGCTATTTTTATTCACATTTTCGTCTTCCTTCATCACATTCTCCCTCATACTTTGTTTTCATAAGTCTGTTGATTAATGATCGTGTGTTATGCCAAGCACTCATCTACTTCTTTGTGAGCCATGTGATATTAAGCAGGATTAAAAGCTCCTGAGATTGCTTCTCACAGTAACACTCAAATTATATTAAAGAAGAAGAAAGGGGGAGGAGAGGGGGGAGAGAAGGGAAGGAGAGAAAGGGTGAAAAGAAGATGGAAAAGAGGGGAAAGGAAATGAGATCTGACAGAACTGAACTTGACAGATGGACTTAACCAAGATAGAGTGACGAGTGACCTGATCACACTGCGGACACTGGGGAAGTGCTTTGCCTAAATGCAGAATTTTATTTGAGAGCTGGGAGCTCTATGTATGTATCTGTTCCAAGCTAATCTTGGCATGTGTACAGTTTCAGCATTTGCATTGTCTTTTAAAATTCATCCTTAGCTAAAAGTCCAAGGTACAGCCTTAAATAAATCAATAGTGAACAGAGAGACTCTTCCAGTGAGATGCAACGATGATGCTGAGGATGACACTTTACAGAGAAAGGTCACTTGGGAAAGGTTTGGGCACATTTATTGAGGACAATTCGAAGACTCACATAGCAGGGAAACTCTGAAACGTGAGAGATAAGGCAGCTTTCTCTATTTTTAGCAGCTCAAAGTGTGATTTGGCTATCTGTATATAGTAGCCTGACAGAAATGAGAGCGAACCCTCCATCTTCGTAGCTTGAAAGGAATGGGTCTGAAAGCTGAGGGGAGGATGCAGTCAGTTCCAAGACATAAATCAATTATTGTTTCCCAGCATCTGCATTTGTTTCTGCTTTCTAGTTTAAATAAAAAATATTGGTCTTTTTAGGACTAAAATGGAATGTTAGTTCATAAATATCATTTAACTCTTAAGCAGTTAAGCTGTCAGCCAAAAGTCTTGCACATCCAGTGAAGTCCTGGAGAGGTTTTGCCAAGTTGGTTTATATATATGTATGTTTGTATATACACATGCATGCATACATGTCCATGATCTTGTTTCATTGTGTATTAAGATTTTTAGTAGGTTGCAAGAATTCTCTATTGCTTTATCTATCTTTTTCCAGAAAATATGCATTAACCTTTTTATGCTACCCTAATGAGTTAGATCTCTCTGGTCTTACTATAAAATCTATAAAACCAGCCATTTAATTTCTCTTACAGATATTTTTGAAGCTTTTTTGATTTATTGAAATCTTTTCTTAATTTCTGACATACCAAATACATACATACAATACTGCCAGTGTATTCAAATGTCAAGTGAAAAGATTATGTCGACTTATGGACAAAATATTATAATAGTATTAGTAAAGTATTGAATTGCTTATGAACACTGATACATACTTTGGTCAGTTGGAAGCCAGAAACATGTGCCAGTTTTTGAATTTATGGAAATCGCTATATTGGACTGGGGAGGCATTCTGATTCTCAGTGAAATATTGAGCTTTTGCTTTTGTTTTGCTTAAAAGTGCATTGTTGTGTCCAGAAGTTTATATCAGAGTACATGATTTTCAAATACATTATTATGTATTTGAAATAATTAGTTATACGCTTATCTTTTCCCTAGAAGTTTGTTCAAAAGAACTCTCAGGAGTGTGGCTTTACACGAGGAGGAGGACTAAAAAGGGATCCCAATGAAATGGAAATATCTGGCACAAAATAGTTGGCACGGAAGTAAAATTTTAGTATCAATATGCGCTGTAATTGAACCTTTCCACATACTGCAGCACCTAATTTTAAAAGCCATCCTGTTTAGTCTGTTAAGGCAAATACGGCCATTAATGCTGAACATCTTGGCATGAAAACAGACCTATTACTGCTTTATAATTTTACTGGAAAGGTTTTATGATTTGCCATTCCCTATCCTAAGTGATATGCGGCTTTGGTCATCTGTGGCATCAATGATGTGAATATGGTTCTCCTTACGTAATTTATTTTTGATCGTGGGATGGTCACTGTTTCTTACCAAAACCAGTATTTATGCCCATTGCAATTTTAAAACAAAATGTTTTATTTTCTTTATCAAAAATGTAGAAATTTGATAAAATCTTAACAACTTTCATGATTTATGCATATAAGGACACAATAATTAGATATGAATAACAAAAAATGCATAATCCGAGAGACAATGTACTGAATAAAAGTGAAACAAATTAAAAGTAGGTGAAGGAATTTATTGACGTTTTAACTTCTTTACCTTAGTATTTTTAGTTTGTCGATACAGATATCAGTGAATTACATTTAACATACCTTTGGGATTCCTACTGTAATATTTATCAGACAAAACTTAAAATATATTCCATTTGAGTGCTTCAAAAATAGATGGGTTTGCTAATTTGATAGCTAATTCTATCTTCTTAACGCACAGAGGAGAAATGATTTGTCATGCTCTTACTCAAATATCACCCTAATCTGAAAATTACTGGTATATCATGTGGCTTTCTGCTTTAAAAAAAAATAAATAAACCAAAACAAAACAAAAACCAACCACAAACTTTCTTATTATAGTTGTCAGACATTTGGGTTTTTAGGTGTAATATTTAATCTGATCTTTATCAGCATGCGTTCTGTGTTACCATGGTTTGCATCTTTGCCTTTCTTCATACCCTGGTGTCCCATCTCAAAAACTAATTAAATTCAGAGAACAGAGGATAATGTCAAGAATCAAGAGCACGTAGGGACACAACACATAACTAATGGAGAAGACAGACATGAAAGCTGTGCTGGTTTCCAGAGGTGCTGGAAGCAGGTACTGGCCAGAACGAACACCATTCCACCCCTGTAGGGGTTGTGCAAGTTTCTGGTGGGTATTGAAGTAGAAGTGACACCTTGAGGGACATCTCTGTACTCCGCTGAGGAAAAGAACATAACTTAAATATGGAATAAGTGAATATTTTATACAGCTGAAGGAAAGCTGGCGAAAGGCCAGTCTAGCTCTTCCAGAAAACCCCTCCTAGATCTCCAACAGCTGTGCCACACTCAAAAGGTGTTGTTACTCTTAGATTTTATTTTCACATATGGCTCATCAGCACTGATAACTTTTCCACGGCGATACTGTGAGTGAAGTTCCTGTAAAAGAAACTATGGATACTGACTTTTCACTATTTTATGTTTCATCATCAATGAAATGCTTTCTTCATTATTTGCATGGTTATAAATATGTGGTGCAATAATCAGCAGCAACTTGTGAAAAGTGTTCTCAGATGAAAAAAAAACAACTTTGTTTACATTTTGGTGGCAAATTTATGGTGCAAGTCCATGTATTGTTTAATGATTGTAAGGACTCCTGCCACACTCTCTGGTTCACACAATGGTGGGATTCTCAAGCTCATGTTCCTCCTCAATGAGAAGAGGTTGACGAGTCACTGCTTGTGATAAGCCAAGGGTGTAGCAGGATTACATCTATTTTTTGAGAACTTCATACAGTTACTCTGAGCAGCTGAAGTCATTTTTGTAGTCTAACAACTCTCTTCAGAAATAGGCTAATTAGAGAGGCTTTAACTTGACTCTAGGTGACTCAGGCTAATTGCACTGGAGCCACGCTCTGACAGATGCCAAAGTACCGAGCAAATAATTCTTTAAGAAGTGGTGCGTTTTGCCTACAACCTGAATCTGTAACAATTAAGGAATGTAAAGCCTATCATTAATGGTGCTGTAGGGTTCAGAGCATGAGATGGCCCTTTCTGTGATGAAAAATTAAACAAATGCGGGTTTGGGACTTGCTTTTGAGTAAATGCAATGAATTGTTTAATAGCTCTAAAATGACAATTCTTGTTACTTTTTTGATGTAATACAGGCTGAGGAGTCGTCTGTCATTTGCAATCAATCCCCTGAGGAAATATTTGATAGAACAATTAGGCTGAATGTTAACAGTTTGACAAGCTTCAGGGCAACATTGACAGTGATTCTTTATATGCAAATATTTAAGAAACCGTCAGCCAGATTTATTAATCCACAGAATTACAGTCTGAAATTCTGAAGTGAAAGCAATATAGTCGTTCAAAATGCATCTTTTGTTTTGTTAGACATGGATGATATCACAGTTTTCAACAGAATTCTTTCGCTGTTGAAGTTAGAAGCGACATTGAGTGGATATAAGCACTCTGGAGGTGCAGTTGTTGAGGAGGAAAAAGATGTACTTTGTTTAATAGCCTCAAGGATTTCCGTAGCAAAGGGAGACCATTACTGTTTCCTCATTTTAAAAACAAACAAAAAAACCCCCAACCCAAACCACCCCAAAACCTGGCAGATGTTCCGTATGAAGAGAGATGTGTTGGCTGTGTATTGCAGTTCTTCAGATTCGGGAGCTGCACTGAATCCCATCGCTGAAATCTATTTTCTGTTTTCTGACAGCTGTTTTTGCCATTTTCTTTAAAAGCAGATGGGGAAAATGCAAAGAGGAACTGTCAGTTTTATTACCATGTATAATCAGCATCTGTGCAATACATCAGACTCATTGCACAGCTTACACTTTCTTCTCCGTAGTATAAATTCTTTTGGGGTTTCTTGACAAGCTTCATGCAGACTTTTTGTAAGTGAGTTGATGCTGGAATTAAAAGTCGAGATTAATTAACTGCTAAATCCACTATTGTATTGACCAAATTTGCTTAATTGAGATGTTGTGTTCTGATTGTTTAATTATTAAATATATGGCTAATTTGCTGCTCCATATCAATATGTGTTTTCTTAAGCAATATATTTTATTGTATTTTATTGTATTTTATTGTTATGAAATACTCTTTTTTAGATATATCTCTGACCTCTTAACACATGTAGGTGCAGAACATCTCTATGCAGTTATTTTTTACCTTTTTCTACTGAGCAGGCTTGGGATATTGTACCCCATCTGCATGATTTGAAAGAAAAAGGATTCTGTAGAGAACAGGGTGTTCGTTCCCAGCCTGCCTTCTTTCCTGCTGCAGAAGTCTTTCATAGAAATGACTTTTTATAGTGGGAAAATAAGCTAGTTTGAAAGTGTCAGTATAAATAAACGTGTTGCCTGTCTGGGTAAGTGTGGAAGTAGTAATCAGTAATGGTGTGCTGCAGGCTCAGGGTAGGGAACAGCATCCTCCTGGAAAGTGTCAAGTGATTTACATGTCACAGGGCTCTCAGGGGACTCGGTGGGAAGAATCCGTCTGCTGGCTGGGGACCTACTGTGGTTTGATTTGATTAGGTTGGAAGTCACAACTGCAGAAGCACCTTTGTTTCTTAGAATAGTAGGTGGTTGTACGCTACAGTGTCTGCAGGGATAAGCAGAAGGGGAAAGATGTTGAAAAAGAAATGTTCGCAGTACATTTCCTAGATAGGAGAGATTAGGGAATAGTCTTCAAAAAAAAAAAAAAAAAGATTTCAACCAGTTTGGCAGCATTAAAAGACAGTAAAACACTTACGTATTGATGCAGGACTTTGAAGTGAAACACTAAAAGGAGCAGGAGACTTAATACTAAAAGCATTAATTAGCGTTTGTGTGGAGATGGGCAGAGTACTTCTTACACATGAGGCAGTGCAAGCTTTGATGAAGCATGTACTTAACTGTCTTCCTCCATTATCTTATCTTATTAAATATGCTACTAAAATTGACTGTGGCTTTTGAAAAAGAAACCACCGAGGCACTGTTTATGATACATAGATGATCATTTATAAAAAAGACTGACTTCTGGGATGACTTTGAAAGGAGAGGCTGTGCACAAAATTTATTACAAGTTCCATGGAAAAATACTTTAAGTTCTTCAGTAATGTAATGGTACTTCTGGCCATGTCATTTGTGAGCACTTAACAGCTGATTTTTTTCAGTAATAGATAATATTATTCCAGAATTAAAAATGTTTCATTTAATATGAGGAATTAATATAAAGGAGTTTTTAATTACTGTGGGTTTTATCAGTAGAATGCAAATTTCCTTTAGATATTAGTCTGTCTGTGCTTTGTGACCCTGGAATATATCTAATTAGATTTTCTCTAGAATTGTGGATGCAAATTTTCACTCTGTGAAATTCAGCTGATTCTGGGAAGATAAAGCAGAAGATTAGAGGATAACAAAGCTTGAAAACATGAATTTGATTTACTTTCTTTACAGACAAAGTGGGATATAAAAGATTTTTCTTCTGTATTTATATAATCTTATCTTTCCTTTCTTATACTAATCTCATTTTCTAAAATGTGATGTGTCTTAGTGCGTACACTTTGGCGTGAGTTAAGAAAAGGCATACTTAGATGATCCTATTATAACAAATCCTTTATCCAGAAGAGCTTGTAAATTTATCCCAGCACTGCACAGTCTGTCTATTAGGCTATAAATTTCTCACTTAAAGGAATTGTTAGGTAAAGTTGACGTGGAGTTCATTTTACGTATTCACCAGTGAATTGGTAGTTCACTCTATTAGAACTACTAAAAAATTAGCTTTCAGAAATGTACTGTAGCAGGACTTCTCCAGGTTTTGGACCCATATAATTTGTAGACAAATTGGACAGCAGTAAATTAAATCTGCTGTTATATCTTCTCGTAAAAAGTGGCATACACATATCCTGTAGGGTATGTCAGTTTATAGAATTAATATATATTTAAATTAAAAGAGTAAACTGTGTGTCTTAATTTAAAGCTAGACCTTGTCTTTCTTCGGTTACATCCTGCATTGTGTTTAGGTACGAGCATTATATGGTTGAAGATAGGTGAATGTAGACCGTAGCCCCTCCAGCGCTAAGTTACAAATCTCTACATCGTGGGCTAATCATAGAATCATAGAATGGTTAGAGTTAGAAGGGACCTTAAAGTTCCAAGCCCCCTCCCACCAGACCAGGTTGCTCCAGGCCCCATCCAGCCTGGCCTTGAACCCCTCCAGGGATGGAGCATCCGCAGCTTCTCTGGGCAACTTGTTCCAGTGTCCCACCACCCTCACAGGAAAGAATTTCTTTCTTGTATTTAATCTAAATCTCCCCTCTTCCAATTTAAAACCATTGTCCCTTGTCCTGCCACTACACTTTCTGACAAAGAGTCTCTCTCCAGCTCTCCTGTAGCTCCCTTCAAATACTGGAAAGCTGCTATAAGATTTCCACAGAGCCTTCTCTTCTCCAGGCTGAACAGCCCCAGCTCTCTCAGCCTGTCTTTATAGCAGAGGTGCTCCAGCCCTCTGATCATCTTGGTGGCCCTGCGCTGGACCCATTCCAACAGGTCCATGTCCTTTCTATGCTGAGGACTCCAGAGCTGGACACAGGACTCCAGGTGGGGTCTCACAAGTGCAGAGTAGAGGGGGAGAATCACCTCCAGCGAATAAGCAGCACTTACAAATGAGGCTTGTGACAGCCATCCGTGGGAGTGTTTCCACTGGAATATCTGTCTTTCCCATATACCCAGAGGCATTTTTCCCCAGTGACTCCCTCCGGCAGTCCAAGTTCTCCTCTGTAATGTGACTTAATCCTTCCCTGTCCTTTATACTGCCTCTTTTCCAGTCCTCTGCATGTCCCCTAGGTGTTTCCCTGTGCAGGAGATGCGTTGGCTGGTTTTCAAAGCTCTGCACCTGATAAATGTCTGGTCAGGCTGTCCCTGGTGGTTTGGCAGTTGGTTGCTGCCAAATAGAGTGTGTAAGAGGAATGGATGGATGGCTGCCATTCCCTTCATGGCTGGGTTAATTTGGTTTCTCAGCTCCTTCCCATTTCTTAAATGAGGGAATTTTTAGAAATTTATTATCTGAAAGTTTTACCTCTCTTTGACCTAGCCAGCTGAGTAGAAAACTACCTGGATGATGAGCATGCATAATCTTTATTTTCTATAGAAACTAAGCTAAAAATGCAGTATAAGAGCAGAAAATACTTGAATTTGGTCTAATATGGCATTGACCTTTAACTTAAGCAAGTTTTTACTTATTCAGATGTTTGCTTTCTGCATCTACTCAAGTGTATGGGAGAAGAGTGACCTTGTTCCTTTTGCAGCCTTGTCAGTACTCCTGGTCTGATGCAAAATGTGTTTCGTGGGTCCAAAAGGCTCAGCCAAGGCGAAGAAAGCGTCTGAAAGAGTATCATGTTTATGGAAAAATTTAACAGTCTTGTGCCACGGGATTCCCTGAACTGTTTAAAATGTACCTGAAAACTTAGCAAGGTGGCAACACTTTCCTAGTAAAGGACTATTTTAAATATGAACCCTGTCTAAAACAGCTCAAATGAAGTGAGATTTTCTCTGTGTAAGGGAGATTTTTTTGAGGCTTTTTTTTTTTTTTTCTTGGCTTCTTCATTCAAGAACAAATTCTGCTAAGGTAGAGCATGGTTAGACTTAGAAGATATTTTGAGTATTAAATGTATAAATATCTCCCTCTGAACGAAACTTCACAGTTTTGTGAAGCAGTAAAAAAGAAAATCTCTTTCTTTAGTTTAGCTATACTGTGATCTCTGGAGAAACTTTATGAAAAGAAATAATTGTTGTAAGAGAAGTTTCTTGGAAAGACTCAAAATGAGTATATGAGCTTATTAGTTACACTGCACACACAGAGACTTGTATGTCTCTCTATCAAAGCAGAAGTGAAACAGAAGAGAGTTAACAGGACAAGGGTAAAAAGTAAAAAAATAGGCTGATATTCCTCTGTCTAGATTTAAAAAGGCTTTTTGACCTTAGATTCCAAGTTGATGTATGAGTGATTTAAAATAGTGCAGTAAATCCTACAGAATTTTGATTCCTTAACTGAAATAGATTTTTGGCATTGTCTTTATGTACTTGGATGACAGTAAGCGTTGATACCTGTGCATGAAAGAGGGTAATAGAAAGCTTAGTAGATAAGCATGGTATGTACATTTGAATAACACTACCTTTTTCCTGTTGTACCTTTTAGTATAAATAGTTTCATGCCTTATGTCTGCATAATAGAAATTCTTGCACTGCCATAACCGTGAAATACTGTGGTGCATGAAGAAGTAGCTTCTATTTCTAATGTGCTTATTGCTGAATCTTTTGAGTTGTTGGCAAGTGGGCCATAGGTCTGTGTTAGCATAGATTTCCCATAAGCAAAGCTCTGGAAATTGAAAAAAACTCTGGGAAAACTGTTTCCATCAGCAAATTCACACTTTGCAGCATGGGAAGTTTCAGTCACAGTCACTGTACGTACAAAGCAAACGTGGCCTGTAAGATAAACTACGATTTTAGATAAAAATACTTAAGTTAAAATTGTGACTGTTCAATCCTAGTATTATAGCTTAAGAGAATCTGTTACGTACTGTGTCTAAAGAAGTCATGTGTGCGTGTTTAAAAATATGGCGTTTGCCTTGTTGCAGGTAGCAACATATGTTATTTGTTCTCTGGGAACATTCCCCTTTCTTCTGGTTTGCATATCTGAATGATTAACTCACAGAATTCTTTAGACATTTCTAAATAAAATGTACTATAAAAATTGCTGTGTGCGAGTAATATGTTGGGTGTCAATTAACACTAACTCAAATTTGACTTTTTTAATGACAATTCTAGCTTAAATTATACAAAAATCTTGTGTGCTCTGAAAATAAGTTTTCTTTAGATACAAAATCAAGATTGGATTTTAATTTAAAATATTACACTCAAAAGGTTAAAAGGTTTAGTTTTACGGACAAGAGCTGATTTTTTTTAATGAAAAATGAAATGACCTTGTTTCTCAAGATAAAAATTATACTGAAAAAGAAAGCAAAAGCAGCCTTCTTTGTTAAAGTCTATCTGTTCTAGTTTTTTATGGCTTTAGCTTGCTGTTTGGCTTTGAGTTTGTATTTTTATGTTGTTACTATTCTTTTGCAGACGGTTAGAACAAAATTCAATCAAGGTCATACCTCCTGGAGCTTTCTCACCGTATAAAAAGCTTCGAAGAATGTATGTACCCAATAATTTAGATTTAATGTTTAATTTTCATATACATACATATACAAACACAGGTATGTATATATATATAGAGAGAGAGATAAAAGTTAAAAACCAAGTCAAGGTCATAGGGAGGAACTGCAGTCAATGTGTGAGCATTTAAGAAAGTTTGACTACTGGAAGATTAACTGATATGGCAGCCTGGTTGTTAAGACCGTATAGCATCTTTGTCACATTAATAATAATTGGGTTTTTTACCAAGTATGGAAATTATTTAATATTGTTTTGCATAGAAGCAATATGTTACTGTAGTAATGTTCTATTAAAAAAGTTAATTAATAGGGATAAGCCTCTGTTATTTCAGAATACCTTTGAGGCAGTATAGTCCTGTAGCCATAGCAAACAGAGAATTCACTGTAAAATGTACTGAAGCAATTAGGAAAAGTAAATCTTTTTGTCCTTTTTTGAAGCATTTTAAAGGTCTATTTTTAAGCATTGTTTCAATGTACTGGCAATTTTAGTTGTTTTTTATTAAATTTTTTGGGAGTGTCTCACATAAATATTTTTCTTTCTCTATCCCTTCCATGCCTAATTCTAATTACATACTATTTCAACATTTTCTCTTTTGAAAATATCTTGAATTAACTGAATCAAATTTCATTTATTTCAGTGACTTGAGCAATAACCAGATCTCTGAAGCAGCTCCAGATGCTTTCCAGGGCTTACGTTCACTCAATTCACTGTAGGTATCTATTTAACATGTGAAAACAGAAGCAAATTTATCATATTCGTACAGTGAAATTATTTTGGATTTTTGGCTCACTGCAGATATTTCATATAAATTTGATCAATTCAGAATGGTGTAAAAGTCATTTTAGAATGTTACAGTGGTGATTGAATATTGTCTCAAAGCTGGATACTAAAAATGTATTTATTATTTTTATAAATGCATTCATGGCAAAGAGTTTAACAAAATCAAGCTCTTTTTTTTTATTTTTTTATTCTCCTGTTAGTTTTTTGTACAAACAGCAAATGCTCTTATCGAGGTCCCTTGGTGAGGCTGTAAACTGCTGATTCTGCCAAGAGCTCTTTGGGGAACATACTTTTGGGACAGTGCGTGATCCTGCTATCTCACAGGACCGCAGGGGTCAAGTTGTTGCTGTTAAAAACCCTTCAGGAAAATGGAAATGTGATTATTTTTGAAGTCAAAATCACATCGTGTATATCTTTCATAATGCTGGCTTTATTTGCTTTGTTATTTTCTGGTGCAGTGTCCTCTATGGCAATAAAATTACAGAACTTCCAAAGGGCCTATTTGAAGGACTCTTTTCTCTGCAATTGCTGTGAGTATTTTTTTTTTATTTTTTTTTTTTAGTATTTATTCTATTTTTGGATGACTCAGAAGGGTAAACTTGATGAGAGAGGTATGCCTGAAGAACTGGCAGGAAGTCCTGTATATAAGATCAGAGTGTAAGAAGAACAAATTATGTTAAAGCCAAAGGGGTCGAGACTGTTGTAGGCCACCTTGCCATTCATCCACAAATTTGATCATAGCTCAGTTAATGTCTCAGCCCAAAATGATTAAAGTGAAACTCTTCTCTTGTGTGGAATTTATAATGATAAAACACATAATATATGATACTGCCTTGCACTGTACAAGGCAAATACTATGTATAAAGTTGTGTGGGAACCATAGAAGGAATATTTGTGTCATACAGAGAAAATATGGAAAATAGCAGTGGAGTTGCTATAAGGTCCCTTCCAACTCTAACCATTCTAAGATTCCATATAACTGTACTTTTCGTTGTACCCATGGAAAAACAGAGTTGCACTGGATGATTTTTAATGTTTTCTGATGCTCTTCTCTTTACAATTTGTTCACTCTCTGAACTCCAGCTTCTATTTCCTTTAGCATTTTGGAAATTTCCAGGTGTAGTCTTACAAACCATTTCTATTTAGATTTAATATTGGGATTAAAGAAGGTGGTCATGGTGACTTGTTTACCGAATATTTTCAGTACTTAGCAGCAGAGGCTGTGCACTAGTTGTACTGTGTAAAACAGATTTGTGAAATAGGCCATCAAACAACAGTGGTGGCTTGGGAAGAAATGGTCCCAGAATAACTTACTTGTCGATTTAAAGCTTCTTCTTCAAGAATTTAAAACTTCTTCCCCTTTGATTAGACATATTTTTAATGTCCAGACTTTGTAGTGTAGTGATTGGCAAAATGTCAGTTATTGAATATGGTGGATGAATAAGTGAATACAAAGAAAATGCAAGTTCTAGCACCACCTAGAGGTTTACATTTTGATTTATTCTAGTCACAGGCTAGTACAGTAGCGGGAGTTATGCATTCCTGTTTTGCAGGTGTTGTGAAAAAAAACAAAACAAAACAAAAAAGCCAAGGTAGACACATCTCTGAACCTCTGCTTCTTCTGTATTAAAAAAAATGTCTATAGCTTGATGTACTTTGCATAGACAATACATGTCAGTCTAAGTAAATTAATTTCTACCTGTGTGGTGAAACTTTTTATCAGAGAATTGATTTTCAAATCCACCATTCCATGCCATTCCTGACTGGAAATAGGAAAAAAATAAAAAATATTTGGTTATAAAGAGGCTGAATGATGTTTCTATGTTTTTTTCCTCTTCAAAATTGTGGAGGAGTTGGTGTAGATTGGCTTGTTTGTTTTAACTTTAGAAGTCTGGGAGGTACAGGGAAAAAAAGATTTCCTTTGAAGATGGAGAGGAAAAAGGATCCAAGACAGATTTGGATATATTCCATGCCACCAGTTTTTACTACAACTCTGTTAATGCGGCAGCATGCTGATTAGTAACGTATAATTAAAAGTGCCACTGCACATCTCTTCCAGTTAATGAACACAGTGTTCAGTTCGTTTTTTGTTTGTTTATTTATTTGGCAAAAAGAACTAGTTTTCCTAGCAGATACTTGATTTTTAAAGCTGGCTTCTTTGCACAGACAAATACCACACACACGGGCGCACGTTCTACCAACATGTGCAAGAAATGTGATTTTAGCTGAACAAACCCACACGTTTCAACTCCCAAGGTGCAAATATTTAGGAATAATTTCAGAGGACCTAAGTATTTCGATTCACTGAAAACCCTTATGACACTGCCAATTAATATTTGTTACTGTATCTCTTGTTCTGGTTACAAACATGCACAAAGAATTATCTGTGACAAACGCCAAAGCTGCAGCAATGCTGAACGAATTCTTTCAATTTCATAATTGTCTTCCATTAAACAGATTATTGAATGCCAACAAGATCAATTGCCTGCGAGTTGATGCTTTTCAAGACCTGCACAACTTGAATCTTCTTTCTTTGTATGACAACAAGCTCCAGACCATTGCAAAAGGCACCTTCTCACCCCTACGTGCCATTCAGACCTTGTATGTATGCTCTTGTTTGTGGTTGTCTTTAGTATGACTTCAGATTTTATAATGTACTAAAAATAGTGGGAACTGAACTGCTGAGACCAAGGGGAAATAATGTGTCAAATTATTTTTTTTGTTATTATTTATTATTTTTTTTTCCTTCATGAAAGGCATTTGGCTCAGAACCCGTTTATCTGTGACTGCCATCTGAAGTGGCTGGCGGATTATCTTCATACAAACCCCATTGAGACCAGTGGTGCCCGTTGCACCAGTCCCCGCCGTCTGGCAAACAAAAGGATCGGCCAGATCAAAAGCAAGAAATTCCGCTGTTCAGGTAATTTTCTTAGTTCAGCCACTATTTATTTTTTTTATTGGTGAAAACAGTGGTTATAGAGGTTCTAATGAAGGCAGCTGGCTCTCTACAGAATTATTAAACATTGCCGAATCTTTTTTAGCTCTTTGACTGAAGGGAGGGGGGGTGGAATCATGGAAGTCATAGACTATTGGATCATGGAACATTACTATAGTTAACACATTTGGCACTATTTCTGAGTAGAATTGAATCTAACAAAAGAAATGTAATATGTAATACTTCAGAATGAAATGCTAAAGTTATTCTCTACAAGTCTCACCAACATAAATCATTTCGTAAAATTTCCACAAGGCTCTGGAGTATGTGAAAGATCTAAAAATTTCTAGCTAAATATGGAAACATGACATATTCATTTTAACAGGGAGCTTACCTCATACTGAAATTTACTGTTTTCTTTTTCTAATCTTATTCCATTTCCTACTTACATTTCTCTAAATGCTAACTTTTGTCATATGGTATCCAGCTGTTCCAGGTGCATTTCACATTCTACAATTTATTCAGTCTCAAGTGCAAATACCAGATGAGAACTGTTTGTTATCCATGTTCCGGATACATTTATGACTATTCACGCTTTGTTGTTTATCAGCTCTCGTTGTGAATACGCATTTTTTCACTTAATTATCTGTAGTTAACTGTAGTCCATACTTAATCTAATAAAACTCATTCTTTGCTTGCTGACATTCAGGTGCATCTTCTATTTTTTTTTTTTTCTCTTTATTTAGCTAAAGAACAGTATTTCATTCCAGGTAGGTTTGGCTCTGCAGTAAGATTGACTAACTGCAGATACTCTCTCCCTTTCCCCCCCAAAAAGCAAAGTTTGTTATAGCTTTTAGGAGACTGATGCATGCGTATTAACATTAGTCAATACCTCTAGCTAGACCTAGTTTTCCTTTGTAGAATACCAGTAGCTCTGTTTTCTGAATATAAGAGCTTAGCATGCAGCTCCATTACTTTTTTTTTTTCCCCCTCACAAATTTGCACAAAACCTACCAAAAAGGTTATACCTCCGCCTAAATTATTTAGAAGGTTGCACCTGCTAGTTTGTCTTTCAATTGACACCTTTACTTACCTTGTACTTTGCCTTTCTGCCACTGCTGTCTTTAAAATGAAGCTTCTGAGCTGCTTTTAAAGACAGGAAATCATCCACTGCTGTCAAAGAGCTAGTACAACTTTAAGAAACAAGCATCTTGCAGATGAACCTGTTCTTGCCTTGCTTTCATGCTCTACACTGGCTGCAGCTACTGCTTGCTCACCCTCCTTTGGTTGGCAAAAATCTTAATGGAATGCTTGGAAAAGCAAGCTGATGTTCTTCATTAAAGGCCTTCTGTGGTCACATGGATGTGATAAATCAGAACTGTTTTCCAACAAAGAAAATGTGACTTTAGAGTTGGGGTGAAACAGCAATTTACACATTGCTTTAACGAGTCCATGATATTTTCACAGAAGATATTACTGATGTTGGCCGTAGCTCTTTGAAATATGTTTCTTTATTTATTTTACCTTGCTTGTCAGGTGTGTGCACTGATTTCTTAATAGCAAAAAAAAACCCAACAACAAAAAAACCCAACAATGATGTATTTGCATTATGTTCCTTGCAGATTAAAAATGATTGATTGGCAAAATAAAGAAGGGAATAATGAATCTAGTGATGAATTACAGTATGTGATTTGCAAGCAGGGTTTTCTCCCATAGTTTAATATCTAGAAAAATATCTACAGTAATTGATTATGACACCAGTGCACTTGTTCTTTCAAGTACTACAGGTATATTGTCATTCTGCAGTGTCTGAAGTACTGATTTATTGATTACTCTTAGTCTTTGTCTTTCAAGCTGGTACGTTTAACAGCTCTTCTCGTAATGCTGTGTGATGTGTCACTTAAATTTGTAGCAGTCACGTGAAGTTCTTCATGCCCTCATACTAATATGTTGGTTTGAATATGAAGAAAAGACAAAATGAAATACAAAATAAGGCAGCAATTTGTCAGCATTGGCAGCCGCGAAAATGCGTTTTAAAGCAGCATAAAACAGAGGGGGATTCAATTTCTCAAACCTGTAGTACCACTCAAGTCCTTAATGAGTAGAACAGCTGTATTCCTGCCACAGAGTGACTTCTACTCAACCTTGCCAGCATAACTTTTGTCTCTGAGTTAGAAGCATTTTCTTGCCAGCAAATGTCTTCACAGCCTGTTTATAATATGGCCACACATGCAGTTTAGGTTTGTTTACGTACCCTTTAAAAAATGCTGTTCTTGGGGAGGGGGAGGAAGGGAAAGAATTAAATTAATCAAAAACTGCTACAGACTTGCTTCTTGAAATACAGCTTCTGTGCTTTCTCTTTCAATTAGGTTATCAGAGAGATGCTGCATAAAATTCTTTTAGTTGTTGAAGACCTTGTCTCTGAATATTTTACTTGTTTCCTTTAAACTGCTAATAGGGATTTACTCTGGATACAGGAGGAAAAAATGTATTTGTAGCCTTGTTTTGGGGTGATACGATGTGCTAAAAAGACTTCTTTACACTTCAATAAATACTGTAAAAATGTTAGCATTTCTTTAAACGCTTAAATATTTTTATATATTTGTTTTAAATATTTCATTGGAAGAGCTTGATCTGCAGACACTAGGAAGTCATAGTAAAATTTCATTATAGTCATTTGGAGAACTAAAGATTGTGCAAGTATTAAATCATTCATTTGAAAGAATATCATTTGTCAGCTTGCTCATAGTAATATTCCATGTAGTTTTATCATATGTGTTACTTAGACATTTACAAATGCTAGAAAACGTTAGATTGATGACTGTTGGGGTTGGTTTTTTCCTCCCGTTTCTCCTATGTTTCTTTGGTTTATTAAGGTTTTAAGTGGCATAGTATATATGTATGGATGTTCAAGGGAGCAGCTTTTAAAGAGTACATTCAAAATAGTGAGAATAATGCATGGGAGGCATTAATCTTCCTATATGAAATCTATAATTATCCCTACTCTCTTCTTCATTTTTAAATGCCACTTAAAATGAATTATTCTTTCTCTCTGCTCAAGACGGTACCCCTTAGCGACATCTTCTAATCAAACTAAAGTTGAGTAGGGTACATGAGAGCTTAGTTCATGTTTTTGTCTTAATTGGGATTACTCTGTCTTTCTTTCCTTCTTGGCTATCTTTACTTTTGCAGGAGTTCACCATTTTGGCTGTAAGTAAAGTTCAGTGTCTGAGCTAAATCACAATGTACCTCCCAGCCCTGATGCACCTTCTACTAGTCTCAGTCTTTTCACCTTTGTCCAAGAAGAACCCACAGGTCCTTTCAGCTTCTCTTTGTTTTCTTTGTCACCCACCCTCAGTTCCTTACTGGATGTTTTCTCCTGATATGTTTAGGATGTTTTCTTTGACTGACTCTGGGAAATGGTGGAGGAAAATTTCAATGTGGTTCTTTTTTTTTTTCTTTTTTTTTTTTTTTTT
>VXBW01001549.1:1757850-1803986 GCA_013400375.1 Thinocorus orbignyianus
TTTCCCCCCCTTTTTCCCTTTTCCTCTCCATCTTCCTCTCCTTTTCATCTCCTTCTGTTCCCAGGCAGGAAAACCATCCTGCTCACCCCCCTCACAGAAGCCCACTGATCTGGACCAGGGTAGAAACCCACATTCTGGGTAGGCGTCGCACAGTTGCCACTGGTCAAATCACCATGGTCAAATCTGTCTTTTTGCCCTGTGCATCTGAATTCATACATGTTTTATAATGAAGCTTTAGTCTCATTTTCTCCAAAAATAAGCATCCCTTTTTTTATTTATGTGTGATATAATTTAAGGAAAGGGAAAATGGTGAGCGAAGCTACCGTTCAGTTTACTGAAGAAATGCTTTTTGTAGGTAGCATCATTCAGGAAAGTACTTAATCCCCTTTTTACATAAAAAGTGACACTTTGCACCAAGTGACTAATTTGTGCATATTAAGGATGACATGTTTATAAATAATGGAGCTGTCGATAGGTTTCTGCTGAAGTAAGGAGATGCCAAAAGTAGTGAGAGTTCTAGAAGTAAATTCATTTTTATAACTGGCATGTAATCAACTTAGCTGTCACTTCAGATAGGAAACTTATTCTCTGGAGCAAATAAAAGATGGAAATCTTGAGATGACAAATTAATGGAATAGCTGTTGTCAGGTTAAAGCTAATAATGTAATGTAATCAGCCTTCATCTCTATATGAAATTATTGCATTATCAGTACAGAGTGGCTTGACAACAAGTCAGGTCTTTGACAGTTTTAAATTATTTCTAAACGAGTTATATCAAGATTCACCGCACAGAGCCTAAATTACAGCTTTCACCTCTGGTTCATACGTAGCATTGTTTGAAGAATCATATTTAAGCTCAGCTTTGTGAAAATAGAAATAGAATATTTAGGATGAAAACATGGTATCATCCGAAGTAAACTTTCCCTGCGGTTCTCAGAAACCTCTTGGCCAATCCCTTCAACTGCAACTGCCATCTGGCGTGGCTTGGGGACTGGCTAAGGAAGAAACGCATCGTCACGGGGAACCCTCGCTGCCAAAAACCCTACTTCCTCAAAGAGATTCCCATCCAGGATGTGGCAATTCAGGATTTTACATGTGATGATGGTAAGAAAATTAATAATTGAACCTTTTATAATTTCAACTTTCGTATGTAGCTGCATGATTCCCATAGATCCCGAAGTAGTTTGATTTAAACAACTTTGTGTTTCACGCTCAGTTTCTACATCCGTTTAAGTCTTCCACCCATTTTTGGATGATCAGCAAACATATGGCTGTTGTATGTATGCTTTTAAAGGTTTTTCTTGCCTTTGTTCAGTACTGTAAATTTTGATTTAGAGATAATATAAAAATTAAATAAACTGATAAAATGTTGTACGTCAGGTGAGAATAGTATCCAATGCTGATACGTGAATCAAACACTCTTTCAGGTTACTTGTTCAAATAACATGCCATTTTCCTTAGTGTGTGATTTTTCTCAACATTTAATGAAAAAAACAAGCTGCCATCTTGTATCTCTCTCACACACACTTCCATTTATTGTATTACTAGTTTATCAGTTTTCAAGGCTGTACCTTGCTCTTTAAAGAGTCTCTGTTTATTTTTAATAATCTGTTAATTTTGAAAAGCAAAGTAGATTTTGCTTTATTATCTTTCATTTTGAGTTTTGTCTTTTCTTTTTTCCCCCACATAATAGCATTTTTACCTAGCATACCAACATTGTACTAAATAAAGTGTCACTTGCAATGTAAGTTCTTGGAGCAACGGTTTACAGAGATAACTTAACGTTTTCCCTACTTAGAGATATCATAATGTAGGAATATCATGTTTGCCTATAGGAATTCCAGGTGGGATATTACTGCTAATACTGAAGTATAGCAAGCTTAGCATCTCTTTGTTTTTATTAACCAGGAAATGATGACAATAGCTGCTCTCCACTGTCCCGCTGTCCTGCAGAATGTACTTGTCTAGACACGGTAGTTCGCTGCAGCAACAAAGGCCTAAAAGCTTTGCCTAAAGGCATCCCAAAAGACGTAACTGAACTGTAAGTGACACGCTTTTGTCCCTTTTATGAACATCAACGCCAGATTTATGTTGTCAGGTTCAAGAATGAGGGGAGAAAAAATGAAGAACTGGATTCAGGAGATCAGTTGAAATCACTGGAAGGCTTTTAAAACTTAAGGATGTAAAATTGTAATCACTCTCAGAATTTATATCTCCAATGCTGAACCATCATTTAACTGAGCATGAATGTCATGTAATAATGGGTTAATTTATGGGCAACAGTGAATCTGCTTAATCAATGGTCACTGTTTCTAGAGGAATGAAGAAGTTCAGTTACATGAAAAAGCAAAGAGCAAACCATCTATTAATGTGTTTGTATATTTTCATAATGAACGTGGGTTTGTGATATTTCAAAAAGACTGCTTTTAATAGAAATTCTTGCTTTCCATATAGGCAGTGTTGTACAATCTGGGATATTTTATTAATCTCTTGATACATTTTTATATGAGAAAAATGGTAAAGCTATCATTTTATGAAAAGAGACAATTTGAATATGCAGATGGCCAGTAACTGAGATAAAGAAGAGCTTGCTACCTCATGTAATTTTTGAAGATAATAACTGAATAAGCTACTCATAAGACTAGATAAGTCAATTTTTATGCATTATGAAGGAGAAAATATAAACCTAAAAATTGTGTTATTGATCTATTTTGAATCTTGATCTGGTAGGTCACAAGATTGAAAGAAATAGATAGAAGTCATTGAAAAGAAAAAAGTTGGGTTTGTGTTAAGTATGTCAAGTATTTAGTATTAAATTACTAATGCTTTTTAATGACTGTTTAATGTAGTGCTTTTTCAGAAGACATCATCAACAGTGTATCTTAAATCACTGCAACGGTTTCATTGTTTTACCATTTGGCATTTTATAGAAGATTCGGAAATGGCCAATAATAGTTTGCTGCTTAATAGTGTCCAAAAGGCTTTAGTCATTAATGAAGAGATATTATTCAGAACTCAAATTAGCACACAGCTATATAAACCTATAACTAACTTCATTAGATTTTGGTGGGTTTTTTCTTCTCGAATAGAAGATGACTTAATTAAATATAATCTGGCTTAATAAATACAATTTGACAATTTAAAGGCATCAATACAATGTAAAATTAAGCAGCTAAAGAGAGATACTTTTGGAATTGGAAGTGGAACCCTGACTGTGACTGAAAACTCATTTGTGTACAATTTTGTATGCTTTAATTAGTGTCTAAGCATGCAATTTTGCATAGTTTTCAAAAGGATAATGGAGGTGGTTCCTGGTAGCAGTTGCATACTGATTGATTCTTCTTGTTCATTAGCATGCATAACGCTTCCAAGATGTACTCTTCATGTGTTTTATAAAATATCTTAATAGTTGCTTCATTTTAACAAGGAGGAATTTTTATCAGCCAAGTGGATGCTTGTAGTACTTCAGTGCTAATGAAGCTAAAGCAATACATCCTCATTTATCTCTCGATAAAAGAATTTCCTCAGAATACTTACTCCTTCAAAAAGTTTAAATGCTGTTGGTTTCTTTTTTTAATAATTAAGTAATATGAGCCCATACTTCACTCATGACCATTTATGTAATACCAGTGATGTACTGTAAGCATAAAACTTGTTGAGACATAGATTTTGGCTTTGGCCAGCAGCTCTAAGGAAGGCATGGTCCAAGATAAGGAAGAAAAAAAAAAAAAAAGCTTTTTTATTAGACGTAGACAGTTATTTCATTAAATTTAACTGTGTTTCAGCCCATCCATTTAGTCAAGACAAGAGTTTCCAAAGATGCTGCAGCATGCATTAAGGCATTAAGCTCAAAATCAGTCTAAAAATGTCTCTATCAGAGGCTGCTCGCTCTTAAACATGAGTGTGTTCCAAGTATTTGGGTGGCTGAAATGTAATCGGGTTGTAGTTTTTACTTGGGTTTCAGGAGACACAAGTAATATCCTCATAATAACACCAGCAGCAAGTCATTTGCCCCAGCTGAGAAACCTAAAGACCTTTAGTCTTCCTGCCACTGTCTGCTCCATCGTAGAGAAGCAGGTAAATTCAGGACTTCTCGAAATACCTGCTGTTGTTCCATGAAGAGCCCCTGGACTTGCACTTTGTACTGACTGGCTGGACACTGGAAGCTTTTTTGACAAAGGCTTGTCGCCTTCCTTCACCTGTGACTCAGGTGGATGGCTCTGTACCTGCGAACTCTAAGGATGAACAAGTCTCTTATTGAGAATTATGAGCATGGAAGAAAAGCCATATAATGCAGGAACTGTAAATCTACAAAGAGGGGAGGAAAATAATAATCTAACTTTTCTAGCAAAGGATAATTGATTACTGTCTTTAGTCCCCAACATCTTCCATTGGAAGGGGCTTGTAGTGTGTCATGCCTGGTATAGCATGAAATATACAGGGGGACATTAGAGAAGGTGACCTGAACTCCAAAAAATGGAGCTGGTGAAGGGCCTGGAGAATAGATATTACAAAGAGCAATTGAGGGAGCTAGGATTGTTTAGTTTGAGGAAGAGGAGGCTGAGGGGAGACCTCACCACTCTCTACAACTTCTTGAAAGGACATTGTGGAGAGGTTGGTGCTGGTCTCCTCTCACAGATAATTAGTGATACAGCAAGAGGGAATGTCTTCAAACTTCAACAGGGTAAGTTTAGGCTGAATATTAGGAAAGAATTTTCCACAGAGAGTGATCAGACACTGTAATAGGCTGCCCAGGGAGGCGGTCGACTCACCATTCCTCAATGTGTTGAAGGGTGGTTTAGATGTGGTGTTGGGGGATATGGTGTGGGGGAGAACTTTATAGAGTGGGACTGATGGTTGGACTCGATGATCCCAAGGGTCTTTTCCAACCTGAATGGTTCTATGATTCTATGACCTGCGGGCTTTACAAATGAATTTGCTGATAGAGTTGGGACCAGCCCTTGCTGTTTCTGCATTAAAGGACTAGCTCTGCAATGTCAGGGTCTATTTATAATAGTTCAAAACCCACACTCAGTATGACTCGCAAAAGTCAGATTTACTTTTCATCCATAGGCATGTGTGAAGCAGGGCTGACAGAGACCTCATTTTCAATCTAAGAGTTGTTTATCATTACTGTTACTTTATAATATTCATAGTATGATGCAAGACAATTTGGATCTTATGCTACAGTTCCTCAACTCTGTCTCTAAGCAGCGAAATTTGTAAGCAAGGTTTCTTATAAAGCAGAAATATGCATTCATTTGTTACTACATTTACTGTTGGATTCTAATTTTAGTGGATGAAGATGGTGTTTTTAAATGAAAAATATAATGCTCTATGTTTTATTTTTCTATTTTAGTTATTTGGATGGAAATCAGTTTACCCTTGTTCCAAAAGAGCTTTCCAACTACAAGCATTTAACACTCATGTAAGTAGTTTTGGAGAAGCATTCTCTACTGAAATGAAAAAAACCCAAACCAAATTGAAATACTCTATTCCATTTTGCCTGGGTTAAGTTATAAGAGAGAATTAAAACCCCATAAAATTTATTGTATTTTTTAGCAAGTAGGATATACAACCACATCTTATAATGGACAATATTTTAGTCTACTTATCACACCCTCCATATAATATACTCAGGTTTTATAAACAGGGGTATTTCCTTCCAGTGATTACATTGCGAAGCAAACGAGCAGAAATTATAGTTAACCTGTAAAGAAGTGTAAGAACCTACAAAGTTAGGGCAATTAGGGTAAGGCGTTTGGGTAATACAACATTTCATTACGCAGCTCCATAAAGGCACTTAGAATGACTTAATTTACAGAAAAAACAAACCCTTGTGTGATACGCTTCACTCCATGGTGTGCTCCACAAGGAAATAGCACGTAGAGCTGTTGTGACACTCGAATGTAACCCCCTCTGTTTCTCCCACAATCTATGGTTTAATGACTCAAGAAAGAGTTTGTCTGGAGCATCTTAATCCCAATTCTCTTGCCGACTCACTCTGTGATTTGAGGCAAATCACTAACTGCTCTTAAAATTTATTACCTCTACTTCACGAATGATTTGAATATTATTTCTGTACCTTGTAAGGATAGAGGGAGAGGAATAGGAAGACTGGTGATGTAAATGGCTGTAATTCCGTGGCTTTTGTTAGGACTATAAAAATTTATACCAGCTGAGGCTGAACTGTGTAACAGTCTGAAAGCAGTTTGTGGTTTCATTATAATCAGAATAAAAAGTGGAGGGGAATAAGTAAATCCCTTAAATTCAGAGCTTTGCTGCGAAAATTGAAACTGGTTTAGCATTCAAAAACAAGAACTTGGCTTCCTTTTGTTTGCCTCATGCTAGAAAAGAGTGATCACAGTCACAAATAAAGAAAAAAATGTGTTTCCGAAACTTCTGTATTTTGCAAGTAACATCAGGAAAATTCCTTTAGAAAATAATTGTGGATTGTTTAGGGAAGTTATACAAGACCTAACTTGCAGCACACAGAAAATACAAATTTTGAAGCGTCAGTACAAGAAGCAAGCATATAGATTGGACTGTGTGCAGGAACAGTATTGATGGAGACTAGATAGATATCTGGAGATTAGGTTAATTGAAGGCATAGTGACAAGGCTTCCATCACAGAGATTAGGTACTTACTTTTGACAAATGCAGCCAAAAATTGTGTAACTTTACTTTCTAATCAGAAAATACACTGAAACAATTTATCAGACAAATGTAATAGAATAAATTATAGATGAAGAGTAAATAAAATGCAAATCAGATGAGTATTAACAGTCTCTATTTATCACACCTGTGGGGCACATTATTGTAACCTCTTCTGAATGTATCCACATGCTGCTGTTAGGAAGTTAAGAACATTCCTCAGCTGTGTTTGGAAAACCAAACCACTATGCATAGTTCTGTGGCCAAACAAGGGAGTACAGATGAGTCTCCCAAATTCCAGATTAACAAGGAAAATTGCGTCACTCTAACTTTTCCCTTCTGTTTTGAATAGATTGCTCTGTTATACTTGCCTAACACATTTATTATTATGAGTCAGTTGTCTCACATGCTTTCGTGAAATTTCAAGCAGAGAAATATGTATATTGCACAGCTATTCAACAATACTCAATATATCGAGGTCCCCTCGGAAACTAATGCAGTGCTCCACCACAAAATACAGTAGGCAATAGTGAAATAGTCAAGATAAAATGAAAACTAAAGCACAATCTGGGAATAAAGAGTAAGCAGTGTTCACATTTAATACAGCTTCTTCAAAGCTTCTTTGAAGCTACCATCTTTGAAGCTACCAGCATAGCACTCCAGCTTCCATCATACTTATGCTCAAGGTTTTATTCATTAGAATATTGAACAAGAAAGATGTTAAGGCTTTCTCTAGAAATCTTAGATAGTGTTCTTTATAATAATAGCTCTGGACTTTGATGTCTTCAGCATGTAAGTGTTAAGTAAAGTATTAGGTGATATTTACTCGGGTCTCATTAGGGACATGACTAGAATGATTTCCACTTTAAAACATCACTTTCATTTTCTATAGTTGGGTTCCTGTAGGACTGCATTATTAACTCAGTAGCATGATGGACATTGCTGTTGTATAAGAATGCATTGCGCTGCTTTGTCATCTGTGTGGAAATGAAAATGCTGTTCGTTGATCAAGCTAAACACTTGCTGGGCTTGTATATGGCATGTGAAAATAAAAATAGCCGCTGCTTTAAATGTCGATACCGATGATGATGCTACTTCTACTAATAAAAATAATGTGTCTGTCAGTTTTAACTTACAGTTTTTCAGGACTGGTGCAGTCATTTTAAGGTCTGAATTTCTGAATTTATTTTTTATAGAGATTTAAGTAACAACAGAATCAGCACTCTTTCTAATCAGAGCTTCAGCAACATGACTCAGCTGCTCACCTTGTAAGTTTTAAACATGTAACAGTGAATCTTTGGAAGCATTTCAGTAATTTTTNAAAAGGAAGGGCATTTGGTTGATATTAAAGCTTGCTTGTTGTGGAGGCTGTAAAATAACTCGTTTCCTAACTAGCTATGTGTGCAAAAGCTGGGTTTGGTCATGCTCTGCATTTTGTTTATTGAATGGCTGATATACTTGCTGACAGAATTTTATATATATTTTCAGAATTCTTAGTTACAACCGCTTGAGGTGTATCCCTGCACGGACTTTTGATGGGTTGAAATCACTTAGGTTGTTGTAAGTATATTTTTTTTTTTTTAAACTATTGCTATATTCCAGAATTTTTATTTGTGTAGAGGAAGTACCAAATCTGTAGGAAGTTACTAGATTTTCAAACCCATCAAGTTTGAAGTTAGAAGTTAGAAGTGATAATTATGTAGCCTTAAAAATCTAAGTAACTAAAAAAAATCTAAGTAACTTCATCATGGGGAAGTATATTCTCAAAATGTTGCACAAGAAATTATGTGACCCTGGACAATATTGTACATACAGACATACATAATTTTACTTTTCTGCTTTTTAATTTGGGCTGTATTCCTTTTTTGTGTGTTATCCTCTTCCTTCCTTTAAGCATTAAAGTCTAACAAAAATGCCATATGCATGATTTCCTAGATACACATGAGGAGATTTTGCAGTTGAATTTTGAATATTTTCATTCCAAAAATAAATTTCTTTCTTTCTTGTTTCATTTAATACGGGAGTATTTCCCAAACCGCTACATCATCGTTAACTATTGAAAATCAATTATTTTTCAGTTCCAAGAGAGCTTTCCATTTTACCACTAGAAAAAAACATGGCTTAAAGGGCACAAAAAAGGACACAGGAAAATAATGAATAGTCATTCTAGTTTACAGCTTCAGTTTGTCATTAAGGAAAAACGCCTGCAAAAATTCTTTCTCAAAAGTTAGCATTACAACGTATAATTTTTGCCTCCATTTAGGTAGTTTATAAACATCTGTGGCTTAGCTGGGTTAAATGTCTCAAACATGGCATTATTTAAGTCTGTACACATAACTTCAATTATTTCATATAAATATGAGTAATTTCAAGAACCATAATTCTATATATGTTAGATGTAAATGTAACTGAATGAATTCATAGCGAAAGAGATATATTTTTGTGTAGGCTTACTACAACAGAGATAACACTTGTCCCTGTGTTGATACTTAGTAAGGTCTTTAGTTCATTATATTTAATATCCGATTAGGGTAAGAAAATAAGCAAACAGTTGATGCATGTATTTTCCATAAATCCATGACAGATTAAAAAAAAAAATAATAATACAAGCATAATAAATGGGAATTTCAGGGAATTGCTGAAAGAAGTCAGAAATAGTAACTCTTTTGCTATCCTTAAATCCAGTCAGTACTTGCAGAGTTGTGCCTACTTTTTCGTGACCTTTATTCTTTCATTTTTAAAAGGCTCGTGCTATTAACATTTCTTGGGAAAATTCAGGATGAAAAAAAAATAATGACGAGTAGGCTGCCAGTTAGAGCTAATAAATAAATAAATAAAGAAAGAAAGAAACACCCAACCAGCTGGAAACACAGGAGAACAGGATGTAAAAAAAAATCTGAAAAGCTTAAAACTCTTTAGAGAAGGTAAAATTTGCAACGTTAACCTGCTGATTTTTATGCATATATATTATTCTGTTTATTTTCTTTTTAAGGTCTTTACATGGCAATGATATTTCTGTTATTCCTGAAGGAGCTTTTAATGATCTTTCAGCTTTATCACACCTGTGAGTATTCAGATGTACTTTTTATGTCATGTTTAGCAAATTTCATGTAATTCAACAAAAACGAAATGCAAAAGCCTGCTCTGGAACAAGCTGGTGCATCTGAACAGGCTGGGAACTGGACAGAGAGCTAACACCTTGGGAGAAAAACCCTGGGCCACCTGGTGGGTGGCAAATTGAATGTGTCTGCCATGTGCCCTTATGGCAATGAAGGGTCAAGACACTCTGGGATGAATTAGTAAGTGAGCAACCAAGTGATTGAGGACAGTGGTCTATCCTCAGGACAGATTTACACCTCAAAGTACATCTTTATAGAATAGCACTCCCTTCTGCTTCGCCACATCTGGAATACCTCTTCAGTTTCTCCAGTACAAAGCAGATGTGTATGAACTGGAGCAAATCCAGGATAGGGTCAGGCAAGGTGGGGAAATGGCTGGGTCACAGAATCACAGAATGATATGGACCTCTGGAGATCGCCTAGTCCAACCCTCCTGCCAAAGCAGGTCCACCTAGAGCAGATTGCACAGGAACATGTCCACATGGATTTTGAATGTCTCCAGAGGCAGAGATTCCATCACCGCTCTGGGATGGCTGTTCAGTGTTCTGCCACCCTCCAAGTGAAGAAGTTCCTCTTCTTGTTTAGATGGAACTTCCTGTGTTTGAGTTTGTACCTGTTACCTCTTGTCCTGTCCCTGGGCATGACTGAAAAAAAACCTGGCCCCATCCTCTTGACACCTGCCCTTTAAGTGCTTATGGGTGTTGATCAGATCCCCCCTCAGTCTTCTTTCCTCCAGACTAAAAAGCCCCAAGTCCCTCAAGACCAATAGTCCCTCAGGTCCTGTTAGCTCTGAGGAGAGGCTAAAGGAACTAGGGCTTATTTAGTCTGGAGAAGGAGATGCCAAGGAGAGACCTAGTAGTCTTTAGTCTCCAAGGGGATTACAGCAATGATAGAGAGAGATTTAAATGCTCAGTGACGAATAAGAGTCAACAGTCACAAGCTGCAAGAAGGGAAGTTTGAACATAATGAAAAATTCTTCACTGTGAGGATGGTTCAGCTTTGGGACAGGTTGCCCAAAGAAGCAGAAGAATCTCTGTCCCCAGAGATTTTTAGAGTTCACCTGGACACAGCCCTGAGCAATCTTGCTCTGACCTTGAGTCTGTTTTCTGCAGGAGATGAGACTAGCTGACCTCCAGAGGCCTTAAATTATTCTATGATTCTGTGTCAAAGTCTGTTAAGTTGACATTAAATACATGGCATCTGATTTCAGAACCTAATTTGAGGCAATACTTTTCCTGATTTTAATTTTCAGTGGGAGCCCAGATTAGAACAAGTTACCGGTCTGTAAATCTCGTTGTATTTATGGATAGTTATTAAATCTTTGCTTGCAATTGAGGAGTAAGTTGACTAGCGCCTTCAGGTATATCTGGCGTTTATGTTTCAAACGGCTGCAGTTCTTAAAAATGTAATTATCTGTTTCTAGTTTAGTATTGGATGTTTACATTTAATTTCCTGCTTCTCAGGAAATTGATGATACTGATTAAGCTTTAAGTCATTGAAAATTCATTCAAATGCCACTATTAAACTAGCTTATCTGCATGAAATATCAATAAAACTTACATAGATTTGATTGTTGTTGCTGTTATTTTTTTTTTCTTAATGGCCACCACTTGTCCTTACTAACATTCTTATTTTAGCAGAGTGATTGTGTTATCTCAGTTCAGGCTGGCATTCAGTCTTGTGAATGTGGAGGGGAGAGATTCTAGGTGCTTCTCCTTGCATGGAAAGTTGCCCGTCTCTAGGACTGATTTTTGTTATTGCTCTGACTTAAGCTGAACTAACCAACTAGTTAGATATTTTGTCATGTTCAGCTGGAATTATGTAGCGATAATTATGAGTGGGATTCCTACTCAGTGTGGCTGAACAGAGTGTTTCAGCAGTGGTAGTTTCTACTGCCTTTGCTTGCCAAAGATTTTCTTGTATCTAAAAGACCCATTGATCCAAAGTTGTGGAACAATCTGAAAAAAAGTACTGAAACATCCAGAGAATGAGGATGTTCTAATACTGCTATTTGAAAGTGCATGCTGTGAAATGGCAGCATTATCTATAATGTCAGGATTTTCTGTTCAAACTTCTGTGATCATTGTATTTCTTAAAAGGAAGACGAGTACATCTTTGTAGAATAGCACAATGCTCCTATCCTCCAAATTAACTACACAGTGCATCATTGTTCTCAGACTTTTAAGAGTATTTAAAGTTTCTAGCAGAGAAAATCACCAAATCAGGGAATAGTCAGGGTTGGAAGGGACCCCTAGAAATCATTCAGTCCAACTCCTCTGCTGAAGCAGGATTGCCCAGAGGACATCACTCAGGACTGCATCCAGGTGGGGCTTGAAGGTCTCCAGAGAAGGGGAATCCACACCCTCCCTGTGCAGCCTCTTCCAGGGCTCTGGCATCCTTACCAGAAAGATGTTTTTCCTCATATTCAAAGGGAACTTCCCATGTTCCAGCTTGTGCCCATTGTCCCTCATCCTGTCACTGGGAACCACTGAAAAGAGTCCAGCTCCATCCTCCTTCGACCCACCCTTCAGATAGTCACAAGCATTAATAAGGTCTCCCCTCAGCCTTCTCTTCTCCAGGTTCTCTCAGCCTTTCCTCGTAAAGGAGGTGCTCCAGTCCCTGAGTCATCTTTGTTGCCCTGCGCTGGACTCTCTCCAGTAGTTCTTGAACTGGGACTTAAGGAGCCTTTACAGAAATTAATTCTGAAAATCTCTAGCTAGGTTTTTTTTTAATTTAAAAAGACAGATGTATGTAATGGGTTTGCTTTTATAACAAAGTGATTCTTATGTAACTACCACAAACCTAGCATAATGTAGTTTTATTTACTTGTGCAGGAGAGACCTCTTACAGAATTCTGCACATAGCTCTGAGTTCAGTGGGAGAGCTCCAAAGAGGAAATAATTAAATCAAATTTGGAAGCTTAGAAACAGATGGTTTGTACCAGCCTGAGAGCCATGAACTGAAAAGGAAAAATATCTGTGTGGAACTCTGTGGGGTTGCCTTGGCTTCTTCAGAAGAAATACTTTTTTTCTTTTTTAACTTAATTTCCCAGTATCAGTTTCATTCTGCTGGTGCAGCTGATCTTGGCCATTACATGCCAAAGGTGAAACAGAACTAGTTTGTATTAGCTCTGCGAAGTTCACACATAATGCAGTTAAGAATAGCTAAGTTTCTGGACCAAGTTTACTGCTAAAACCATCACTTCTTGATTTGGAACCCAAATCCAGACACTTCATGCTCTTACAGTCAGTTTGGTGGACAGAGGGTAGGTTTGTGGTTTGAAGGGGTTTTTTTGCCAACCTGTTTTTTGGCTTCTCATTTCAAAACAAATTATTTAAAACTTTATTCCCTTTTTGTTTGTCTGTTTTCCATAGGGCTATTGGAGCAAATCCTCTTTATTGTGACTGTAACATGCAGTGGCTGTCGGACTGGGTAAAGTCGGAATACAAAGAACCTGGTATTGCACGTTGTGCTGGTCCTGGAGAAATGGCAGATAAACTTCTTCTCACAACTCCTTCTAAAAAATTTACTTGCCAAGGTATTGTTGTGGGTTTTTTTCTTTCTTTGAAGTGTCAGTTTTGAATTTCTACAAATAGTTGAGCTGTGAAATAAGAATCTCGTGTGCTTTAAATATATTTAATTATAGTATCTTCACCAGCCTTGCCATCATTCCTTGTCATACTTAGGGATGTAACCATTGGTTCCATTCAGGAACTGTATTTATTTTAAAGACCCCAGTGCCTATTTCTTTTCAAATAAATGGAGAACAATGTCTTTGGACTTGAATTACAGTAATCCTTAAGTACATGGATGTACATCGGTACTTGGTACTGTCTCAGTCATGAACTACAGTTTAAACCTCTACACTTCCCTTAGCCAAAGAATGTCCTTTTCCTTCAGACCATTTACAGTAAAGACTGCAAATACATCTATAATCCTTTCAGTCTGCAATTAATTGCATCAATGTCTTCAGAATGCTTCCTCTGATATTTCAGAAGAAAGCATTAAAATTAAATAAATAATAAAAAATAATAAATAAATAAATAACCAACAAAACCCTCTATAGAGGGACCTCTATAGAGGTCTCACTCTAAAATGTTGCTATATGGAGTTTCCCAGGGTTTGGACCAGGAGTATTTATGTCCATGTTGGTACCAATGTTGCTGGCATTTATATCATAACTTATATTATTTTCTATTAATTCCTAGGTTCTTTGAACCTTTTTTTATTTCCATTAGAAAAGTAACTTCTTTACTTTCTTTGTTTTACTCTTCTTCTATTCCTTCTACTTCTCCCTTCTTAAATATTTTGAAAACACAGAAAACTTCTGCTGCAGCTTCATTTTTCATGGGCCAGACTTAGAAACATTGAAACCCCCAATTAAAATAAATAAATAAATAAATACTAAAAAAACAGGCTAAAACCCAACAAAATTTACCTGTGCTTATACTTGTAAGCCATTACTAAGCTTATAGTTATTTCTGAGGCGTCAGATAAATATGATCTTAAGTCTTGTAGAAATAACTTATTCTCACAGTCAAGCTCTTTTGACTTGCTCATCTCTTAATGTATCTTCAAAGGTGGTCTTAATCACTTGGTCATTTCCTCCTTAAAAAAAGCAATGGGACTTTGTTGGAGTTTATCCCAACCAAAGTTGTTCTTTACCGCATGTTCATCTAGTTTATTCTTCTCTTTCTGTTCAAAAAAACCCCCTTTTTTGTAAACAAAAGCCACTGAAACCCATTTTGTTGTTTGTGATGCCAATGAATTGTCTCTCCCTCCAAATCCTTCTTGCAGTTTTCCAGCATTACGTCTCTGAGGTGATGCCAGCGTTCATTGCATATGACACTCATATGTTGCCAAAGTCTCTTACTCTGATTTCAGATAGGACGTTTGCTGGCCAATCTTATAATTTTCTTTATGAACATCCAGTGAACATTATTGCAGATATGCTCTTATTACACACTGTTGTAGGGATACGAGTGAAAGAATATTTGCATGGACACAGAGGACCTGTTTGGCTATTTTCCAGATCTGTCCATTTTAAAAACCGTATCACCCCTGCCTACAATCACTGTGAAATTTCTGCCAGACAATCCAAAAAACGCATCTTACTCCCTCTTGCCCATCAGAAAATATCCTTTATATTATTGTGCAGGCTAAGAACTGTATTTGTTTCACTTCCAAGAGTGGAGATCTGGTATTATGGGTACCTTTGAGAGAAAATAATTTCCCTGCCACTGTCCTATGAAGATGCTCATAATTACAGATTCCAAATCAGCAGCTTTTCAGTGACATGATGGCTCTGTAAGACATTATGTGTCTGTTACTCAAAGATAAGTAATTTTATCTTTTGCTTTAAAATGAACTGCTGAATAGAAATTACAAGATTCTATATTCCTATTAGAAGCAAAATTTTAGGCTATGAGTGAGACGACTGTTTATGGAATATCTGCTGATGGTCTGCTACTGTGTATATATTTACAGCAAAAAAAAAGTAGTGTATAATTCCCTCTTATCAGTATCTCTGGATTCAATTGAAAGTGAAACGGATGCTTGAATTTTACTTATATAATGAATAATTCCCAGCGAAAACGAGCATTTTGAAATGAAGTCTCATCTCAGTTGTAAAGCTCCATAAAATCACTGTACCTTACTCTAATTTTATGAATTCTTTTACTCCAGGAATCATCCCATAGTATTTTCTCCTTTTAGTTGTTCTTCTACGTTTATGGGTGTTTTTTTTCTTTTTTTATGTGGCTTCTAACAGATTCTCAATCTTTTACTTTTACCTCTTTACCATCCATGCCCTGCTTCTAGAGATTCCAGGGCCTTGTGGTTTTCTGATACCAGGTAAGGTTATGAGTAGATCTGGAGTGGGTGATGTGATTAAGAACAGACCTTCTGACCTTCCTTTCGTGTACCTCAAGCAAACTTCTTTCCTAAGACACGCATGCTTACTGTTTGTTTTCCCCTTTGGTGAATTTACAGCTGACCCTTCATGATATATCATTTCACATATTGTATGAACATTTTTTTCTTTTAAAAGCCTGGGTTTCAGGTCTGAAAATTATCTAGCTGAAATGATTGTTTCCACTGTGTTGTACTAAAATCAGAGATTTCATTAGCAGCTTCAGTATAAGGCCACATGCAAGGGAGAATACAACTCGAAAAACGTCAGAGCTCAAAGTTTTTCTTGCAACAGGTTTCTTTAGAAGGAGAAAGAGATGTTTTGTCTCCGGTTATTTTGAAAAATGTTAGACAGATATGTGTGTGCCTATGTTTGTTAGTAAAATACAGTTAGGTTTTCGCTTGTTTACAAAAGAATACTGCATTTTTTTTTTTTTTAAAGATATTTTTTCCAGGTAAGGTTTACTCAAGAATATATATATCTATGTGTGAAAAACTAAATACTAGGTTATAAAACAATTCTTCTTCATGTACAAGTCTTTTAGCGCAAGCAGGAAGAGGAAAGGAATGTTATAGTGCAAATGAAAGTAGGTTCCAGAACTGCCTTTCCATTAAACGTCAGTAAAAATATCTGAAACATTTCAATTTTTTGATCTTACAAGGGAAGAATGATTAATCAAGATGTTACTTTTTTATTCAATATTACATATACAATAGTTTGAAATAAACCTTTGCAGCACAAAATCGGATAGAGTGTTGTTTACTATCTTGTTCAGGCTTAGGTTCACGTTTTCTGGCTCTCTTTTGGAAGTGAAATTTAGATTGCTAATCTGTTTGGGAAAATAACCATAGTTACTAAATGCTTTTTAATTCATGCCAAATAATTAGCATTTTATTGCATGAGAAGTAGAAAAGAGGGCATGATGTGCAGAATAAGCAGTTGAGGCAAAGAAGCATAGACTACAGCACAGTGTTAAAATCTATTTATTTTTTTTAAGTATGTGCTTTTTGCAACCTTATTTTTTTCACAGAACCTCTTAATGTACTCTAGCAATAAGCAGCAGTAGTCTAGAGTACACAGGCAGGTCTTTCTAGATGTTAAATCTATGGTGTTTGTTTCAACTCTTCTACCTCTGCTGTTTGCTCCTCTAACAGAAATTTTAATCAGATATAGATTTCTCTTTCAAAATAAGACGATGAAGAAAAAAACAGTCAATGATCCATGAAGATGGTAGCTTTGGCAATAAGCATCTTATCACAGATGACCGCGTTCATCCCTTTAGATTTGCTTGCAAGGTGTGAGACAGAAGGATACCAGCAACTGCAGATTTTTAAAATAAAAATTAAAAATGTCAACCTCTCCTTGTTTAATACCCCCTAAGGAATCCTTATAATCACATGGCTTCCTTCCATGCCAGCTCCTTTACAATAACTTATCTGAGATCTATTTTGTAAAGAAAGTTAAGAAATCTAAGTTTAAAAAAAACTCCAAAGCCCGTATCTCAGTAAAAGTGCCCAGTCAGTTTTTTGAGTAAATCCTGTAATGGAGTTCCACCAGTCGGTCTAGTTAGAGGAATTCACTGGTTACTCCTTAAAATGTACACCTCACCTGTTGATAAGTGAAGGATTTTTCATAAGTGAAATGGAAATCAAGCTGGAGGCAGTAACAAAATTGGGCAATAGAGCTGGAGTTCGTGGAGAATGTATGGTCATTCTCTTATTAGGCATTTGGCCAGGTCACCTGTTTTCTTTTTCAGTAATCAAACTTTTCTTCTAGCACGATGTATGAAAACGAATCCTTATTTATACACAGGTGATGTCTAATTTTTAACAATTAACCAGTGATTTCACTGGGTTTTTAACACCAAAAAACCTCCAAATCAGATGGTTCATAGCTTGAAAATTAACCATAAAAATGCTGTACTAATATTGTTAAACAGTAAATAAATAAATTTCTCAAAATATTTATATGATATGGACAAGATTTATGAAGACCAAAGCTTTAAGTCTGGCTTCTGAAACTTAAGATTTTGTCAGTATTCATCTCTGAATTCTGTCATTATTATCATTAAGATAGGAAACTAGACTGCATGGATTGCAGCCCTCAGTTGCACAAGAGATTCATGGTACAGTTTGCATTATTGTGGGCTCAACTAATACAGCAACGCACAGAACCGTGGCTGAATCCTTAAAGGAGCAAGGCACAAGAGAGAGCTATTTATAGGGAGATAGCTTGGACAATGCAATTTGCATTAGATTTCACAGGTGTTCAACCAATTTGCAGGTAATTTTACTGGTTCGTTTTGCTGCCTCTGTGATCCTGCAGATCAAAAGTTAATTACAAGACAAATATGTTAAAAATAGCGTTTTCAATAGGACCATCAAGGGAAGGAAGGATTGCAAACTGTGAGAGCCTTTTTTCTCACAGGCAGTTTTTACCCCCTAAAGAGTCAACAGATGAAGTTGTATCTTCATTTTGTTAATAGAAATGAAAGGTAATTATCATGGATCAGAACTGTACAGATTTCAGAGAATGAGGATATGAGAATGACTTTAGTCAGCTTCTTTTTGTTTAAAAAAAAAAAAAAGAGTGAGAATTAAAAGAAGAATCTAACCCCAAACTGATTTAGTCATATTAGAAGAATGAAGGACAGTCCAGCATTCCACTAGCATGGAAACACCACAAGTCTAAAATAGAAATTTCATTTTCAAATTTAAAGCAACATGACTGATATACTCTGTCAAATATAAATGATTAGTTGTATGGTTTTGAGTATTCAATTTGTGTTTTTAAGGGCCCGTGGATGTTAATATTCTTGCTAAGTGTAACCCCTGTTTATCAAATCCATGTAAAAATGATGGGACCTGCAACAATGATCCAGTTGACTTCTACAGATGTACGTGCCCATATGGATTCAAGGTAGGTACTGAATGAAGAGGAGAAAGCTTGCTGAAATGTAAGGCTCTCTGTAACAACCTTTAAGTTTTATTTAGCTCCTTCTCCAATACTGTCTGTATTTTCTTCTTAAATTATGATTGTTCCCTGCATAGGGCCAAGACTGCGATATTCCCATTCATGCTTGCATCAGTAACCCATGCCACCATGGTGGAACTTGTCATTTGAAAGAAGGAGAAAAAGATGGTTTCTGGTAGGTTGGTTTTAATTATAAGAACACCATGGACAACTGAGTTTTATATGCTGAAATAATGTTGGTGTTAATCTTTGGGTTCTTTGTGTTTGCTGGTAAGTGCACCACAAAGGCAGATTTTCAGTGCTTCTGAAGTTTTCCAGTCATGTTGTCGTCCTTGGAAAGCTTCTAAAGCTTTGCAACTGTTAAAAACAAGAACAAATGATTGTGATTAGTTGAGGCATATCAGGTCAAGACAACATAGTATTGACTTCATTAAGCTAATTAATAGCTAGCTAGATCCCTGCTGAATAAATCTCACAATTCATCTGTTGTCGTGTGTGTTACTTCAACAGACAGCATGTAAATGATAAAATGTAAATCCCAGTGAAACAGAAAATTAATGATTCATTTGAAACTCACTATGCCAGCAGATAAACATGCTGTGAGCATTTTTAATCTTGAGTTATTTAATCACACAGTACAATTACTCCAGATGTACTTCATGAATTATGAAATAAAGTTCTTTAGCATTCTTATATGAAATTATTAGTCATTTAATAATCTAGACCTCAAGCTTGTTAGAAATGACACTTCAAAAAGATACAATTCATTATCCTGCAATTCATTATGTCATTATTCTTCTTTTTAAATCCAAATCTGCCCAAAGATTAAATAGTTTTCTATTAAAAACTAAGTGTATACATCTTAATGCTGTGCCTCTTGAATTTAAAGTGGACATAGTCATGTCTCAGAATTTGACCTTTTTCATTTATTTGTTTAAACGCTACATGTTTTGAAAATCAAAGCAGTCTTTTAATGAAAGCTGCAGAAATTATAAATAGTGAATATTACATGCAAATGTATGTGTGGTCATGATTGAGTGATCGTTTACATTTGCCATCTATTTTGATGTATTTGTTTTGTATAAACATTCTTAAAAGTAAAAGAAAAAAATACTTTTTGGAAGAGTTTATACAGGCTTTCTTTTAATATATTCATGGGTGTATTGTCCATGGAATGTTAAACAGAGCTTTGTACTGGTGCTTTTAACTGCATGATAGTGGAGTATTACTATTACATACTAATCCCCAATTCCACGGTCTTTTCTGTTTTTAAAACAAGAAAAGGATCATTTTCCATAAGAAATCTGAAGTAATCTTATCATATAAAGGTAGCACGCTTTTCAAAGGAATTTTCAGTGAATTAATTTAAGAAGCTCCTTAAACTAAAGATGAAGCCATGAATTTAGAAGGCTTTTTTAAGTAATCTAAAATACGAAAAATATTTTGGTAACATTTACTTTATAGGGGTTTTACATTGTATAAACCATGTTGACTTACAGTGATTACAAATTATTATTAGTATTATTACTCATATTGATTATGAATGATTGCACCTCTTAGTTACAGAACTTCTTTTCTGGTTTCCCCAGGTAAAATGTCCATGTGGTTAGTTTTGTTTTTTGTGTTTCAGGTGTACTTGTGCCGATGGATTTGAAGGTGAACACTGTGAAATCAACGTTGATGACTGCGAAGACAATGACTGTGAGAACAATTCTACTTGCGTGGATGGAATCAATAATTACACTTGCCTTTGTCCACCTGAATATACAGGTAAGGGTATAAGAGAAAATACAGGTAATTCAGGAATTCCTAGCAGAACAGTAATATTTTTCAGTTTGTAGGTGAATTGATAGTTACTCTACAATTGACTTAAAGCCAGGTTTCCCTCCATATTCATTCAAACCCTCCAGGTTCATAGTCAAAAGTAGCCTTCATGCCCACTTGTTAATTCCTTTGTTAATTTTGAAATGACAGCATTTTGATATTTAAAATATCATTCAAAATGTGTCACTCCCTACTTTAACCAACCTGCCTACTGTTTAACTGACCCAGACACCCCAATGAAGAACCTCTGTAGCTGTAGAACTCTAAAAACTGTAGAACTCTGCTTTTATCCTAAGTACCTCATGTTTCTAACAGGGCAGAAAGGGATCTGTGTGTGCCAGTAGGGAACTGAATTTGGCACCCCTGGATGCTGTCCTGCCCTCCGTTAGAAACATCAATGCAGAGTGTGATGCTTTCTGTCCTAGCACACACACACACAAATAAAAACAAAACCACAAGAAGAAAAGAAAAAAAACCACCAAAGCAAAAACCAAACAAAAACCCCAAAAAAGAAAAAAAAAAAAAAAAGCAAACCCAAAAGATGAATCATTAGAGAGTGTCTAATTATTTATTTCCATCACTTGGCAGCCAGGCCAAAGCATTCCCCTCTCTTTGAGAGAGAGGGTCTCTCTCTTGCTGTCGTCATCTCTGAGGGAATGGAGGATAGTTAGAACAGCGATGCTGGAGAACAAGATGCAGGATCTACTGTTTACATTGAGCTGTTTTATAGTTTTTCTAACTACTTAGATGTATTTTCTGGCAGCTCGTTGGCCACCAGGAGAACGCAGAGCTTCAATTTGCAAAACCCTGGTTTGAAAGTCATAAAAAAAAAAATGTAAAATCCACCATAACTCAAGAACTTACTCTACTCAAATATCCTATATCTTTAATTAAATCAATCAATTTTGAGCTCTGGAAAACCAGGAGGAGAGGTGAATTCCTCCTATATCTTTACTTAAATCAATCAATCAGTCAGTTTTGAGCCCTTGAAAAGCAGGAGGAGAGGTGAATTCCTGAGTTAGTTGCATTTAGTGAAAACACAGCTAACTCCTTTTTAATCCAAGGTATTTCCATCATTAGTTCTACAGTTTACTGGACTGCTCAAATGTTCTAGGGTATTCAAGTTAAAAGACGATATTTAAATCTTGGAAACCCACGTGGGGTGAAGATGATAGAACACAAGTATAAGAGAGAAAACTTCATAATCTAATCTAAGATATATTTATGCATCCAGTACTTATGCTGGGGAAATGTTTGGTAGGAACTTCCCCACACAGATGAAGCTACAATACCTACAGCCAGTACAGGTCAAAAGCAGAAATAGCCAGAGAAGGTATTAAATAAGAGAATGGTCCACATCTGGAAGAACAGTTGTAGTCTTCTGTTTTTACAAAATATTGTTTTGCTAAGCATTGATACCTTAAAACCTAAGAGCAATTGACAATTCAAGCCTTAGAAACAAATAGCAGGTAACAGCATCAATAAGAACAGACGGGTGTTTGCTATTTAAAATATTTCACCTATATGTGAGTTAAGCTTTAGCTCCCCAGGATCAATTGCTATCTCCTTCAAAAATGGGATTAGATATTCAACTGTGCAGGCTGGAAGAAAGCAAACCTAAGTTACATCTGTCCACTATTGCTGTTCAGCAGCTTCATGCTAAGAATTTTCATATACCTGTTGGAGAGCAGACAATTCATTGCAGGTACATTCCTCCTCTGCAGCTTTGTGGGTGATTTTACCCATGTTGCTCATTTCTTGATTTTTGACAGTGGTGTAGGTGCATGTAACTGCTAGAGTCAACAGCTTCTTGTATTCACAGTATGCCATAAGAGAGACTTTTTTGTATTAAATATCCATGGAGTGAATGCAAAGGCTTGTTTGCATGTGCCAGCCTAAAACTTTAAGTGTGCCAGTTGCGTTTCTATGATGTTATAAGTGAAATGTCCATTTTACATTTAGAATTGGAACCTCAATCTTAACATTTCTCTGTACATCTCTATGGTTAGAACAAAAAGGACACCATAAACATTGGTAACATTTTTGATGTTTGTATTGCAGTTGTGCTTCTTCAGACACAATATAAGACAATGTATTTTTTAATTTGATTCATAATTGTACATAATTCTAAGATGACAGTACTATCAGTTTACATGGCAAGTGCTTTTCTTTGCTAACTGCAATTCTTTCAGGAAAAAAGGGATTTGCTTTTACAGATGCAAAGCCTACTCATAATCGCTACCGAAGCGAGTAGGTGAGAAACTTCTCCCTTAAAATCAATAAGTTTAGCTGTTCTGTTTTTTAAAAAATGCTGAGAATTTACACTATCTCATCAGATTTTTTTCAACACCTCACCAAAAACAAAGACATGTGTATTTTTTAAACTTAGAACACCAGAGCCGCAACTCATGTTATAGATAGGTTGGGAAAAAATTGTAGCAAAAATTCCAGTTTTACATTCTACGAGGTGCTACAATATATTGTTCTACAAAACATCTGAGCATAGGACACAATGGGTGAGAGCCTAAGCCATTTTTGAGACTAATTATTTATAGGATTTATAATTTCTTTTTCTCTGAATGATAACTTGATTTAACAGAGAAATAACAGAATCCAGTACGGATACAGTGATTTTCATTTTCAAATGTTTTATAAAAAGCTTTTGATATGTGTTCTAACAGGTTAAAATCAGGTATGTATATTGCTAATGTCTTTGAAAGATACTTTTCTCCAAATGAATTCATGTAGTAGCTGGGCAAAAGAAGGTTAATGATCAGGAAAAAGGACAATATATTCAGTAGGAAAAAAGATTTTTAAATTTGGAGAGACTTCTCTCTAGCTCAGAAAGCCTCTGAGCTGTAAATTGCTGGAAACAGGGAAATTATACCTACCAGGAAAATAACAGTGCAGGCTTATCCTGGTCTTTTAATTCTGTTGGCAATACTTTGAATTGTCTTCATTCAAGATGTCACAGCATATATGTACTGAATGTGGAACTGCACCAGCCCACAATATTTTTCTGGGTGAATGGTTTTCTGGAAATATGCTTAGTACAGCGTAAGGAAGAAGTCAGCTGAAACCTGTTGATATGAAATGTAAATCACACTTCTTTAAAGTTTTGTTTTCATGTGGAGGCCTTGTTAGAATCTCAAATTAACTCTGAAAATACATACAAAAACTGAAAAAAAAACTGTTGTAAAGAATGTTGCAGTGCAAAACCAAACAGGGGTTGAAAATAGACACTTCTCAAGTACGCAGTGTTGATTTAAAAACAAACAATTAAAAAATCTTATTATCTTTTTGTTTAAGAATCAGGAGCCCATTTTTCTCTGCCTCAGTGAAGTTGTACAACCATAGTTACAGGTGGCAAGACAAAGAATGGTATTGACACTGTACTATGAGCTTTCTTAAGACCACAGACTAACTGTGAAACAACTGTCAGCAAAAGGGATCAGTGAACAGTCAGGGTGTCTGGGGTAACCTGGAGAAGTAAAACATTTAAAGTACCTCACTACGTCCTGCACTCTTTAACCTCGCTATTCTCTTTTAACATTACCATCTCCTTTATTTTAACCTCAGCCTAGTAAACTTCGGGTCATTTTATGTACATTCTATAGATTAAAGATAATCATTTCTCTTGCTCACGCTGTCATCAGTCATTAGATTGCAAATCTAAGTGATCCAGAAATAAAGCCTTTCTTATGCCACCGGTGGCACGTACTTCTTACCTTTCCTGTTTGTTTTGCTCTGCTGTAGGTGAGGCTCTGAAGCTTGCTCCATTTTGCTATTATCAACCTCTCTGCTGCTATAGTTGTGCATTAGCTTAATGTGCTCTGCTGTTGTATTACAATGTAAAAAGTCTCTTGTCTCTTCTGTCTTTGTCACTGCAAGCTGCTAATCTGAATGAAGTGGAAAAAGGTCAGTTGTCTTTTAAGCCTATTTTCACTTACTTTGGTTTCTCACTTTCCTTTCCTTAAAGGTGCATGGATTTCAGTTCATAGCAATGATCAAGTATATCGCATGTAGGTGTAATTTAGAAAGCTCACTGCAAATCCTCAAATTAGGCACTTGGCTCTTGCTTTGAATACGTGTCAAAAGAATGTCATTGATGATGCAGATCACCGTGCAGGAGGACTTTAATACTACCTTCACTGTCTTTTTTTCAGACGTATTAAAAATTTGTGCAGCCACTGATAGGACTAACAAAAAAGTTTACATGGTGATCTTCTGGCACCTTTATTTTCATCACCTTAAAGACGTATCTGGGTTCCGTTCTAATGTGTTCTCTGTTTTATGGCACTGTTTTGTTTTAATTTCTTTGTTATATTATGGTACTGGAAAACACGCTGGAGTGTAAAATGTCAGTCTTCTTGCTCATCATTTCTGTGGCCTTTTTTTACTGTAAATATCTAAAGAAACTAAAATGACCACATTAAGCTAAGGCTGTGGTACAAGAAAGGTAATAGTGGAGAAATTTATGGCAGTAACTTTGGATGGTCCTGAATTTTAATTTTTTAGTCTCTGCCTAACACCTATCTCACTACCAGAGATAAATGATCTTCTGTACAATCTGATCATCTGTACAATCTGAGAGCTAACATAGTCAGTGACAACATACTTAGGAAGTTAAATATTTAGTTTTAAAAGCAAATGAATCATCCTGGAGTGTATTTGCCATTAGTTTAATTTAATAAATATATTGTGCAGTCTATAAAACAATATAATGTTTCACTGTTAACAAAACCGTGTTCATTATCTGTGAAATAACATGTTGAGTAAGGCTGCAATTATGCCATCTGTGTTGATTAATTTAGACAACTGATGAATAATTCTTACTACTTAAACTCAGGGCCTAAACCTTCTCTGTAACTGGCAGGGAGAACATCTCCAGAAAATTATTCCAACCACACGTGTTCCATGCTTAATGCTGTACCCCACTTAGACATGTTCCCATATAGGTTTTATTATTTATGTGGACAGCACAGACAGCTTCCTGGTTTTCTTTCCACTTTTTCCTTCCTAAGTTATTTTCTCTATATTTTTCTGTTACTATTGCAGTATGAAATCTGTTGATTTTGTAAAAGAGCGCTTGTCCCCAGGAAAACTAGGAAAAGTGCAAGCTCAGTATAAATAAATATAAAAGTTGAGTTCTTTGTTATTCTCGGGTTTAGTTAAAAAAACAACCAAACAGACCTAAGCAGATTACAAGGACTAGTTTGACATCTGTCCATAACTTTTTGGATTTCCAGAATTTTAGGTTTTCTTTCTGGAAATCAATAGAAAAGCTAATTTCTATATTCATGAAAAATAACTTTTCAGATGGAATGTAAAGGGATGATGCTACTGTGAAGAGACTCAAGTCTCCATTTCAAGCTGAAGCAGCTGTTACCTGCGTATGATTAGTCTTGCTGATCGTTTAAATACCTTTAAATGTGATTAAAGGTAGCGTGGTAATGAATCATAAACAGATCTGTAGTCACAGTAAATGTATTACACAAATGTGAACTATAACATATTCAAATTAGGACTTATAACGGAAGCAAATTCCTCACAAGCAAATTATCAAACACCCAGTGGATATGAACTAAGTTCAACACCCAAATTAAGCAGATATGTATGTGGTACATACTTGCCAGCTGAACATGAAAGCTGTTAATGGTCTATAAGTTGCTTGGAGGTTCAGTCAGTTCTGCCATGCTGGACATCTTTTGAAATGTGACAGTAGTAGGGGAAAAAAAAAAAAGCATAATATTAAGTAATCATCTCAGTTTAGGCAAGGCATAAACACAGATACATATATACATTTTTTTAAAAAAAAATATGTTTAAAAACTTCATTACATGGCCTTCTTGCTACTACAAAAAAAAAGGAGTTTATTATTCAATTCGTTTGGTAATCAAGTAAGTTTAAGCATGCAAGAAATCAAATGCAAATTATGCAATATCAAACTTATTAAAAAGTTTACTCATTTCATTCAATTGGGATAATAATCCTCATTCTTGCACAAACTACACATAAGTGTTACCGCTTCTTAGAAGAGATACCTTTGCTACTCTTGCTTTTCATCACTCGCAAAATTTTCTGTTTCATCTAGCTAAATATACTTCAAATTACTGTTCTATACTAAAAGCTCAAGTATTAAATTCCAACAAAACATTCAGATTTGTCATTATAAACTGCATCCTGCTGTGCCTGGGAACTTGTTTTAATTGTAAGCAACTCTGTCCCTCTTATAGTAGATATTTTTATTTGCCTTTTCTGAATAATGAGCTCAGGACTTCAAATAATTTATGTTGCCTACTGTTGATCAAACTCAAGACTTCATAAAAATTTTCAGTTTGTTAAATGGCACTGTCATCTTCCAGCCTCATCTACCCTCTATTGGCTATATTCGGAAGTAATTAAACAGAGACCTCCAGTCAAAGACTCAGATAATAGTACCTAATTGATAAAACACAAATATTGCAGAAGTTGACTGACACTATATTGCAACCAAGGTCAGAAGTTGGAGTGGACATATATGTACACTTAGAAAATACTGCTATTCTAGCAATTGCTAATAAGTCTGTAATATATATCTATTATTTTAGCTTTGGAACAGCGAATAAGTGGCAAAAACCTGGTTTTGATAATCAAAACTGACCATTTTTTCTTTCGCATTCTCTCTGTAGTTTTTATTCTAATATCATGTTCAGCTTTGCTAGTACGCTAGTGATTTTAAACTTGTTTCTTCAGAAAACTTGCCTGTAATTAGCAACATGCTATTATATTCAGAAGCCCACATCCATTTGATTTAGCACTCTCCTCTTCATTCAGAAATATAGTGGCTGATATCATTTTAGTTGACTGTATTTTGAATTTATTGCCCGATTATTCAAAATAACAATGATACGTAAACCCTTTTTCACCTCGTTGCACTGTTCCTCATTACTTGTTGCACTACATGTCTTTATATATTGGAAAATACAGAGTTAAGGGTCCGTTCAGCCTTGAGAAAAGATTTTTATCACCACATTGCAGTATTTCAAGGGTGGCTACAAAGAAGTTGGAGACTTCCTTTTTACAAGGAGTCACATGGAAAAGATGGGTAATGGGTACAAGTTACTTGTGGGGAGATTCCGATTGGAAACGAGGAAAATTTTTCACAATGAGAGCAGTCAGCCATTGGAATAATCTCTGCAGGGAAACGGTGGATTCCTCAACACTGGACACTTTTAAGATTCGTCTGAACAGGGTGCTGGGCCATTTTGTCTAGACTGTGATTTTGCCAAGAAAGTTTGGACCAGATGATCTTTAAGGTTCCTTCCAAGCTGATATTCTATGATGAAGTTTTTCTGTGATTTATAATTTCATCAAGTTATAAGAGTGAATTAACATACACAGAGGAAACACAAACTCACCTCTGAATCTAGCAAACATACAACTGATTAGTTAATCAAGGGTTACACACAGTTCATCATCTGTATTTATCAGTGTTGTCTGGCTGTTTAAGTCTGCATCATCCTCCATATCTAGCTAGAAAATCTTAGTAAATATTCCAGTCTTGACCTTGGAGGGTTGTGTTCATTTGGACTGTGCCAACCATGCAGAGTTCCCCTGCTTACAGCACTACTCCATACAAGAATCCAGACTCCCTAGATTAATTAAGCAAGATGTCTTATGAAAAGAGTTATTGCTGGTTCTAATTAAACGTTGGAAGCTTTTCATAGGATTTTTGACACTTTATCCGCTGCTTATTTTTAAACAAACTAGTCTGTTGCTTATTTTCCTACATACAGAAATGTTCCCATCTTTCAAAAATGTAATTACTTAGCCAAGCTCTTACAGAAGCCTCAGTTACAATATTATTAGATGAATAAAAGAATGTACACACACATTGGTGTCGAGCTTCCTTAAATTGAGACATTTGTTTCACAATCTTTTTTCATTATTTTAAAGTATTTGTTTTTTTAAAACATTGTATTATGCTTCCCAAATCAGGGAACATTCTAAGATTTCCTCCCAGTAAAGCCAAGGAGTCTAACTTGGTAAATCTGATATTTCCTTCAATGGGTGTTTCACTTCCATTGCTATCTTTTCAACAAAATAACTTTTTCCCCTTAACCTCGTCTCAATTAAATTCTGAATAATACATGGGTTATTTGGTATGTTAAAAGAGACGTTGCTTTACCAGGAAACTACAGGAGAGCTGGAGAGGGACTCTTTGTCAGGAAATACAGTGATAGGACAAAGGGGTAATGATTTTAAATTGGAAGAGGGGAGATTTAGATTAGATATTAAGAAGAAATTCTTTCCTGTGAGGGTGGTGAGGCACTGGAACAGGCTGACCAGAGAAGCTGTGGCTGCCCCATCTCTGGAAGTGTTCAAGGACAGGTTGGATGGGGCTTGGAACAACCTGGTCTGGTGGGAGGTGTCCCTGCCCATGGCAGGGGGATTGGAACTCGATGATCTTTGAGGTCCCTTCCAACTCTAACCATTCTATGAGTCTGTGATTTTCAGCCATTCAGATTCCACATCATGTATTTTTACTTCCCTTTTCTATTAACTTTTTTGGAAGAAGAAAAAGAAGGTTTCTTTTGATTATGGGAATGGTCCATTCAGAATATAAATCAGTTAACAGTACAAATGAAGACCTCACACTTGGGTTATTTTGGTTTGTTCTTCTGGCACTATATTTTCATTCGGAACTTCAGTATCAGATGTACATATTCTGGATTCTGTCTTGAATTTTTGTTATTTTTGTTTTTACTGATCTCATGTGTGAGTCTGTCAGGAATGCTATTCTTTCTTTATAATGAAAGTTTTTACATAAATCTCACTTTTTTTTTTTTGTTCATAGAATTTTTTTCATTATGGACTGTTATGTTTATAATATCCTTTCCTCAATTCCTGTTTCCTTCCCTAGGATAGTTTCTAACAAACTACAACAGAAAGCTCCCTTCAGTGATATAGTTCTAACTTACTTCACAGTTTGCAAATGCAAGGGGAAACTTTCCTTCCTTTTATGATGTCACAGCAGAAAAAGTCCCGTCTTTTAAAGACAAATGGGTTTTTGAACCGTTGTTTCTCTTATTTTTCAGTCTGTGCACTTTTCTACAGAGTACTCTGAGATCAGAATCTGACCATAATCTCAAAAATACCGGATTATGTTTGCAAGTCGTTTGGCTGCAGTAGGCCTGGTAGAGTAACATTGAGATTATGATTTGAAATGGGCATTTTTCAGAAGTCTACACCTATTTTGGACTTAAACTTCCAGTTTGAGCCTCAGTTTCTGTGCAGGATTCACAGCTATGATTTGGGAATGCAGCCTTTCCAAGTGCCCCTGAGCTTTTCATGAGGGGATTCAGCTTTCAGTGTAGTTCAGAAGATATTAGGGCCATCAACATATGACTACTAAAACACAGTGTATCCTAACTAAGGAATTCATGTATTTTATAAGCAGCTGGATGGGTGATGAAAAAAAAAAATTAGAAAGGGCAGGCTTTGACACTGCTCGGTAAAGCTGTTTACCACACAAGAAATTTCAGAGATCTGTGCCAATAATAATCTAAGCCATGGCCACTTTACAATGCTGTAGCAAAATCAATGCCAGTTCAGTGAAGTTGACAGAAATGGTGACATTACTTGCTTCTATTGTGCCGGTCCTGATTTGCCTTTGCTAGGTATATTGCTTTTTTTTTTTTTTTCACACTGAACTGTGAATCTCTCTAGAGGCAGCCCTGCTTGAAAGATACCCTCAATATGTGACTTTCGGAAAGTCTCTGATACACTGTTAGAATTAATAATCTCAGGAAAGTTTAGAAGTATTTCTCTCCAAATCTTGTAAATGCTGAACAGCCATATTTTTATTATTTGTAGTTGAGGTGTCGTGTATTTTGCAGTTCTGCATGTCATTTAATATAGAGTATATGCCATAATAAGATGCTTGTATAGGGATGTATGTGTGTATATATATATATATGCGTATGTACACATATATGTAGGCACATATATACACTTCTAAGCCACAGGAATGTGTATAAGCTAGGTTAAAAACCAGTGATTTTTGCTTATTCCATTCCATGTTCCTGGAAATCTCTGTTCCCATATTTATGTCTCACTCTTAAATGTTGCTGGCCTTTCCATGGATTTCAGCTATGACAACAAGTTCTGCAAATTGACTAAATGCTATGTGAAGAATTGCTTCCTCTTATATATGTATTTATTTGAACAAAAGCCTTTGAAAAGAGACAGGGATCTGGGTTTTGTTTGATATATCGTGGGACACAAAGAATCGCTGGTATTTCACGATTCTCTGTGCAGTGACCTAGTCATAACAGTTGCACATTTCCAGACTAATAAGTCCAGTGAGAATTTGAAGAGGCTTTGAGGATAGAATTAAAATCCTTTGTATTGAGTCATCTTCAGTGGCCTGCATTTGATCTTCATTCGGTTTCCTACATATATTGACTTAAGTCACATCGTTACTGACAGTTTTCCTGAGGACTGTTAACTAGCCTGTGCTTGAAGGCTATTTTCTTCTGTGAACTCAAAGCTTTGTTTGGATTTGTAGAGAAAATGTACTATTTGCAAATTGGTGATGTGGTATAATTTTTATTTTTATTTTTAAAATAATCTTTGTGTGGAACCGGTGTGGATCTTTTGGATGGCTGCAAAGTACTTGTCAAGCTGGTTTTGGCTTTTCTCGTTTTGGAAGATAGCGAGGTCCCATGTTTTATTACACTTAGCATAGATGTTTCAGATGTGTTTTTATCCAACATAGCCATCTTTGGCTCTTGTTCAGTTTTGCCTTTTTCTCTAGCCTTGCTTACATGTGGAGTGTTCCTCAACTCTTTCAAGGGTGGGTTTTTTTTGTTGTTTGTTTTTGTTGTTCTCCCCCTCTGCTCTGTGCTGGTGAGGCCACAACTGGAATACTGCATCCAGTTCTGGGCTCCCCAGTTCAAGGCAGACATGGACCTACTGGAGAGAGTCCAGTGTAGGGCAAAAAAGGTCATTAAAGGATTGGAGCATCTCCCTGATGAGGAAAGGCTGAGAGTGCTGGAACTCTTAAGCCTGGAGAAGAGAAGGCTGAGGGGAGACCTTATTAATGCTTGTGACTATCTGAAGGGTGGGTTGAAGGAGGGTGGCGTTGGACTCTTTTCAGTGGTTCCCAGTGACAGGATGAGGGACAATGAGCACAAGCAGGAACATGGGAAGTTCGATTTGAATATGAGAAAAACTTCCTCAGAGTGAGGGTGCCGGACCCCTGGCAGAGGCTGCCCAGGGAGGGTGTGGAGTCCCCTTCTCTGGAGACCTTCAAGCCCCACCTGGATGCAGTCCTGAGTGATGTGCTCTGGGCAATCCTGCTTTAGCAGAGGAGTTGGACTAGATGGTCTCTAGGGGTCCCTTCCAACTCAGACAATTCCGTGATGATCTGATGATACACACATATGTATTCTGGAAGATATCTTCCTTCGTGTACTCTCTCCAAAATCTCCATTCCATTGTTGTTATCCTATACATTTCTCCCTTTTTTCAGTCTTACCTGTTCATGATTCTACCCCACTTGTGTCCCTAAGTGGTCCATCTTTCTTTCCCCTACCCTGTTCATGGTGGTGCTGTCCTCATTCTCAGAACTGTATTAACAGGAAAGAGATGAAGCCACTATATGCTATTTTAAACTCAGGCTGCCCTCCAGCAGATACTGATTCTTCAAGTAACTACAGTGCCACACTCAGATAAGTAAAACTGAGGGATACCAAATATTGTGCCTCTGAAGGAAAATTAAGCTTGAGCAGCAGAAGTCTCTTCTCACCCACTGCTGTCTTCTGCTCTTTTCTTCCTCATTTTGGTGTCCAGTTCTACTGCTCACTACCTCATGTTTTACTACTTGATAAGTGACAATAGGCAACCCTTCTGATTCCGTAGTTTTAGGGCATGATAGAACTGTGAGTCCCTGAATTCAGCAGTCATAGTGTTCATACCCATTGATGATACATATATTCTTCACATAGACACTGGAAGAAGTGCATCTGTCTTTCAAACCAGTGATAAACCTTGCAAGGATGCTCTTCATGGTATCTTCTGATTAGGTTGAGAACAAGACATTGTTGGTCTGCTTACACACCTGCATGTGTTTCCTTGTCATAAAGTTGCAAATAAAATTATATTGTAATGGTATTAAAATATTGTATAGATTATACAACCCATGTTGGAAATCAGAGCCACTGCTTCTAGCAGCAGGGAAGGGTAGATACTTGAAGTAGATTTTTTTTTTGTTTGTTTCCTTTTCACAGAACAGATTATAAATAATTATGGTACATTAACAAATGCAAAAATTGGAGAGTCATATTTAAGAAAAAATAGAAAGCAAATTTTTATTTTGGAGTAATTGGAATTGTATTGACATGCAGTGAGATTAACAGGGTTTTTTTCAGGTAATAGGTTACTCAGTGCAAATCTGGGTATTTCTATGTGTAATGTACTTAGGAAAAAGTAAGAGGAAAGCATATTGGTGGCTTGTTCTAGTGAGAAGAGATTCAATCACTAGTGTTTTGCTTTACAGCAGTGCTAGATGAACAATGAAAATTTTTTAATGACAAAATTATCCTTTATAACCATGGATAGGTGATTAACATTGAACTATTTTTTTTATAAAGGAGTTAGCAGAAAGATTAGTATTTATTGTTATTATTTTATGTATCAATATTTATTTATTAGTATTTATTATAAAGATAGTACTAGTTACGATGTCATGAAGTATGCATTTTTCAGTGTTAACAAAAAACAGCTGAAGCAGTTACTTTTAAAATAGAAACAGCTATTTTCAGGCCACTATGGCATTTTCACTGACTTGACAGCATACATTATATTTCAGGTGAGCTCTGTGAGGAGAAACTAGATTTCTGTGCTCAAAACCTGAATCCTTGCCAGCATGACTCCAAGTGTATCTTGACACCCAAAGGATACAAGTAAGTCTAAAATACTGTCAGTCTGACTGAATCAAAATTTCTATTTTTTTATCCTGTTTAACTTCTTTTCCTTGTGTTTTAGTGGAAACAAGTTCTATTCTCAAAACACTAATTTCAATTATTACCAAGCATTATGGCAGAATAGGCCGTTATTTTCACCTAGATCTACATTATTATCTTAAATATGTTTTACTGAATTTTACTGATCCTTAACAGTTATAATTGCAGTCATATCTTAAATAGCAATGCAGAATAGAGCAGTTAGTCTATATGACAGTCTATACAAAACCCTTTTAGTAACTTCGACAGTAGGAAAATAATTGCATTTAATTGAAGTGGAATAATTATAATGGTTTTGGAGCAGTAATTGTGAAAGAGATTATTAGGAAGGCTTACTTGGAAGGTATAAACTAAAGAAATCCATCCCAAGAAAACTAATCTTTAATTAAACCATATCCATGCCATAATTAATTAGTATGCACAATTTAAAGTGGTTTTAATAGGCTCTAGGTTAATACAGAAAACCTGCAGCTTTCAGTTGTTGTCGTGAACATCTGTTTTATGCACAGCATGCCCTTGTGCTAAAATCAGATTATATAGTACAATCACTACTACTTATGAAATGGCATTTTATTTAAAATAGAGCAACAAAAATTCAAATATATAAATATTCAAATGAATGTTAAATTAAATGGATAGTTTTCAGCTGGGAAATAGAAAACTTGTTGGATTTCAGTTGTTTTGTCTTATGTTTATTTTCTTCATGCCACTTCAGTAAACCTAGTTTGGCATCTTATACTTTACTGCCTAGTTAATCATTAATCTTCACTGTTACTTTCTGACATTTTAAATCAGAAAATAGCACATTCAGTAACTTCAAGAATGTATCTCACTTAGTCAGCTTTTTAATAGCATGCTTTATGTTCTTTTTTCACTGTTCTTATTCGTATATGTTCTTGAATAGAAATTGAGACCATTTTGATTGAAGTACTTAATTTATGGTTACACGCAGCTATTTAAAATCACTCTTGACACTTTAGAACAAATTTTAGATACTGTAAGAAGGAACATCAAGGAGGGAATCACAAGATCTAAGGAAATCGATTTCATATATCTCAATTAAAAAAAAAATAATCATGTGGATACAGGAATTTTTAATCTTTTCCATTCAGTTATCACAGAGTTCTGGGCATTCATGAGGTGTCATGTATGAGGATTCCCTGAGGAGATGCCACCAGCATTAACAATGAGAGTTATAGGGGAGGGGAAAAAAAGCCCAAACCAAAAAAAACCCATTATGTACTGTCTGGAGGATATGCTGTTTCTAGTTCAGTGAGGGCTCAGGGAGGGCAGAGGATGTGTTTTGAGACTTCTGTTAGTTCACTAACCATGGAGCTATTTATAGAAAATCAGGCTGGTGGAATTTCAAGGGGAAAAAATTTATGCATAACCTCTAAACTGTATAAAGGAACCATTGGTCCATTCATAGTTGTTAAGTTGACAAAGAAAATATCCATCAGTATAATACAAGCCTTGGATTATTTGTCTCAGTTTCAGCAACTAAGCATATTGATTATTTTTAGTGTTCACAGCCACTTACAACATGCTGTAACATTCTGCATTACTCATAAATTCCACAAAGAACTGTCAAAATGATTCATGTAGGCTCTCTAGTTTTAAACTACAATTCTTCAACGTAATGACAGATGAGTAAGCATGTGTAACTAGCAAACCTGTATTCATTACATATGTAGATTCCCCACGTAATAACATGATTAAGCTACGAAGTCTTTACACAAAGTCACAGTAATACTCCTTTTTTCTTCAAACAATTCTGTAGTTCGTTAACTTTGTCCTAAGCACACTCTGTTGTTCAAAGGCACTGGGCTCTCCCACTTGTTTTCCTGTTCCACAGATGTGATTGCACACCGGGATATGTAGGTGAGCACTGTGATATTGACTTCGACGACTGCCAAGACAACAAATGTAAAAATGGAGCACAGTGTACAGACGCAGTCAATGGATATACATGTATTTGCCCAGAAGGATACAGGTGAGAAAGATTTGAAGAAAGTATAAACACATATATCTTCTGTCAAAGTCGGGCTTTTTCAGAAATACTAATTATTATTTTTTCTTTTTGTATTTAGTGGCTTGTTTTGTGAGTTTTCACCACCAATGGTTCTACCTCGCACCAGCCCTTGTGATAATTATGAATGCCAGAATGGAGCTCAGTGTATCATAAAAGAAAGCGAGCCAATCTGTCAGTGTTTATCAGGCTACCAGGGTGAGAAATGTGAAAAGCTGATCAGTATAAACTTTGTCAACAAAGAATCCTATCTACAAATCCCTTCAGCTAAGATACGACCCCAAACCAATATCACTCTACAGGTAAGATGGCTTGTGTTGTAGATTTTGATCTGGAAAAGAGTGTAAAGAACTTTTCATGGTGTGGAAAATTAGCCAAAGTTGTCATTGGCTCACTTAAAGAGCGTTTCGGTTTGAGGTAAAAAACTAGAAGAGTTACTTGTATATTCATATTGAAGTACTTGGGCTTACTGATAGGAAGAGAAAGAATTTTGTCAGGCTGCCCTTCAAGTAAGAATTTTATAGTGAATAGACTATGGGAGTAAATTCAGATATTGACTTTATGCAGCACTTTGTTTTAATATTTATTTTTAGCTCTTTCTAAGTGTTTCTTTCTTTTAACTAGATTGCCACAGATGAAGACAGTGGGATCCTGCTCTACAAAGGCGATAAAGATCATATAGCGGTAGAGCTGTACCGGGGTAGAGTGAGGGTCAGTTATGACACAGGATCTTATCCAGCCTCTGCTATTTACAGGTGAACCCTGATATACAATATGTATTATTTCCTTATAGCAAAGTCACGTTTTTGAATAGATGGTTAAAAGAAATATATGCAAATGAATGTATTGTCAGACACTTAAAACCTACTGCCAAAAGACATGACTTGGCTTGGAAAATAACTCTAATGCAGATATGTCAGAAAGATAATATATTATTTGATCCATTAAACTGAGTAAGAGTTAGCTTTCAGCAGAATATTTATACATTTGTGTAAAGCTCACATGGTGGAAGTGGACTTTTTTCCATGATGTTACTGCCAAATAATTTCCTAGTGTGCAGGGTGAAGTGTAGAACTAGACTGCATAAGCAGAAATAACATGGAAGTTTCTCTTCTGTGTCAGGCAGTCATGTAATGTGGGATTTTTCCCTGGCAAGTGAAGAAAAAAACTAAAAACTTGTTTCTGAAAAAAGGCACTACCCTTGAAAAAAGAAATGGGTTTTGCTTCCAAAGGTATTAAGAGACAGAATCCACATCTGCTTCTGGAGCATAATTTTTCAGGGTTTTTTTCAAGTCAAATTTCTCTGGTTCCCTGAAAAAATTACCACCTGAATTTCTGGGGAGGTTTTGGGTACCTTCTCAAGAGTTTGCAGACAGACATTGCAAGAGTGAGCAAAAAGACAACAAGCCTCACTTCTTGGCCTTGATTGCCCTATTGTTGCTACAAATGCATTCCGAAGTGAAGGAGAAGCGTTAAATGAGTTTTCCTTATGTCTTCTTTTTGTTGTGCTTTCACCTTTTTGGTTGTAAAATTAGATGTAGTGTATAATTACATGCTGGAGTTTGTAGCAGCTGACATTGTTCTGCGTTCTATTAGGGACATTTCCTTGAAAATAAATGATTTCTAGAAATGATTGCACTCAAATGGCTGTATAAAATCAAAAAGCTTAGGTTTATAGAGCAGAGAAACAATGCTCAGCTTTGTTAGGTAATAACACCAAGGGAACTGTGGGTTTAGTAGATTACTAAAGGCATTCCACAGGAAAAAAAATCATTCTTATAAAATATAATCTAAAGTTCTTTAGTAAAAACATAGCCTTTTACAATAAGCATCTTACGGTTGCTTTTGTTTTTGGATGCAATATGTATTTCATAGGGGTTTTTTTACAATTCCATGAAAGGATTTAACATGTGGAAACAGCATATGTATTTTAATTGCATAAATTTTCATATATTAAAAATAGGATTTGACTTTATAGGAGATCGAAGTATTTGACACATTTAAAATTGCCTGAAACATTCACTTTTCTCAACAACTACAATTCAAAATAAGATTTTTCTTTCTTATCTGGGATAGTGCTAAATAAGTTTAGATTGTTTTTTCAGGAGTTTCATTATTTTTGTTGATTTTTATTTTGATAGGTACAGCTGCATAAGCATAGAAAGCTACAGGAATCAGGATCATATGTAATTTCAAGTTATTTTCGCTCCCATTTGTTTAATCTATGAAGAACACTTCTTCCCATTCAAAACACGTATTTCCTTCTAATCAATTTAATGCTTTCCTCCAGTGTTACTGTAAGAAATACTGGTAGTTCACACTCATCCTATTTAGTTTTCTAGAAAACCAAAAGCTAAAACAATATTCACACAGGTAAAATTAAAAACCATAGATGTAGAAGGGATAAATAACAAAGTTATCAATTAATAAACGGTCCCAATTAAGTTAGTGTTACAGAACAATTGGAAGTATCTCCCCTACGTAGCTGATCAGCTCTTTTGAGTTGTGACAAGCAGAAAATGCAGGCACAGTGATGAAAGGGATGGGAAACGTAGTGAAATGTTAACAGGGTAACACTGTTGTTTAGTGAAGCAGATACACGCTTGTATATCATTATTATTATTATTAATCTCCCTTTTATTTCAAATAAACCTGCTGGTGAGTTTTCTAGGAGATACTAAAAAAATTGTCATGTAACTGTAATGAAGCCTTGCCCTTGAGGGAAGCGCATACTTCGGAATCCATGTATACATTTCCACATTTATATATATGATTGTGCACCTAGCGATCACCCCACAAATTAGGTATTATTTCATTTCTGTTTGTGGTGGGTGCACCCTAGCTGAATGCCAAAACTGTTCTGTTAGTCCCCTTATCACTGAATAATTGTAACAAATGGCTCATGGATCAAGATAAGGATGGAAAGATCACTCAGCAATTGCAATCACTGGCAAAACAGATTCAACTTGGGGAAAATGAATTTAATTTATTACCAACCAAACTGGAAGAGGATAATAAGAAATAAAACCTAAATCTTTCTCTGCCCTTCCCTTCCTCCTAGGCTCAACTTCACTCCCAATTTTCTCTGCCTTCTCCCCCTGAGCAGTGCAGGTGGACAGGGAATGAGGGTTGTGGTCAGTTCATCAGAAGTTGTTTCTGTACCTCCTTCTTTCTCAGGGATTCACTTTTCTGCATTTTGTCCTTCTCAGTCTCCTCCTTGACTCAATTTCCAGCCATATTTTCCTTAAAATCCATTACCATCCATTACTCTGTTCTTGTTTTATTCCAACTATTCCTTGCCCAGTCCTTCTCTTCTTTCTTCCTTACCCCTAATTTTTGCTCCTTTTGAATGAGAACCACACAGTTTCTTTCTCTGTCCTTAGCTCTGATCTAGCTAAGGCAATACCTTCTCCTGGAAGGGGGTTGGCAGGCCCAGATCCAGCAACCCAAAAGTACAGCTGGAGGGAAGGTGCTAATCATCTCTGCCTTGAAATATAGCCAGCATGGACAAAGAATTTGAGGTTATAGGTCTCAGGTATCTGCAAAACTTCCATGTTTTCAAGATTTTAACACCTTGCCTAAGTGGATTTTCAGAAAGATGACACATGGATAGACATGGTGCCAGGCCACTGCCAGATGTTGTGACCTGCAAAGCAGGGTTAGTAGAAGCATAAGAAAGTGGAGTGTGTTTGATTCAGTTTGGGAAAATATCTGGTCCTTTCAGAAAAATAAAAATCAGTTTCAGGCACCATTCAGTAAGGAAGATTTTAGAAGAAACAGTTCAAGTTTACCAAAATTATAAATAGCTAAAATGATATTGTGAAATAGTGTCGTGGGTTAAGCCCGGTAGGCAGCTAAGCACTATGCAGCTGCTGACTCACTTCTCCTTCCACCCCCAGTGGGACAGCAGAAGAGAAAAGAAAGAGCAAAAGTCAGAAAAAATCATGGCTTGAGATAAAAATAGTTTAATAGCCAAAGGAAAATTGGAGGAAGAAAGAAAACGATAGGAGACAAGTGCTGCAGTTGCAATCATTCACCATCTCCTGCGGGGAGACCAATGCTTAGCCAGTTCCCAAGCAGGAGCTGGGTAACTTACCTGATCCACCCCCCTCCTCTCCAATTTACTGACAAGCATGACATTATATGGAATATCTGGTCGTCTGCCTGGTTCTGTCATAGAATCATAGAATGGTTAGAGTTGGAAGGGACCTTAAAGATTGTCAGTTCTGATGCCCCCTGCCATGGGCAGGGACACCTCCTACCAGACCAGGTTGCTCAGCTCATTAACCTTACATGTTGCCCCTAATCTGTTCACTGAGGGGACAGAGAGAGAAGCAGAGAAGGCCTTGACACCATGCAAACATTATTCAACAATAGTTAAAACATTATTGCATTATCAGCATTGTTTTGGTCACCAATCTAAAATGCAGCACTGTATCAGCTATTACAAATAATATTAACCCCATCCCAGACAGATCCAGTATTAACAGGTGGTTAATTATAAAAGCAAACAAGTTCAGAGATATCAGGATGACAAAAGAACATTTTAACTCATAACGTTTAAGAATAATGAGATTTAAGAATGATTTAGTAACAGCATAGATAGTTTTGCAGAATAAGAAGGGAAGATGTTTATAGTGAGAAGGACAGAAAGGAAATAATAATAAAAAAAAAAAAACTGAGAAGTTTATTAAGAGATTTCATTAAGCAAGCGAAAATTCATGGATAGTATAGGAAAAAGAATAAACCAAGTCATACTCCACTGAACAATGATGAGAGGCCTCAAACAGAAGCCAAAATAAAATAAAAAACCTCCAGCCAATAGAGAGACTGAAATAAAAGTTCTATAATACAAATGGCAGTCAAGGAATAGTGTCTTGAAAAGGAGTCAAATGGGAGCTGTAAAGCTTAGAGAGATGCTTGCAGTAGCAACAAAACAAAGTTACAAACAGATGATTTAATCATGATAAATACGGAGAATCAACAATAACAGCAGTCTAGCTGTGCAGAGTGAATGTGAATTTCTTTACCAATGGGAATTGACTGCAGAAAGAGCCATCATCCCAAAAGTGCTCATCAGTCAATCCAAGTAACTAGATGAGATGATGGCAGTGCCAAGACCCATAAAGAAAATTAATTCATTGGAGATGGTTATTTGGGTAAAGTTGATCCACTTGGGTTTTGTTCTGTCTGGACATCCATTTTTAAATGTTGAATGTTTTTTCCACAGAAAAAAACCCAAACCCCTTTTCATTCTGTAAACTAGTTTTCATCATATATTTATTGGAAATGTGGGAATATTTCTTCCCAAATCATTATTTTTCCACAGAGTTCCAGAAGCTTTAAATCAGTTTTTCTTACAGCTTTTCATTAGGATCTATGAATTCAGCTCTCATTTCTCCAATGGGAAATGAGCTAGGAGTAATGTAAATGCATTGGTAGGAAATATTGCACAGATATGCTGCCTTGTGTTTATTTCCCCTTAAATTCAAACCACCCTTACCTAAGAGAGCTCCTCTTTCTGCAGTAAATTTTTACCAGTAAAACAGTTTAAGGTAGAAGCTTTTAATAATCACCCTTAACAGAGACACATTCCCTTACACATTATGTTTTATACATCCCTGGAATGACCTCTTGCTATAAAAATGCGTGTTCTGTGTTGCTATCATCCTTTTAAATACTGTTGTGTGAGAGGTTAATAAGTTGTAAAGTAACATAAGTTTCCTTGGAACAAGAACATTATATTAGGGTTTCTTGCTTACTTAAGTCAGTAAGTTGTAAGCATTTCGATTTCTTAGCACAACTTTTCTTTCCCAGAGTCATTGAAATGTGTTAAATAAATTAATCCTGGCACTTTTCATATTGCTGGATCACAACAAACAAACCTCTTAATACCTTGAATAGACTTTACTCTTTAGGAATGATGAACCCTGACCTTTTTCTTCCCCCTGTGGAACCTGGCAGCCCCCCCCTCCTGCCCACTCTTGCAAAGTGTTTATTCTGCCAGTGTCTGGTGTGTTGTGATTGCGCTTTCACATAGGGCTGAGTTTATGTAAAGCACGCAGGCTACCATGCAGATCTTTTATCCATATCGAGCTGAGCCTGTCCACATAGTTATCCTGCAAAATAAATAGCTAAGAAGCTATTTAACGTGTCACAGCTGTAAACGACCATGCGAGTGCTTCTGATCTGTTCCAGGACAAAAGCAGTTGGGTTAATTAAAACATCGCTAAGGATGTTATAGGGTAATTTGCTTGATTTTTGCCTTGAGATTTAGGAAGCTAATCCATTTCAGCTATACTGCTTGCCTAATGAGAAGAGCTAACTGATTGCATGACTGTTCAGTCCATCTCAGGCTATCGTACAATTGGTTCATTCAAATAACTTTTTTCAAAGGCTTAAGCTCACTTATTTGATGGTGCCCTGAAGCAAATAAAGGCTCTCATGGGAATGGTTATAATGTCTGGTCTCTGGACTACAGCTCATTGTCATAACTTCCATGCAGCCATACATTCAAGCTTTTAATTCTCCAGTGGAAAATGGGCTAGAAGTAATGTAAGTACAATGATCTATTCAGTCCCAGCATTGGCTAATAATATTCTTCCTTCTCTGATGTACTTAAACTGTGTTCAAGTGCAGAGCAGTTACCCTGCACTTAAAACATTTGCTTTGTAGGTACTGGGGCTGCTAAGCATAGGCAGCCTGTTCCTTGTCCTCAGTGACGTGTGTAGGCTTGTCCTTACACAGCACAAGCACCATGCTTGAAACAAGGACATATCTTGTTAGTAAGCAAAAGGAAATGGCATAAGTAGGCAAGAAAAAAAAAATAATAATACAATATTCACTGTACTAACCAGAAGCTGAGCACACAGATATAGCTGTGCCTAATAAAGATAACAAATTACTTTATTGCTAGCGTCAGTGGAGCTTTTTGGACTAATGATGTGATTTTTTTCTGGCAGGACTAAGGTTAGATGCAGTTCCGTATTCCATGAAATAGTAGGTTTATGTATCACTGGTGTCAACTCAGGCCTTGCAAAATATGTAAACCCAATACTATGTAAATGTGGGATACTCATAAACACACACGTGTGCACACAAAAATAATACCTTGAAATAACATTAGAATCATAGAATGGTTTATGTTGGAAGGGAACTTAAAGATGCTCCAGTTCCAGCCCCTCTGCCATGGGCAGGGACACTTCCCACTAGACCAGGCTGCTCAAAGCCCCGTTCAATGTAACCTCGAACATTTCCAGTGATGAGGAATCCACAACCGCTCTGGCGACTGGTGTTTCACCACCTTCATATTAAAGAGTTTCTTTTTCACATCATCTTTTACTTTACAGATGCTACCTAATCTAAATCTACCCTCTTTTAGTTTAAAAACATTACCCCTTCTCCTATCACAACAGGCACTATTAAATAGTGTGTCCTCATTTTTCTTATAAGCCCCCTTTAAGCACTGGAAGGTTGCTGTAATGTCTTGCTGGAACCTTCTCTTCTCTGAACAGCCCCAACTCTCTCAGCCTCTCATCACAGAAGAGGTATTCCAGTGTTGCAGAAGAACTCCAAGATTTTTTGTGTTCAGCTGTCTAGTAAATGTATTTCAACTGATGTTTAGAATATCATCTATATTTACGCAGTTCATTACTTGATGAGGACAGGAATAACTTTGAATGAAAAAGGGCTATTAATTTACAGTCTGTATTATTATTAGATCATTATTGACAGGGTGTTACATTGTATTAGATCTTAAACCCATACACATGTCCTTGCTTAAAATCTAACTTTCATGACACTGTACTCCTGGAGAAGTTCTGTTCTGAAACTGTATTAAATATTAAAGGGGAAGAGCAAAAACTGTTCTAACCAGACCATCAACTGTTTAAAATTAATATTAAATGTTTATTTTGCAGTGTGGAAACTATTAATGATGGCAATTTCCACATTGTGGAGCTGTTGGCTATGGATCAGGTTCTGTCTTTATCTATTGATGGAGGAAGCCCCAAAATAATTACCAACTTGTCCAAGCAATCCACTCTGAATTTCGATTCTCCGCTGTATGTAGGAGGTAAGAGTACTGCTTCTTATTAACAGAATTGTAGCTAATTTACTCTGATAACTCACATTAGTAAGCACATGGTAAGAGATTTGTTCATTAACACTTTAAGATAAGAACTTCAGAAGTTAATCTCAGTAGTTTCAATTTTAACAAATACCATGTCCTCAAACTGCACCTGTTGCTTTTTTTATCAGTGTGGAGATTTGATGCCTGCTGTAAAATTCTGTCATTTTCTACTATTCTGTAGCTTTTTATTATACTGAAGAAGTGTGTTTAACATTACTTAGCTACCTGGAGGTGCAATACTGCCTATTCAGGAAGTGTAGAAGGGGAGCATTCTGTTTTGATCGTGTTTTACGTTTCTATTTCACTGCACACCTCTATGCAGGAAATAAGAGCCAAGGTATAAAGCCATGAAGTATAATTTTTGCCTGGAGATCTTATTACTTAGGACTTACAGGAGTTCGGATGTTTGGCAAGAAGGGAACCAACTGGAAAGTTGCCTCACAGTATTTGGCAGGGTTTGGGAAAGAAAGAATTGTTTGTTTCAGTAACACTGGTAGTAGGTGATTGTGGAGATAAACTATTTAAACCATTTTTGACCATTTGCTGCAATTTACTCTTGGGAAGGATGGATTCTTGTTGTTTTAACCAGCTGTTTCTGATGAATTTCTCATGACTCTGCATAATCTAGGTAAGAGTCAGGAACTTCAGCCACCACTTTGTGCCCTCTTAATGTCCTTGGTTGGTAGCAAGTCTAAGCTCTTAGGGATGAGAGATTCAGTGAGGGTTTTAAATGCAACTGATTTTCTTCCAGTTTTCATTTTCTACTTAGTTTAACCTTACACTCTTACAGGAGACATATAAGGAGTCTCCTTCTGATCTGTTCTTTCTGTAAAAAGAATGCCTACTGTCTTTTCCATTTTGTCTAATTCTTAAGAATTTTTTTTGTGTCTGAGGATAAGTTTTTAGACTTGAGCATCTTGCCTTCTTGCAAAATATTATGCTCCCATTAATACATTCATAAGATGCCTGTTTTCTCACGAGTGCTATTTATCCTTTTTCTAAATATACAGAAAAGCTCAGGGTATCTGCCTAGATTTCTCTTAATGGGAAAGAAAAGCAGGAAGTTGCTTTGATAAGCAGGAAGTTGCTTTGATTCGCAGGAAGAATAGTCTATTTCTCCTATAAAACCAGTATAACAAGTGCCTCAGTTACAAGCGATAACTTTTGTCTCTGAAAATCACCATTTTTCTCTTGAAACGCTTCAGCTGTTCAGTCAAATCTTTTCAGATTTTGTCATTGCCTCCTTCCATCTACAATTGAAAGAAGCACAACACCTAATTCAACATTAGTTATCACTCTCCATGCCAGTAGAGAAAAGAATTAAAATTATCACGTGGATGAGCTGCCTTTAAAATTGCTTCATATCATGAACCTTCAAGGGAGGACTGCCTTCTGGAAGTACACGTGCCTTTTTGTGTGTGTATCACTTCTGCCGTGTCCTATGCCACATTTTTCAGGAAGGAGACAAGGTCCTAGATTCTAATAAGACACTGTGTGCTTGCTTACCTATATTGTTTGTTACTTGATGACTGCTAAGGCCAATTTCACTACTTTTTGAAAGCTGAGATTAGTGTAGAATGATCCTCCTGCTTTTTAATGAAATGAGGCTACACTGCCAACTCTAAACATTTATTCAGTGCAGTGCTGAAGAAGAATCATATTTATCTGCATCATCATTTTGAAACATCCAGAGAAATAAATTTTTGGAAATAACCGTTTCCTCCATTGGTTTGATTCCTAAGAGCAGCAGCCTTTTCACAGAATCACAGAATGATATGGGGGAAGGACCTCTGGAGATCATCTAGTCCAACCCCCCTGCCAGAGCAGGTCCACCTAGAGCAGGTTGCACAGGAACCTGTTATCATCCCAGTGCTTGTATTTTAGAGGGGTCTTGTGTTCCTTCTATTTCTGTTCTTCACATTCAGACTCCAAGCAGCCAATGATTTCCGTTTCATGATTTCATATAAAATGTTAGGCCAAACCAGATTGAAAACCAATCTTAGCAGCACATTATTACAAAATAAAACAGAAAACCTAGTAGGTTGATATTCAGCTCTTAAACTTTTCTATTCTTTAACTTTGTTTATCTATTTATGATGTGTGAAATTCTTGAGACAGTTAACTTTCACTCTTGTGTCTTTATATTACCCAGCTTTTTGCGATTCTTTTCAAGATTCATTCAATTTTTTCTTAACCAACTGTATCTAGAATTTTAAAAGAATTTGATCACACATTTCCATCAGTTAAGGATTCTCAGTAGGATTTTATGCAGAATTTTTATCCTTGCCAAAGTCTTAGTTTGACACCTATATCATCTTGTAGCTTACACTCACTCTTATCACCTTCCTGTTAAAATGGCATTTCTGGTAAGCATCACCTCAGCTGGCAGGATGAAATTCAGACCTGACAGCAAGCCCTTGTATGGTTTCCTCTCTTTTTCTCATTCTCTCTCTCCCCTTTTGCCCCCTGCCATTTTTTTTTTTTT